>CM025853.1:24899661-24958712 GCA_003952965.2 Morella rubra | reverse complement strand
GTGGTCAGAGAGCTTCAGTCACTAGCCTTTTGTTCTTTAGGGTTAGATGGGTGACACAAGGATGGCTGTTTATTTGTTCCCTGGTGACCAAGGAAAATTTGAACATTTTGAGAGGAGGAACAACTGGAAGCCTATTCCTCTTGGCTAATGTGAATAATTTGATGAAAATGCAATAGTCAGACTGTTGAGGAGATTGAACTGACATTTCGCTTAAATCGCTATTTGAGAATTTTGGAAGTTGGGATGTTTGTGTTAAGTATTATCTATTGGCCTAGAAACAGAAGTATTATTTATTGATTTCTTTTGTAGGTTTGCCTATCTTTTATATTTCATATTATAATTTGTTAGGAGCTGCTCTAGTATACTTCCTGTATATTGGGTCATTCTCCTCTTATTTATGTAATTGTTGTCTACATATGAAAAATTGTCATTTGAAATGTTTCCTCTCGTAAAACTTTTGGAACTCAAGAGCTTTGCTTTTGTGACGACGTAAGCAATAAATTCAGCTTTCTGTGGTACTCCAATGGCAACTAGTGTTGTATTTACATGGTCACTTGTTACTTGAGTATGGTTTTATATTCTTCTCTTGGTATCTGGTTACATAGGAAGATGGTCTTTTACACATTGGTGCTTGTCTTGTCATGATATATATAATATGTAAGCATGTCTTGGTTGGAATAGAGTCTGAGTGAGTTCTAAACTTCTTGTTGCCCTTGGGCTTCCTCCTAGGCTGCAAATTTTTTGAAGTATCTTTGAAGTCTCATAGTTCTAATTGCTACCTAACTTCCATATGTGTACCAAATGACAGTGTCGATTACGAAGGGTATGTCATATAAGGATAATGAACTATCAGGTTTAGGAGTTGAAGCAGTTTTACCTTGCACGATCCTTTAAATATTGTGCTGCCATAGCTTCTTTTTTTTTTTTTGATAAGTAAGTAAATTTTTTTATTAAAATAAAAGAGAGTTAACAGTACAAAAGACTGTACTGAAAACATCTAGAGCATACAAGCTAGAAAGCTACAGAAATCAGAAATATCCAAAAAAAGAAACCCCAACACAGCATTAGTCGAAAGAAAAAGGGACTGCAACAGCTGCCATAGCTTTTGAAAACAATAAAGCATTATTTGTAGTTATAAGAGGTCCCTTAGTGGTCCATGTTTTCAAGGTGGGTTCTGAAAATTTGTTCATGTTATACAGGTTCCTCCAGTTAGTAAGTTGCTTCTCAAATAATATAGTATCAGTTACACACTTCATTGATTGTTTAATGCACTTTGATTGTTGTGCAGATATTTCCAAATGACGTTCACATAACTGACATTCTTGATGCTGCAAAGTCGCACAGGTTTGTATTGGGTATTTCTCTTTGAGGTTTTAAAAACTTATACTGCCTTATGGAAACTTCTTGTTTTGGCTGAATTTGTAACCTAGATGTGCCACATTTCAGTTTACCTCTTTTGTGAAAGTTATTTGTATGTTATATTATAACTTTGGTAGACTGAGTGTACACTACAATGAATGCCAAGGGCCGCATGTTGAATTGGGAAAGGCCTTTGAGTTGAACTTAAATTTAATGCTTTTGGATGACTTCTATGAAGCTGATATGAGTATAACTAAGATGATGGCACTTAACACAGTAAGGGTAAAATTCCCTTGTTGCGTCGGCTGGAACTTTGTATGGATTGCTTGGAGGAATAAACCCCAGGTCCTGACCCTACGTGACTGGTCAAGCCCAATAGAATGTTTTTATAAAATCTGCATGGGTCGCAGTTGTCATTCACTACAAAGTATGTGAATTACCTTTGAGGAATATCTATTGAGGTACATGTCAAACATAGAAGAGTTTGGCTCATCAGACTAGGGTTCTGAAGAGATCTGCATTATATCTTATTCAATATAAAACCTAAATTCATAGATGCGCTTTTGTTTTTGGGAACCTGAACTTGTACAGCCTTCTGGTTCTGATCTAGTGTAGACGTACAAATCCAAAATTAGCCAAATGTCATTTATGTGTCTCTTATTTGGTGGAGAATGAGTGTTTTTTGTGTTGAAAAACCTCCTTCCAAGAGAATGAGTTTTCATTTCTAGTATTGTCTCTGACTTCCTGCAAAGTTGTCAGTAAGAGCACTTAAAGGCATCGTGATTATAAGTTGCAGAGCACATGTGATGTAAACACATTTTCAGTCTTCCTGAGTCTAGGTCGATATATTTGTTTACTTTAGGTGACCTTGGATGTCTCTCAACTTGTAGCTTGGCTCTTAACTGTTATTTTAAGACTGCTCTCTGCTCACTTCGTTGTGTGCTTATCCTATCCCATTTGGATTCTAGATGATGCTACAACAGTCTAGGTTTCTCTCTCCCCTCAGTCTCATTAAGTCAACAAAACTTGGGTGCATACACCACAGCCCTCATCCTGTGACGGCAATCAATCTTCTAATCAAAGATAGTTGTGAGTTCTTTGAATTTCCAGTACAAAATCAACTGGAACCGAAAGCCCTGCAGTCTATGGTTGACTTCATAATGGTTGTTTTTCTGACCTCATTTTATGTTCGCCGGAGTTGTCAATTTTTGAATGCATGTTGGATTATCTCTGCAGGAATGTTTGGCAATTGATATGCATGTTTCTACTAAATGATGTTTTTGTGATGATTCCTTCGTAATTTTACCTGTCTATCATGTATGCAAAATAGAAGATGAAAGGAAAGCTCATCTTTCACTATAGAGATCAACTTCATATGATCATTCTCGATGCGCTTACGTGGGCTTTATACATAGAAAGCAATCTGGTAGAAGCACCTCTCGTAGCCCTCCCATTCTAGTGTATAGTGATAAGGGACAATCATTCCATTTTGTCAATAACGGTCAATAGCTGTACCTAGGTACAATCTCGGTCACAGTCATTATTTTCCAGTTTTCTGTCACTTTCCAGCCTTCTATTTCTTTGAAGTCAAATGATTATCCACTTTTATGTGATTTCTGCGATTGTGTTCTGTGTGTGCAAACATATTTTATTTCTTACCAAAAATTCTTGCCTTTGACAATTGCAAGACGCCATTATCTGCATTTTTGAGTGAAATCTTGAAAGGTATAAACTTACTTGCATCATTTGCTGTAGGGTGATGCTCAACCTCTCTGCCCAAATTACCTCAAACGCAGGTTGTGTTGGTACAGGGAGTGGGAGGGCTTATGCATATTTTGCATTGATGGGAATGGGCTTATGTATATTTTGCATTGATTGTTTCATAAGTTATAATACGAGAATTCTAATTTTTTAGGCCTTATTCTTGTGCACTTCTGGTGTATCTGGAATTCTCTTCCTGTTAATATAATGATTCGTCACCTATCCAAGAAAGAAGCTAGAATATGATGAAGTATTTATGTTGTGCCCAAAATCTTAGAATCTTCCTAACATCTTGGTGATGTCCTCTATTTTACCTTTGAAAAGGGATAGAAAAGGGCTAAACAAAGAGAAAAAGAAGAAGGTAATTTGAAATTAGCTTACTGGGGCCTAATTATACTACATTTTGGATTGAGGTGTTTAACCATGTTCTGCCTTGTATGTTGATACAATCATCTGCTATCAACTATGTAACTAAATTACAAATTACAAGGAACTGGTGAGCATCGTAATCTCTGTGATTATAAAGGTTTCTTGCCTAACTGACATTAGTTAATGCTGGAATCTTGAGAAGAAATTCTTTGGAGATTATTATCCTTTTACTTTTAGCAGTTAAAAATCCAGGTATTTCAAAATGCAGCTCACTTCAAGCTCATTGCCTTTGACAGAAAAACTTCATAAATTTGACTTTGGTATTTCAGTTGTTAAAATGATGCTCTGTTTCTTTTCTGCTTTTGGTTATTAGCAAGGTATATTTCTGTGAAGGCTTTCTTAGTAGTTTGCTCTCCTGCAAACTGCCTTACTTTCGTAAACATGAGATGATACTTGTTGAAGTAATACCAATCAGCATATTATCTGATTCAATTCATCAAATCTGCTACACAGGAAGTCTTCATTGCAATGGTTTGTAACAAAAGTACAGGATAGAATTGTTCTCTGCACTCTGAGGCGACTTGTGGTAAAGAGTGCACATAACACAAGGTAACCCTGTTACCCCTCAGAAGTCTTTCTTTTTTTGACGTTCTGACATTTTTTGTTATTATTGAATGTGAAAAAATAAATATTTGATCAATTTTGAGTATACTATATTATCTTTGTCATTTAGCACTCTTAGACCCGCAAGGTCCTTGCAGATGTGACTACTTGGATAAAGATGAGATCATAGTGGCTCATATGGTTGGGGGAGTTGATGCATTGATAAAGATTTCTCAAGGTTGGCCAAGATTAAATTCTCCATTGAAGCTGATTTCTCTCAAGAGCTCAGAACATTCAAAGGAAATTTCTTTACGTTTGCTCTCCAAAGTTGAGGTGATTGTTATTTCTCCTTTGTTTTGGTTGGTTTCTCCATGTGTTGCTTTTTTTTTGGGGGGGGAGATGAAAGTTCCTTTATTTTCAAAATTATCATCTCTTAAAAGAAGCCTTCACTTAACTATTCTGCCGTGCGTATGACCATGCCTTTGTATTTATGTCAAGATCTGTGAATTTGTTAGTGGATTTGGTTCCTAGGATAAGTGAATGATTTCATCCATGTAAACTAGCAGATTTGAGGAAACAGAAACTTCCCCATGATTTCTGGAAGAGAAATTACTGTATTTAGGTTGCTAAGGCAAGCTAGACATTGTTGGAGGTTTTGTTACATTAACTTTTGTATCCCTCTAAAGTCTTGACTGTTATTCCTTAACAAATTTGCTGAGAAGAAGTTTCATAGAAAAGACAAGCATTGGCATTATTGGAGGTTTTGCTTCATTAACTACCATATCCCTCTCGAAGTCTACACCGTTATTGATGAATATTTTTTGTAGAAAACAAGAACCAAATCTTTCGGAACGTTTTCTCCAACAGAATTAACTTGCATTTGAGTGATGTATGTTCTACCCTGACCTTCCATACCATATCCATTTTCCATGTAGGAAATTTGTCTTTCTGTTCTAGGGAAGCTCTCTAATTTTTCTGGTGTCTTTTTCAAGCCTATTCTATTCGAATCCTTTTTTATGGGCATGTCTTTCAGCCTGTTCAATTGCCACTCTCTTGGTCAAATTCTCAGGGACACAATGTTCTCAAGCTATTGGGATGATTTCATTCTTACAAAATTGCCAAAACTGTCCCAGAACCCTACACAGCAATATGTCTTCGTAACCTTCTATGAGTCCCCTCAAAAGTCCCACATCCACGAGGGACTAGAGAGATGCATCGTCCTGAAGATGTCATCTCAGCATATGAGATTCACAATATTGTGTGTATGGCTTACCAGTTTTTTGAACATTTGGACAACTACAAAGGACACGTGCTGGTTGAATAAATCACAGATAGTTTCCCGGCTCATTTGGTATAATGATGCTATTTATCCTTTTGCTAATAGACTAGTTGAGCACCCTTTTTAGAGGACGTGGAGGGGGATCTAGTCCTATTGTAGATTCTGCCACCGACCAACATCTATTTTGGGAATGGCGTGTGATCCAGAGATGGACTGGTACTGGGGGGTTAGAATTTGATGTCTCAGCTCCACTTGATTTAATCGAGAATGGATTTGACAATTGTGTTGTGCGGATAAAAATTGGGAGATGGTTCGCTTGTAAAGGGTGAAAGAAGCCTTGCAAAAGATGATATTATTCCTTCTCTTTTGAACTATTTTCTGATTAAATCTACATATGAGTGCTTATTTTTGGACTGTTCTTTTTCCTCTTTTTCTTGGTGCTTAATTTTATCCTGTAGGAAGTGGTGAACCCCTTGGATATACACCTAAGGCAGAATTTGTCAACCTTTGTCAATGCGGTTGAAGAAGTACTTGCGGAGCAAATGCACTTGGAACTCCTCTCATGATGCTTCGGAAAAATGACTGCTGTGACACCCTAATAGCAATCGGTAATGTCAAATACTGTTCGAAATCCTTTTTGTTGTTGTGCATTTGTTCTAAATTTGCTGGAATTCTGACAAAATCACTGCTATAGCAGTTGCTGAAAAATATGTGAATTTGATGGTTAGACAAGAATATGTGGCATGTCAATTCTACTCTGACTCTCGACTAAACTTTTGCTACCGCTGTTTGTTATAACTGAGTTTCTGAAATGTGATTTCCCAATTCTTAACTGTGTGCCCAATTTAACGTCCTGGACCTCGATTTATTTTGTGAGATTTTAACTTTTAGGATGCATGTCTCTTGTCATTCAAATGACCCAAAAATCAAAGTTGTAAGCATCAGATTCAATACTCACTATAGTTATGAGTAAAACTCGACCTGTTTTTATCTCAAATCATGTTTTAGGGAAATTACATTTTACTTGAAACTATAGATGGAACTTCTCTCATGGAGGTTATGGTTTCGAGTCTCGATGAGCAGAAACGCTAAATTGGTTTAGTGCCTTTGGTGGGGCTGAGAATTGGCGCTATAATTTGACCCTATATCCATCTAGGCCTCTAAGGAGATTTTCAAGAGCTAAAATTTTGGGCCTTAAAATTTTGGCCTCAATAAAATAATTACACAAAATTATCTCTCTCTAATCAAATCATCATTTTTTACTTAAAATAAAAAAAAATTCATTAAAATCATCACTCTCTTTATTTTTTATCAACTCCGACACTTCAAAATTTTAACAATCAAACATCACATCAGTCTTTTGTACTCTTGTATCTATTTAGGCAGTCACATCGATGTATTCCTACACCTGTTCTTTTTGTTCCTGGTGGGTTCAATAAAGTTATGAAAAAAATTTCTCGAAAAGGAAAAAAAAAAACCTTCGTCTCTATCAAAAAAGAAAGATTGATAGAAAGAAAAAAAATAAATTATCGTGGGCAAGCAGTTGAAGATCCAAACAAGCTCAGATCTCTTTCGTAAATCTTGTGAAGGGTCTTCGTTTCTCTTGATACGAAAAATAAAATGACGAATCGATACACTACAATTATTCTTTGTTAAGGATTTAGAAGATTAAAAGAGCCAACCGAACGCCTAGGAAAAAAAAAAAAAAAACATCCAAGCGAGTCTTAAGCTTTAACGGAAGGGAATAACGATACCAATCTCCTATCTAATATATTCTATAATTTAAATAACGATAATATCTATTTTAAGTAAATAATTTTAAATTATCCTAACAAAATATATTATCCAATACGTTAACCTAAAAGATCTTCATACTGCAAAGAATTTATTCTCAAAATTTGAACGTTCAAATAAGTTAGTCGAACGAGATACTCAAACGGTGCCCTCCACCCCCGCCCACCCAGAAAGAAGGAAACGAACAAGAAAAAGAAAGCTCAACTTGCCACGAGTAACTCCAGTAGTTTTCATCAAATGCTGCCGGGGGGCTGTGGCATCCCCATTCCAATTGATGGTTGATTCATCCTTGCCTGGTAGGGAAGAGATCCTATTGCTACCAAATTCAGTGATACAAAGAGTAACAACGCTAACTGGTCGTTTTGCTCACAATGCCAGCTTGAACGCTTAATTCCCTTTTTGTTGGGCACACAGCAGGAATGCCTAATTACTTCTCAAAACTGAGTCCACGCCGACAACATGTAGAGATTGCGATTCATCCACCCATGAGAATAGGATAAGAGTCCACAGAATGGGATGGAGGGTGGACTCGTTGATTGAAACATGCCAATCAATAGTATATAACACTTAAAAATCAACTTGCATTAGAATGTGCTCAACAATCATCCAAACCTGCACCATTATTTGCCCCAGGATTAAAATAAAAACATTTATTTTCTTATATACAAGACATAATCACATTAAAAAAATTTAAATAGATAAATTTTATACCATTATTGACTAAAATCCAAAGTACACAGATCAGTATACAACAGTGCCTAATTGAAGAAATTACAGACTAGAATGTATTCAACAACTTTGTGACCTTTACAATTCTTCCCTTGACCTCTCATGAATTCAACCAAGCAAGCAGAAAATTTCTTTGAACAACACCTTACCCATCAACAATGAACTGGTCGTCTTGATTATCTCCCTCGACTCTAGAATCTCCATGAACCATACCATTCACATGATGCAAATTCTGCATCATTTGTGAAAGATAATGGTTGCTAGCACTAGTATGATCAGAAAGCCCTGCTGGATGAGCAGTCCATTGTGAGACTATTCCAAGCAACTGGTTAGTAAGGTTTTGTTGCTCGTGAAGAATTCGGGTCTGCATCTGCCCCATTTCTGCCCGGTGCTGATTCAGCATCTCATCAATCCTCTTCTTCCATTCCAACCTTCTCTTATTCGTCCTCTCCTGCCATTCTCTCTCACGAATCAACTCTTCCTCTCGTCTTCTTCTTTCCCTCTCCTCACTCTCCTTCTCCATATCTTCCCATTCTTGAATCCGCTGCTTCCTCAACTTCTCCCTAGCCTTCTCCCGCTCTTCCCTCTCCTTTTCATTCTCTTCCCATTTCTTTTCCCATTCTTTCTCAATCTGCAAACGGACACTCTCTCTTCTCTGCCTCTCTCGCTCTCTCTCCACCTCATGCTGCTCAAACCGAGCCTCCAATTCCCTCAACTTTCCCAACTGGTTTGCAAGAAATCCCCATGCTTTCTTCTCCAACCCCTTCAACGCCTTCCTCTTCTTCTTCAGATTAGACCCATTCATTTCCACTTCTTCATACACAAAACCAGTATCCCTCCCCTCTCTCATCTGATCATTCCCATTATAATTGTCCTCTGCTTCCTCCCCATCATACTCAAACCCCAAACCCATCACCCCATTGTCAACACCGTTAATTCCTGCCATTGGAAAATCCCCATTCCCATCGTTATCCATTTGCCCAAACCCCACCATATCCATCCCTCTTCCCATGAAACCCCCACCGTCCTCACCATTCATCGCTGCCACCAAATCGTTACTACTACCGTTGCCAACTGGCACATCCCCAAAAACCTCTTTATACCTCAAAAAATTGGACCAATGCGTAAGCCCCTCTACCCAATCATATTCCTCCCTATTACTGCACTCCCCAGTGCCTGAATTGTCGGACTCTGGCTTCTTGATCTTTTGCTTGACAAGCAGGTACTGGTGCCTCATGTTCTGGACTTTGGTGGACACATCCTTCCAAGTCCATTGCCAAGGGTACGCGATAGGATCGCGCGCATGGTGCACCGAATTCACATAACAAGCAATGGGTTCGAATTTCTTCTCACGGGTTTTCATCTTGGCGAGGGTCCCATCGAGACCATCTCGCCATACCTTAGGATTAGGGTTTTCTCTTCTGCCTCAGTCCATTTCTTTCTTCTTGGAGGAGACATCATTTGGATACCCACAATCCACTACCACTAATTTTATCAGAAATAAGATTATCGTTTCTACTGCTATAATAGCAGAGCGAATTGAGTTGCATTTAACAAGAGCACCCAGATGTGACACACTGACCCAGATTAAGAAAAATAAGAGAATTCAGTAGCAAAGTGAAGAAAAGAACTTACCTTCAGGTGGAAAACGCAAAGGTTTATAGACAGGTGGGGTTGGATTGGGACTGACGAAAGCTCCGGAGTGGGATTTTCTCGAGAAAATAGGGCCAGAAAGTGGAAACTCTGGTTTTTAGTTTTTTGTTTTTTTTCCCCAAAAAACGAAGGATTATCTGAGTGAATTGTTCTGAGTAGTAGTAGTTAGAAGTTGGAACAGTTGGTTGTTTTTTCGTTTTTCTCCTTCCTTTTTTAACTATTGGGGATTTTTGTTAGACCTGTCGCAGGAAATATAGGAGGCCACCAAAGAACTCGTCTTGGGAAGACTGGAAGTTCTTGGTTAACTGGCTGGTTTCGGGTCCGAAGCCTCTTAGTCGTTGACATGGGAATTAGGACAGGTTAGACATTCGGTTTTCTTTTGTTTTACAGGTCCAATATTTCAAGCCCAATTACTTATAATCCCAGGTCAGATTTGGGCTTCAATGGGGTCCGTCCTATTATGCTTTTACTTGTAACTAAATTCTCCTTTTAATCAAATATGGTTGTTGTCATTAGTTTTAATTAATTAGGAAAGGAAAATTTTCAGTTATAATATCATTTTTAAAAAAAATATTTTTGAAAACTTCTAATAAACTAGGTTGGAATCTAATATATTTTTCTAGGTATTTAGAATACAGATTGACAATTCAAGTTGAAATTGAAAGACAAAATGCTATTAATATAACTATGAGAAAAAAAAATCAATTTGAACCATATAACTACTAATACAATTTCAAATAGGAGTTTAAACTGTTAAATTTGACACATTGAACCCTACAACTTTCACAATTGACCACTTGTCGAACCGTTGAGCCGTCATTCCTCTCAAAACCAATTGGTGTCAAAGAGCGTCACTCAAGTCTTTTATGGCATTTGACATCGCACCCAATAGGCTTGTTCTAAGAGTGCTCGTAAAGAGCGGCATTGTGGAACTCCAACAATCCTTCCCTCACAATGATGCTCCTGTGACTCGAACTCATAACCTCCTGGCTCTAATACCACTTTTCAAACCGTTGAGCCGCTATTCCTTTCAAAACCAATTGCTGTCAAGAGAGCATTACTCAAGTATTTTATGACATTCAACATCACATCTAGTAGGCCTGTACTAAGAGTGCTCATAAGAAGCGGTATTATGGAACTTTGTGGCTCATTCACAACACATAACACGAGTTTGATTGTTAGATCTTTTTTAGGAGTGCAAATTGATGAAATTTGATAATTCGTGGGCTCAATATGTTAAAGGTGATAGTTTAGATCTATTTAAAATTACATTGATAGTTAGAGAGTTCTAATTGATTTTTATTTTATAACTATCTCATCTCTTGAAAAATGGGGTTTGCTATTTTGTTCGTGTAATGTTCTATTTTCCCGGGCAATGGGATCCGACGGGCCTATCAGCCTATTTATGGCCCAAGTTCTATTGTGTTGGGCTGATCTCTTTACTATCTCACCTTTCACCCATTAAAAATAAATTCCGAAATTGTTAGATTTGTCAATCTCGTACCCAAACAAGAGGAAAATGAGAGCAGAAGCATATGATCAAATGATTAAAAAAAACAAGAAGGGGGGAAACCCATCATGTGCACAAATGATTAAACAGTAGGAGAATCCTCTCATCTTAAAAAAAATAAAAAATCATTTTGTTCAGAAAAAATAAGAGGAAAATTTGTTAAATCTAATCAAGTTTTAAGAAAAATTAAACTAATGAGCAGCAGACTGTCCCTTCACCCGAAAAACTGAATAACTCTATTTTCTGTTTCGATCAAACTTCTCAAACGAATCAACCCGACTAGGGGTGTGCAAAAATATCCGCCCCGACCGACCGACCCAGTTCCGACCCGGCTAGACCCGATCGGGTCGGCCTTAGTAGGATCCGGAGCCGGAGTCGGATATCGCATTTTAAAAAAATAAACATTCGGGTCAGAGTCGGATATCCGGATAAAAATCCGTTTTCATCCGACTCGACCTGAACTGAAACGCGCGTTTTGGCCTTAGTAAAACGTGCGTTTCAGCCTGATCGCACCCACAGGCCACACCCTTCGCGATTCAGCCCTGCCTTCCCCCCCTTCGCGATTTTTCACATTTCCCCTTTTCCTCTCAAACATCACACGATCACTCATACACACCCCTTCGAATCAAAAAACCCTAACCTAACCGTGAATCGCCGCCGGCCGCCCAGTCACCAATCGCCGCACCCCCCTCGGTCGCTAGTCTCCAGTCGCCGCACCCCCTTCTCTCCAGATCTCTCCCTCGCTCTCAGCCTCTCTCCAGATCTCTCCCTCAGTCTCTCTCTCTCTCTCATATGATGTATCGCTCTAGATTTCTTACTGCTGATGCATGATAGTGATTGCTTTGTTTATTTTGATTGCAGATCTAGGTTTGCCGAATTGACTTGTAGCTGAAACACAAGGTAATTTTTTTTTTTTGTTTGTTGGAACTTGGGGTTATTAATATTAGTTTTCATTTTCTCTGATTATCAATTTCTATTTTTTTGGTTGATAAACATTTTTGTAAAGTCCTTGAATTGCTGAACATATGAATTTTTTTTTTTGTAGATATACCGGTAGGCAGTAGTAGTTTTTTGATTGCTTTATTTGTTAATTATGAATTCTGATTTGATGTTATTGTAGATATTGTGCTACTTGTGTAAGTGTAACTGTGTTGCTATTGGAGTGTTGCTGTTCTTCGCTGCTAACTTGCTCAGGTCAGTGTATATTTTGCCATTTTGGTATTTTCGAAATTATAATATTTTGCCTATGGAGATTGGAGGTCAGAGCTTGATGAATTGGTTTGTTGGTTCTGTTGTGTTGTTGGTGATTGGAGATTAAAGTGCTAAATTGGTTTATGATTTATCATTGATTCTTTGTTGAACAATATAATGATATATAGTTTTATATATTTGAAAAATATAGTATATTGATTTGAAAATATATAGTGTGTATATTGATTGGAGATTGAAGTGCTGAATTGGTTTATGATTTATCATTGATTCTTTGTTGAACAATATAATGATATATAGTTTGTATATTGATTTGAAAATATATAGTTTGTATATTGTTTGAAAAATATATAGATATTGATTTGAAAAATATATAGTGTGTATATTGATTGGAGATTGAAGTGCTGAATTGGTTTAATTAATGTTGTTTTCATGTTTTTGTATAGAATTGGAAGATGATCCTGTGCGTATCTTTTTGGATGAATCTTGAATGTATTGGATTTTGGACATTATCAAAGTGTGTGGTATTGAGATCATGTGAGTAATATCTTATAACTTCTAATATTGCACTTATTTGTTTCTTTTTCTATCCTACTTCTAATTTCTAACAGTAATTCTACTAATTCATTTTCTACAGGATGGAAATTGGAAAGCATTGTTTTTCTTTATCAAAGTTGGAAACTTGGAATGTTATTAATTTTAATGTAACATTTTGTTGCCTTTTTGGTTCGTTCATTATTGAGTTAGTGTATATTTTTGTTTTTATTTGTTATATTTTGCTATTTCTGTTAATTATAATTTAGAAGTGTGGAAGTGTTTGTTTTTATTTGTTATATCTTGTTATTTAATTTAGAAGTGTGGAAGTGTATATTTTTTGTTTTTATTTGTTATATTTTGCTATTTCTGTTAATTATAATTTAGAAGTGTGGAAGTATTTGTTTTTATTTGTTATATCTTGTTATTTAATTTAGAAGTGTGGAAGTGTATATTTTTTGTTTTTATTTGTTATATTTTGCTATTTCTGTTAATTATAATTTAGAAATGTGGAAGTGTTTGTTTTTATTTGTTATATCTTGTTATTTAATTTAGAAGTGTGGAAGTGTATATTTTTTTTTTTATTTGTTATATTTTGCTATTTCTGTTAATTATAATTTAGAAGTGTGGAAGTATTTGTTTTTATTTGTTTTATCTTGTTATTTAATTTAGAAGTATGGAAGTGTATTTTTTTGGTTTTTATTTTTTATATTTTGTTATTTCTGTTAATTAGAGTTAGAAGTTTGGAAGTGTATTTTTTTTGTTTGATTAATATGTGATCCATATACATGTATGAATTATGATGTATGGAAGTGAATTTATATTAGATATATAGTTGTTAAAATGATTTTTATTTTTTTACATGACAATTTCTACAAAGAAAACATTGTCTCAAAACAAAATTTAACTACAAGTCTGCAAATGCCAATGCCAAATTGTTAAACACTTAACATAACAGTTTAAAAAAAAAAAAAGCCCAAATAATAGCTTAAGGCTCAATTCGGATTCCCTAAAGCAAACTGCCAAAAAAATTTAAAAAAGGCCCGTTAAACAGCAAAAAGGGCCCAATTTTCCTAGGCCCAAATCCGAAAACCGATCGGAAATCGACCCGAAACTTATTCGAATACGGTTTATCCGAATTCGTCGGATAATACATATCCGGATTCGAAATCCGGTATCCGAATTTTTCAGATTCGGATTCGGATACACCTTTTCTGAACCCGAAAAATTCGGTGCACACCCCTAAACCTGACTGTAAAGTATTAGGTGAAAGCAAACTCTCAACAAATACAACCAGTTGACTCCAAGGTGGGCACCAAATTGGGCTCCCGAAAACGGAAGAACATTCAAGAATCTCTCCTTCGGCATTTAACCCCAGTAAATCCATCAACAGCGGGATTAATCCAATCCGATGCACGTGATGATAGACTTTAAACAGTCTTGCCCATGATTCCTGGACTCCATAATCCATCATTCCTCAAACCTCCACATGGCAATTTCTATCGCATGTAAAACATAGGCGTCCGCCAAGATTGCTCAAATAATGGATATATATCCTGGCCTCATCCATGGGGATCGGCACATCCCGGAATTTCTCCTCTGCTAAGTCAAACGCAATGATCCCATGACGAAAATTCGGCTCACGCCATTCAACTTTCCAATGCAGAGCTCCATTGGAAAACGTCCCTAATGACTGCCAAGGCCAAAATACGGGTTCAGACGGATCATCGAGCGCTGTGTATTGAATCTGTTCCCAGGAATTCGTTTTCAAAGAGAAAACTTGAACTTGAGCCGCAGAAACGAGGGGCTGGAAGCCATCGCGGGAAGTGGCCAGTAGAACCTTGTAATCATCACTGGACAAATCATATCCAAAGCCATGCAGATATCTGTGTCCTTTCCAACTTGGTTCAATCCAAGGGTCTGGCAATTTTCTGCAGTCTGCAGTTGATGGATTCCAAATGTAGAAATCCCGGTCCTCATATCGGGACACCCAAACTAGACCATTACATGTCCCTAAGATGCTAACGTCACAATCCTTGAACGGCAGAACGAGTTCTTTTAAAGGGAAACTGTCCCCACAGAGTTCATCAACACCTAGGGATCGAATTCCAGTAAAGGATGGAGAAAGAACTCTTTGAGGGTGTTCTGACACTCGCTTCAAGTGCCGGTGAGCGAATCGGGGATCAGTAATTAGAGAGAGCCATCCTTTAGACGCGCACCGGAATCGGACCAAAGATTTGGCCCGCAATCTAAGTAGTATTTCAATGATGATGTCCTCGTGGAGATTCTCAAACGACATAGCTTGCAGCGTCAATATTTGTGGGAGGTAGCTCCAGTGAAAACTAGAAAAGAGAAGGCAGGTTTCGAAACCAATATCCTTGATCGACTATTTATATTCCGTGACATTGAATTTTATTGGAATTTGAAATTGAGTTTTTTTTTTCAGTAGGAGATTAAATTTTATTGAAACTTTGAAATTGAATTTTTATTTGGATATGTGAAAAGGTTTTCAAATTTTGTTATTTCGTTTAAGAAGTTTTTAAAATTAAAAAAATTTATGTACAAAAAAAGATAACTTGCTAAATTCAAAATCTACTCAATTCTCATTCCTTATGGAGAAATATTCTTGATACATATATCCAAATTTATATTATTAAAATGTTTGGATGCCAAATATTGTTCATGTTAAATATTTAATTTAATAAAATAATTTTTATCTCGATCAAATTATATCTTTTTATCACAATAAATGCAAAAATTTTATTCAAATTACCTATCTTTTTCTTTTTTTCACTAATTTCTATAAACTAAAAATTTTTAAACTCTCCAAATTTTGGCTCCAAACAATATTCTCTCGATAGCTTACTTGTTTCCTCGTCAACAAAACAAAGGTAAACAAGGAGAGAATAATTTTCTTTATAAAAAAAGAAGAGCCAAATATTTATTTTAACATACTACTCATGGATGGTGTTTTTGTTTTTTTGGGATATTAAGGTTGTGTTGAAAAAATGGGGCCCTCATTACTGGCTGTGTAGAAATTTTCTTTCGTCGTATTTAAAGAGTTAATTAGGGTAAAAATATGTATATTAAGTTGAAAGTTGAAGCATTTGGTCAAAATTTTCTTTGAATCTCTATGTGATATGGGAAAAATAGATCGGCATGTTATTGGGGGATTTATGTTAGAGTAAATATAGGAGGACACGAAAGAACATGTCTGGGGTCCTGGGAAGACTGGAAGTTCTCGGTGAATTGGCTGGTTTCGGGTCCGATGCGTCTTGGGAATTAGGCCAGATTAGACATTCGGGTTTTTTTTTTTTTCAGGTCCAATATTTCAAGCCCATTTACTTGTCATCCCAGGCCAGAGATTGCAAACAGTCTTGCCCA
This sequence comes from Morella rubra, assembly GCA_003952965.2. Classification (NCBI taxonomy): domain Eukaryota; kingdom Viridiplantae; phylum Streptophyta; class Magnoliopsida; order Fagales; family Myricaceae; genus Morella; species Morella rubra. Next base: position 24,942,528 of record CM025853.1, on the reverse strand, counting down.
TGATTCCTGGACTCCATAATCCATCATTCTCCAAAACTCCAAATGGAAATTTCTATAACAAGTAAAACATAGGCATCCGCCAAAATTTCTCAAATCATGGATATATATCCCGACCATGGGAGTCGGCACGTTCCAGAATTTCTCCTCTGCTAAATCAAACGCAATTATCCTACGACAAAAATTCGGCACACGCCATGCAACAGTCTAATGCAAAGCCCCATTGGAAAGCGTCCGTGCCGACTCCTTATACCAAAATACGGGTTCATGATACGGATAATCCAGCGTTGCGTATTGAATCTGTTTCCAGGAATTTGTTTTTCGAAGAGAAAACCTGAACTTGAGCCTCAGCAACGTGGGAGCCATCTCGGGCAGTGGCCACTAGAACCACCTTGTAATCATCACTAGACAAATCATATCCAAAGCCATGCAGATACCTATTTCCGTCCCAACTTGGTTCAATCCAAGGGTCTCGCAATTTTCTGCAGTCTGCAGTTGATGGATTCCAGATGTAGAAATCATCGCCGTCATATCGGGACACGCAAACCAGACCATTGCAAGTCCCTAAGATGCGAACTCCACAATCCGATTGCTTCAACGGAAGAACGAGTTCTTTTAAAGGGGAACTGTCCCCACAGACGTCAAAACATTTGGTTCGTAATCCAGTAGGGAGAACGAGTAGTTTTAAAGGGGAACTGTCCTCAAAGAGTTCGTCAACACCTAGGTATCGAATTCCAGTAGAGGATGAAAAAAGAACTCTTATGAGTGTGTTTTGATGCTCGCTTCAGGTGCCGGTAACCGAATTGGGGATCGGTAATTAGAGAGAGCCATCCTTTAGACGCGCACCGAAATCGGACCAAGGATTTGACCGGCAATCTAAGGAGTATTTCAATGATGATGTCCTCGTGGAGATTCTCAAGCGACATAGCTCGCAGCGTCCATATTTGTGGGAGTAGCTCCTGAACTTGAAAAGAGTGGACAGGGTTCGAAGCCAAGATAGTTTTGACGGAGTTTTTCATATATTCGGTAGGAGATTGAATTTTATTTGAAATTTAAAATTGAATTTTTATTTGGATATGTGAAGAAGTTTTCAAATTTTGTTGTTTAGATTAGAAAGTTTTGAAAATTCAAAAACGTCTCTAAAAAAGAGACAATTTGCTAAAGACGACTAATTTACAAAGATGATTGGTATTTGAATGTCAAAATTTTGGAGTTTAAAAATTTTGGTTCATGAGAATTGGTGAAAAAGTGGAGAGATATAATTTGAGTAAATTTTTATATTTTATTGTGATAAAAAGAGATGATTTAAATGGAGGAAATAGTGATTATTTTACAAAATCTCATCCAAAACAGTAATAATTCTTATTTTCTCTCCCGTTATGATGATCAAGAATAGTGACATCTTTATTGAGCAAATCACATGATAAAGCCATGTTAACAAAAATTCAGAAAAAAATAGAAAGAAATAAACTGTAACTAGGATTCTCGAACTAGGGCATGCTAGAATCCCTACCAATCAATTGCTGATCATATATTCCTATATACTCACTATTCACAAGAAGAATACTTTCTTTTCCCCTTTTCCTCCCCCCAAAAACAATGAAGTCCAACTTTGGCATGTCACAAGGCTTACAATTTAACAAGCATCTTCTACTAAAATGCTGTCCTCACTCTCCCCATCTTTGGATAACATCAAGCTTCTTTCAATTTCACAGGTACTTAACACCAGACTAAAGCGGGGCACAGCTGAAAGATGATGACATTGCTGCTTAAACTTAAGTGTATTTCTCTATCTATAATTGGAGTCTGAACAGTCGCGGCTTTCGCTTATTATAACGGGGGGCTGCACAGGGGTAACATTTCCCATATCCTTGGTTTTGTGAAGGAGAAATGTTCCTGCTAATATTGTGATAAAGCCACACACCTCAGTTGCAATCTGAGATGCATCTTGTGAGTCCCAATCCTGCAGTAGCAAAAACAAAGGAGAAACCAAACAAATCTAGGTGAATGAGAGATAGTACAGGGTGTGGGTATTCATATATCTTGCCAACTAGTATTCAATTTTACATAAATGTCTCTTATTTCAAAAAATCACATGAGTACTCAATTAGAGAAAAAAAAAATCCCAACAAAACAGAGGGGGCACATTGCAAAACAGTTTCAACGGCTAAGAACGGTAGTGAGGGATACATTGCAAATGTAGTGTTCGTTTGGTAGACTTGCATGGTTTTAGTCAATTCTTGAACTACCACATAATTTTTCCCTTGATATGCTTCTGCATAATTTTTCCTAGTTTTTATTTCCCTTCATCTACTCCAACATTTCCACAATCTTCTGCAATTAGAGGTGCACTATTTACCTCATATGCTTTTAGTAAGGCAAATACTGAAAGAATTGCTCGGCAATAATTGGCCACAAGAGTCTGGTGGATTTAACGGTTCCCTGTACAATCTGACTCTATCAATCCTCCTGATGGGAGTCTGCAATCATTTCAACAAACCCCCTTCGAAGAAGTCTAAAATTGTCTCCGGTTCGAGTTGTCGTTTTAACTTTTACCTTGAGAGCCATATACTGAATGAATAATTTGGATCTTCAGGATGTATTGCCCAAAATGGTAAAATCACCATTTTATTCACATAAAAGTAGCAAATGCATCCTGATAGTTCCATAACATCAAAGGAAAACAGTATACATCTGAGATGAAGAAAGTGTCAAGTTACTCCAAGTATCCACAGGATGAATGAAGGGTTAGTATTAAATCACCTTAAACATGATCATGCTGGCAAGAATGGTGAACGTTGTAAACATGACATAGTAAACTGGAGATACGACAGCAGTGTTAAAGGTATCCAGGGCCTGCAAATATGAATCCAGATTATAAGCATTCTCCTGATTGCATTCAGATAGATTAAAGGCTCAACATCTGAAACAACTCAGTAACTGTTAGAGATATACATTAGAAACCAAATTCTGATGTCTTCCAGATTTCCCTATGTAGGCTGCAGGTCAGTGGAAAACCGCAAGACCTTTTAATATTTTGGGCCAGAGGTAGATAGCGAGGAAGAGAGAGAAAATTTTGAGGTCTTCTAAATTGTGAGTTTGGAACAATTAGTTCTGACCTTTAGTACTGACTGTCATTAATCTATGAGCTATCAGTATACCTGAACGATGTTAGAGGTCATCAAAGAAAGGAAAGTTAGAGGACTAAACCGATAACAGCAAATAGGAGGTTTTGACTATAGCAAGTAGCGAACACAGACTTCATAATGTAGAAGAAATATCGAGATTCACTGTTTTTTCCTTAGACAATTAAAGTTCGAAAATTTACCATGTTTAAATAGTTGATCTGCAGAAGACAACATGCTATCACAACCACTGTGAAGAACCATGTCTGGAAGTAAATAAATTGGTTCGATCCAGAAAATGATAGCTTCAAAGCAATCCCCACTGCCTTGACACTCATGACCTACAGACCAACAAGGGAAAACGTCAGAACTAAAGGGAGTAGCGTGAAAGGTATAATGTCTACCAACCTTAAAAGATAATAAACAGACCGTAAGAGAGCCCATGAGAGAACAAATTCCAATGTATACCACCATATGGGTTTGCCCACAGCGTGGTACGTACCGGAAAATGAGGACGGCAACCACAAGCACAACCACGCAAGTGTAGACAATGAATCCTGTTGATACCAAAAGAATCATTTTGGTTCAGTGAACCCCATGTAGTGACGGCATCAAATGGTAATGCAAACCCCAAATGATCATATATACTATCTGAGCAGGCCCTTCAACAAACTGACATTGTACCCCAATACAAATATTAAAAAAATAATTAAAAATAAAAAATGATATTTAAAAAGGGTAATGTTTTTAAATAAAACTATTGAAACTCTATTTCAGTAATTTATTTATTTTGAATGTATTTCTTGAATTTTTATTTAAAAATTTGTCTTAGAGGGACATTTCGATCATTTTGCATGTTTTTCAGTGTGACTTAAAGTCTAATTTGGATCGGGAGGGTACATTAAAGATTTTTAAAAGATAAAGGATGTAAATCGCTATTTTGATAGTTGAGGGGTTGAGATTGATTTTGCATGTTTTTCGGTTATTTCGCATGTTTTTCCGTGTGACTTAACGTCTAATTTGGATCGGGGGTACATTGAAGATTTTTAAAAGATAAAAGATATAAATCGCCGTTTTGATAGTTGAAGGGTTGAGATTGATTTTGCCCCATAATTATGGGGCTATCTATGACTTTTCTCCTAATATCTTCTTGGTGGAGAGAAAAAAAAAGAAGGATCAATGTCGACCCAAAAAGCAATAACTTGGAATTTCTAATCACAGTTCATTCAAACCCTCATGTACATTGGTCCTACCACTTGTTACTTAACAGGATACTCAAACTGATGCCCTCATCCACTAAATGAAGAATAGCCAATGAAATTTTACATCTCCCTTTAAATAAATAAGACAATATTAGCTGCTGCTTATACCATACTACTGAGGCAACAACTTTCTACAAGTTTCATGCACATTTCAAGGGCAAAAGAGCAGAAAGTTCCAAACAGAATATAGGCAACAACTTGACCAAGTTTCTTAATTGTTCTGGGAAATCGGAAAACATTTAAACCAACCAACTACAGTATAACGTCTTAAATACCTGGCTCCGTAGCTAGTTGCCATACTTCCTTAACTGATTGAATGCTTCTCTCCTGAGGAGCATGTAAAACAATAGTTACAGAGCCCACCACACAGAGAACACATCCGAGCACGCCAAAGATATGCAATTTCTCCTCCAAAATAAAATGAGCTAGAACTGCACTGAATAATGACATTTTCTTCGTATTATTTACATGCATGACGGGACCAAATAAGCATACGCACACTACACACACATAGTCAAAGAGATATAAAGAGAATAAAAACTTGATCTTGAATCCACCAAAAAGGAATCTAGCATAAGCCATACCTGAAGATAATGCTTAAAGCTCCCAAGGGAGTAACAAGAATTGCAGGAGCATAAGCATAAGCAGCAAAGTTCGCTATTTCTCCAACAATCACTGTAGATATTTTAGATCCATCATTAAAAGGTCACAGTACTAGAGAAGCAATTTCCTCAAATACCTCAAAAAACTGAAGGCAAAAGGAGAGCGTAAAAGTTAACAAATATTTATACAGTTTTGAAAGGCGTGTGTAAGAAGAACCTAATGCTGCAGATCGTAGCAGAGAAATATACATAATCCTGGCTGATGGCTTTTTGGTAGGAAGTTCCATTTTAGAAGCATACAAGAACATTATGTCAAAACATTGTCCAAAGGTGTCCCAAGCAGGTAATAGTATTTAGATTATTATTTTTTTGGGAATTTAATAGTATTAGATTTCTCTCCTCTTCTTTATATATTACAGAACTTTTTTGCAGTCATGGACCAAGTGATGTTTCTATTTGGTAAATTTCCTTTTCCCCTACAAACTGAAGTCCATGCGAGTGTAGAATGCTGCACCTGTGTTCTCAAATTCTTAATCAATCCCTGGATATAATATCTGAACCCTGAATTGGTAGGATCTTTCTATTACCAAAAGCTTCTCATTAAAAAGGAGTAAGAACTAAATATCAAAACTCAGAGGTACATCAAGATTGGCTTATTCTTCATGAACAGAAGTTAAAACTAAGATTGACCCTTTTTTCATGACAAGGATTTCACTAAATTGAAATCCCAGTCAATATTCGTAGTCTGCAGTTGATTCTAGTAACAGATCAGACTCACCAAAATCCTTCTACTGCAGTTCCAAACACTGACATCACACTTCTTTTCTTTCAAATGACGGAAGAAGGATGGGTTTATATTAAGACACGTCTGCAATCTGTCTCATATTCAACTAATGAGGAACAACCACTAAAAAACACCCCGTAACTGCCTTGCTTCAAACCAGACTACCGGGAGATCAACAACACATTCAAGTCCAAATATCTCTACTTTCAACCGCTCATGCTTCTGAGAAAAACACTTTGATTTTAATGAAGGTAAGAGTTCATACATGCTTCTAATCAGATGCATCCAATAACAATATTAGTGAGCTTCTTTAAATGAACCATACTTCATAATCTCTTTGTTCTGAACCTCAACGAAATATCAAGTTGGAGTTTTACTATATACCATCTAGTCAACAAGCATCATAACCCTGTTCATTATAAACCTCAGACCGAAGGTGATCAAACATTTCATTGGGGTTCTCCGGCATAAAGCAGATGAAATAGTAAGGCTATAGAAGTATCTGGGTGAAATAGTAAGACTATAGAAGTTTCTAGCAGTTTCAGGCATTGCAGCAGCATTTTAGGAACAATTAGTTGGGGCCTAAGTGGCATTGCAGTAATGTCCAGTAGATCCTGTTAAAGCTGTTGAGTGCTAATAGAAGTTGTGGGTTGTTAACTGGAAAAACGAAATACCATGTGGACTGTAGTTTGAGAGGACAACAACATAGTTAGAGTCAAAAATAAAATCCTAATGCAATTTGAGGGTCCTCACACACAAGGGATCGTCCCAGATATGATAAGTACAGTACTTTTGGACCTTGGCGCTGAGAGGGGAAGGGATAATTTAAACTTAGAAAGCCCGTCTCGAATAAATCCTTCACAAGATGTCAATAGAGATAGTAGTAATACTTGAAAAGTTCAACGATTTATCGTGAAGTGGAGTCTTCATTCTTCAAAGGACATTACATAGGTCAATTTTGTATTGATAGACACGGCACTTCATAGGCAGTGTTACTGGCCATGTAGATTCCATTACATAGGTTAATGACCTTGATACAATATTTTTAAACCAAATATGGGTTCCTATATATAGGTGTGTTAGCTAGAAAGCTATTTAATTTACAGCCCGTGGCTGCTTTGTCTATAGAGTATGTACCAACTATAGATGCAATGAAAGTGATATCTTATGCAATAATTGTTTTAGACTTATTTCATTCATGATATCTACCTAGTTATGCAATCTAAGTCAATTCTCGTGTTCATAGTCAAGCACTCCTTGGACCCAATTTGTGTTGCAGTGTGTGAGATTCCTTAAGAACTTTGGTGGAGGTTTTTCTGAAGGAGGCTCCTCAAGAAGAACTAATATGACTTTTACTGAAGGTAGAGAATCGATTCTAATTCCTCAATTTCTAGTATATCATCTTTGAAGAATAGAGAAGCAAAGAGGGGCGTAATCTTGCATAAATAATACTTCAAGATGTGAGTGTAGATATTTGTACTAAGGATGTAGTAAATGGGGGCTTTAGGCTGTGTTTGGGCCAAAGAAAGCTTCTCATGCGGGAGTGGACCAGTAGTTATGGAGGCTGAAGGATGCTTGACGGACCTTGAGTGTATTGGCAGAATAGGGTTTGAATCAGCGTACCCTTCCCATACTCAATTCTAGCTTTTGGATTCAAAAGCTTGAGATGATGATACCTGGGACTCTAAAAGGATAGAAGTTAGGTACACCTTCCAAAACCATTACAGTCCAAATGATGAAAGAACTCTGTTCCCATTCCATCCAGTGACGTGTCCTTTTCTCTGTCATTGAGAACGCCTCCTTATTCAAACCTTCGAATATTCGATATCCATATTGGTAAAGTGCTCGAACAGAAAACAAGAAACAAACTGACTTATAGTCTTCACCAGAGAAGATGAAAGATTTCAGATCGACACGCCAATTGGTAAAATAATAGAAGCGCATCCATACAAAAAAATAAATAAAAATTTGGATCCCGTGTTCAGGAACAGCAACAAATACCCACGAAATAAATGAAGGAAAAAAATAAATAAACAGAAAACCAGGAGGTTCTTTGTGTTTTCGGTGGCAGATTATATACATACAAGGTTCATCCAAATACTACAAGCTCAAGAATCACTTACTTGTTACCATTCCAGCCCACCACCAAGGTTCATACAAGTATGAATAACCTCCCGAACCTGATCAAATTAGAGCCAAGCATTCAACGACAAAGATAAAACTTATCAACAAGAAATATATCGTTCTCGGGCGTGTAGTATCTATCAATGGTGAATTCATTTCAATCTGATAAGCCAAAAGCATAGCAAACTCACAAAACATCCTCTATTAATGTAACCTGTGGATGACGTTGGAAGTAACATACGGATTAAGATAAACAAAAGAAAAGATGAGAAACGGGATATTGAACCTGCTCTGGTTCCTCTGTTCCCAGCTTTTTTGAGACCTTTCTTCTTAATAATAAAGCTAGACCCAATGAAAATGCTTGATGAGACGGCCAAAATAAGCCCATGAAGATTGTCGGACGAAAACCCCATTGCTGAGGAAAAAAGAAGACGAAGAGACAATAGGAAAATATTTTATATTCGCAGGGCCAAGAAATCCAGTGCGAGTTCCTGCACCATCAAATCCAAATTAGTAACAAGCCCTTAATCACAAGCAGGATCCCAAAAAGACACAAAGACAAATACGTACAAATACAAAGCTGCATGTATAGATCTCGCAGATATTATCTTTGAGCTCAGCCGCTACATAGAAAAAGTGACAATGAAGTAAAAAAGAAGAAGAAGAAGAAGACTACACCTTCTTGGACCGCTGCAAAACGCGAATGGAGCTAAAATCTCACGTCCGTCATTTCAAGAATTTGATCGAGTTTATTCAGTTGGAGGTTGAATCCTACGATAATGGTGGTGCGAACGATAATGTTAGGTGACCCAAGTTCTATGATCGTATTGGGTTGTGTAACTGTGCTCATGTAGGAGAGAGAGAGAGAGAGAGAGAGGGAGAGAGCCCGAGAGAGAGGGAGGGAGAGGGAGAGGGAGAGGGAGAGGGAGAGAGAGAACGGAGTTTGAGATATTTGGGAGGCTGAAAGACGCAACGGTAAGTCCGTTACGATTGCGTATCAGGAGTGAAGGGGAAAAACAAAATGGGAAACTTTTTAAGATGGGCTCCGCATCCCGCGTTTCTCTCCTCGTATGGCTGGGTCCTTCGTTATCGTTTTTATATATTTCCCACATTGCCCAACAATTATTTTCTGAACTTTTTTTTATTAATTTGTAGATTTAAAAAAAAAAAAAAAAGGAAATGTGAGTGGAGTCGAGTGGAGTCGATACTCGATAGGACCCATTAGGCATATTCTTTAATCCACCTATATTTAAAAAAAAAGCATATTCTTAAATCCGTCTCTAAATTGAAAATTCTTTCCCCTTCTTTATAGCTCTTTTGCGTCACTTACCCCAAAAACACTTCTTCCACGTTATTTATTGTGTGAATTATCTCTACGGTTAGTTCTACCAATACAATAAACAGTCACTAGATGCCAACTAATAAATCTGAGATGCACGTTATGCACAAAATTTGTGCAAAATTTAGCAAAATATCAGAGTGTAAATATACGTAATCCCTCCATAATATAAGCTTTTAAGATTCTATGCTTAGAGTGTTGTAAAATATCTTATAATCTTTTAATACAAAATTTTAATTTTTTCTATGCACGTTATAAATATATTTTGCAGCCTCTAATTATGTAGCTTAGCACCTTCAATTGTTATTTTTATCATATTGTACTTACTAAATTTCAATAATTTGCATTATCCATTACAATTTTTTTAATAAGTAGGGATTTTTTGGTAGTTATATTTTTATGAGAGAGAAATCATCATTTCAAATAATATTTATCGTATTTTTGACAATTTGGTTCTTGTAGTTTTAATTTTAACAAAATAGTTTCCGATCAACAATTTGTAACAAATTAGTCTCCGGGACCTTTCTCAATTAACAACTAATTGTAGCAAATATGTTAAGCTTTTAAGCTTTCGTCTTAGGTATGTGAGATGAACATCATACATATTCTTGTGATAATTAAAGCAATTATATTTAATTGCCTGAATTACGCTATTCGATTGATTAATTAGTTCTTATAAGGTTAAATCTTCCTTGAATTTTACGGTTAGATTGTAGGCCTTGAGATGCCCATTATACTTGACAAACATCGAGATCTATAACTGAAAATTAAAAACCGGTTCATCTGCAAAACGTTATAATTAACTTCTGGTTTTAAATTTTTTTTGTTTGTTTTTAAAGTTTACTGACTGAATTTTAGATTGGATTGTAAAGAACATCGAAATTTGATCGTGCAATTGAAAATCTTTAAGTAATATGGACATATTGAAAAAAGTTGCATTAGATAGAATTTGATTAAACTTGCAATACCTGCATAGTTATTTCTAATTGAGAGTTAGAGATTTAAAAGTAACATCTCTAAAAATTGCAGATGAATCACTACAATTTTTTAATACAATTTAGAAATAGACAAACAGAATATATAAGTCGTATATTATTTAATGTTGTTTGTATTAAATTTCGGACAAGATAAGTCTTACAATATTTGATGTTTGTGATCATGTCTAACTGTCTCTCTTCGAATTGTATGGTCTAATACTCTAATACTGAGTAAGAAATTGTAGCATGATAAAAGTTATATCGATGATCACACGGATTTGAATGCAGTAAATGTGTCTGTAAATATGTTATCAACGTAAAATAATATTAGAGCAAATGTGATATATTGGTTGACTCCATTTTCTTGCTATAGGTTTATTTTCTTTAACTATTAGGAGTTTCGAGACTTGACACATTATGTAATTACGTGCCTATATATTTCTTGTCAAATTTAAATGTGGAAATGATTACTAACTGGGTGTACATATTTTATGTACAACTTTTGTATAAAATTGATTACGGAGTCGTAAAATTAGTGACGTGCTGCATGAACGGAAGTATTTACTCTTTCTGCAGACCATGTGCTTTGATAAAAGGTCGTGACCATGACGTAGTCATGATGATAGCTGTAGCCTTATCCTTCCCCTAATAAATTACTCTATACGGCAACATCGGAAGTACACTCTATATGACCCATCTTATGTTCTGGTCGATATCTTCCGATCAAATGTATGTTAAATACGTACGTTTTAACGTCCTAAATTCTTAATAATTGAGGATCAATAAGAAATGCCTTCTTGAAGAATCAAATTTCTTCTCACAATCGACCTCGCAAGGATTTTGGATAATTTGATGAAAACAAAACAACAATCATAGGTTAAAAAAAAAAAGCGTAATTGGATAAGTTCATTATATATAGCCTACCTTTCTTGAACTAGTGGTGGCACAAATTAGAAATTAATAAATCTAAATTACCAAATTCATAGTCATTAATATAGAAGGAGAAATCATTAGCTAGCTTTTCACAACGGGTTATTTCCACAGGTCAAGTTTCACTGGAAATGCGAGAAAAGAGAAAACCCTTTTTCTTTACATGCGTATGTGATCTAGATGCTCAAAGAGTTTGATTGCAGATCATACGGTACTATAACTAGCATTGGATTGTGTGGTTTAGCTCAATTACTTCACTTCTTTGACTCTGTGTGACGTGTGGATTCCATTCCTTTTTCCCTTAATTAATCAAGAAAAAAAAATTAGTTCACTTCGTAGAGAGTTTGATGTTCTGCGTGCTGCTTTTTAGAGAATGTTTGTTTGTAAAAATATTTTAAAATATAAGATTTAACAAAATTTATAAAAAGAACGTCTACAAATTTTAAAAATTTATACACAAACATCAATACCTTTTATATAATCTCCAACAACTTTTTATACAAACTCTAATAACTTTTCAAAAAAATTTATAACAAATATTCTCTCTCAATATTTTTTCACTTAACTCTAATATTTTTTTATTAAACAATTACATCAAATCATCTCTCTCTACACCTTTTTACAAACTGCTATAAAAATTAAATATCTTTAAAACTTTTCACTAACTTTAGACAAAAACCTATAAAACTCTAATTTATATAATTATTCATAATTATATCAAAATCTTAAAAATCTTATAATTTTTTTACAAACCGAAGATCCCAACATTAGATTAGCAAAATTCAATACGGTTGTGGTTACAATGAAGTCTCTCTTTTTATAAGCTCAAAAAGTCTGATTGCAGGATCTGTGGGGATAGAATAATTGTTAAGGCAAATAAATAATGGACTTGTATTGCCAGAAGCAGAGAGAATTGGACTTGTAAACCTCTATTTGCTGTTGGGGGAGAGTACAACTAGTAAAGAACATTAATGTTTTTGGCCATTCGCTTAGGTGGGCAGTCCTTGTTTGTACGCGAGGGAACTTTTGCAAGTTCTTGGAGTCTTTCTTTCGAAGGGTAGCTAGTGACCATTTATAGGCTAGGGGACCAAGGTTCTTTTGCTTAGAAATACGGGGAGATATGGACAGGACAGTGAGAGGCGTCAAAAGAATGAAGCAAAGGAATGTGATTGTTATTTCAAGACATATTTGATATTAATTTGAAAGGAGATTTTTAAACTTAGAAATACAGGTGAAGGAAAAATGAAATACTTAGCCCCCAAAGGGAATATCTAAATGGTTGAAATGACAAATTTTCATTCCTGAACGAATAAGTATGCAGTGGATGAGTATGAGTTCAATTAGTGTGTTTCTCAACTAAATCAAATTGGTTGGAGCTTCCTACACAAAGGTCGGATGCAATAAATTTTTCTCATTACTTAAAAAAATTAAAACATTTAACTACATCATATACCACGTATTCTTTGTCTATCGTTAATAGTTATGGTTCTTGTACAAACATGTAATTAGAAGAGAACAATGTGCTTAGTTTTAACCAAGAGTTTATGATGGGAAGTTAGGTTCCGATCTGATATGAACAATTACTACACTAATTGCCGATCGAGTACAACTTGAATCAACAAAGATATTTATTCAATAAGAATTACTGTTTATGATAATATCTAAACCTAATCACTTTATATAAGGTAATATAAAGGACAGAGATATCTAATATTATATTTCCTCACTAGAATCTTATTTTAAGATATATTATAAAAGGTGTTCAAGTGATCTTAATGGGGACAACGTTGGCATCTCATACAACCAAACCAATCAGGCTTTTTTTAGAAAAAAAAAAAAAAAATTAGAGCCTGCAATTTTCCAATTCAAGTTAGTGGCTCAATCCATGGAAACAACCCATCTAACCAGGCTTTTAAGGTGGATGGGGAGATCACCTATAAAGCAATCTTAACTACTGTCAGCAAAAACTGATCAACAAGTCATCAATACTCTAGCGTTACAGTACCCCATGAGTTTGGTGACTTTAATATATATTTTTTTAAGATAACGGCCAGCTGTAAAATAATTAATTAGAAATTTATAAAATTACACTTGCATTAATTCAGCTTAATGATCTGTTAAATCACTCTAATACCAATACTTAAATGTCCACTCCGAAGCATGTAATTACGGACGTACCATATTGGTGATGAGCATTGACCAATTATATATAGCTGTTATCCTGTGCCAGCTTTGTTAATAGTAATTAACCTTATACGTATCAAAGCATGAATCTAAACAAATATATATATATATATATATACATGTTTAATTCACGTACGTTTAATTTACATGTTAAATAGTATTAACACTATGTTTCGATAAAAAAAAAAAAATAGTATTAACACTTTTTATACTTGTTATACAGCTCTTATCTAAATCTTGAAGTCCATATCATGGTTTCTAGAGGTCGGATTCCGGTGCCGAAGCCATATAGAGGGATAATGACGATGTTCAGTAAAAGAATTCATAACTAAATATCCAAAATTAATCTCAAAAAATTTAAGACGAACTCTAACATATTTTCACACAAATTCGAATAATTTTAAAAAAGAAAACTCCAACAAATCCTTTCTCTTCATATTTTTTCACTAAACTTGAAAGTCTAAATAATAGCCCAAGAGGGCAGTGAATTGAGTTTTAATAAAAATGAAAAAAAATTTCAATAGAACAATAAAGCAACACATAAAATGCCACAAATATGAATAATGACCGAATAATAAGAGAGATATAGTTAGAGAGACAACACCGCAATTTTAGGTGATTCGGCCAACACTTGTCTACGTCCACCCGAAGGTTATTGACTTCCTTGAACTTCCTTCACTATTCTCCAAATAGCAAATACACTTAGTTTCCCGGTGCTAAGGAACCTTTACAAAGCATTTTTCGAACTCACGTTTTAACTCACTTCACAAATCCCAAAACCTAAGGGATGTCTTCTATCCACATAAGTAGAACCAAGTGTTTATCCAACACTCAAGTGTTTTATAAAAGATGGATTCAAAGGAATAATAAAGAAGGGCTTTCTAAGCTAAATCAGCAAGTGTAAAGCTCAATAGTGTGCAAGAAGACAAGATTCTTGCAGGAAAGCTAAAGTTTGAAAGATGGGAGGACAAACTTTCTTGGCAGGTGCGATCTTCTCTCTTCTTCAAGGCACTTTCTCTACCTAGAAGTTAGGGTAAGAATAATTGCAAGCGTGTTGTATTTATCTCTCTATCTTCTTTTATTTATAACCCATATAATTTCAAAGGTCTTCAAAACCTTCAAGAATACCGTTAGAAGGGTACCCATGACTTTTTGGAGCACTTTAAATGAGATGGCGTCATTTCAGTTTTTCTGCAAAATCGCAGCATGTGTCGACACATAGTCTGCATGTGCTGACACTTCAAAAATTGGTCTGGAATTATGGTCTCGGGTGACAATGCAATGTGTCGATACTAGTTTTAAATGTGTTGACACTATAAATTTAGCTCTCGGGTGTAAGTGCGATGTGTTGACACTAGTCCATCAATGTGTCAACACTCTAAAAACTGCTCTCAGGTGTCAGTGCAATGTGTCGACACTATCAGTGTTGGAGACAAAAAATAGTATATTGAAAGTGTCCATTCCATTTCAATACTTATTTGAACACCTATAATATGAAAAATTTATCTATCAACTTGTGTAATGGTGTTCAAGTCCACTTAGAAATGTTTTAGAGAGATAACCTCAATATTTTGAAATACATTTTAGAAATAGTGGATTGACAAGATAAAATCTAAAAGTCTTCAAAGCACTTAGTCATTTTTGTTATCTTTAAAATAAATTATGAATTGTTTGCAAAATAACCTTAGGCTAACAAAACTTAAATATGTTTTTATTTTAAATTCATCAAATCATTCTTCATCATATATATATTTTTTTAAAGTCTGATAAAAACCAACTTTCAATCAAATATCTTTAAAATTTTCACTAAATTTTTACAAACTGCCAATAAAACTTCAATCTACCTACGTATTTATAACATTATCAAATTTTCTATAAATTTTGAGAATTTGTTATTGTCAAACATCTCCTTAGATTATGTCATAGAGTAGCAACACCTACAATTCAATTTCTAATACGTGATCCGAGAAAATAAACAACTTTGTTAATATTTTATAAAAATAATTATTTTGTATGTATTATTTATTATTTTGCAAGTTCATGACCTAACAATTATAAAGAAAAAAAAATAAATATTTACTTGAATTGAAATTAGCAGCTAAAAGAAAGAAAGAAAAAACTTGAGATCGAAAGAGATTGGAAGCTAAAAAGAGATAATGAATTTACATAAGCCAAGACAAAGCGAAATTTGTTGGGCTAGGTGATTTCTTTACGTTAACTTTTTTAAGGATTAGACGAATACGAGAGATTCATTTTTTTTTTTTTTATAAAAAAAAAAAGAAAGAAATTGAAATTGAGAGAAATAAATAACAAAATAAAAACAAAATTAATTTGTATAAATTAAGGAGAAAAGTTATAGTTAGCCTTGTATCTATAGGGCAAAATCAATTTCGTATCCGCTATTATCAAAATGGCGATTTGAGCACTTTATCTTTTAAAAATCATCAATGTATGCCTCCATCCAAATAAGGCATTAATTCAAACGAAAAAGCATGCAAAATGATCGAAATGCCCCTCCAAGACAACATTTTAAAAAAATAATTAAAATAAATAGATTATTGATATAGAGTTTCAATAGTTTTATTTAAAAAATATTACTTTTTTAAAAATATCATTTTTTTTTATTTTTAATGAATTGTTTTAGTAATTTTGTCTTGGAGGGGCATTTTGGTCATTTTACATATTTTTTCTTAATGCCTGATTTGAACGGGGGCGTATATTGATGATTTTCAAAAGATAAAGGGCTCAAATCGCTGTTTTGATAATAGTGGGTTCAAAATTGATTTTGCCCTATAGATATGAGGCTAACTATGACTTTCCCCCATAAATTAATTATGAAAACAAATTAAACAAGCATCACTTTGAACCTTAGATCCAAAAGCTTAAACTATTAGGAACATGTAAATTTTATTATTTAAATTATATTTTCAAACACTCCCCACCATGTGGGCTGACTATCCTTTAATTGGAAGGCTTAAACATGTGTAATATTTAATTAAAATGTGATAAATTGCCCTATAAATACGAGGCTAACTATGACTTTTCCCCATAAATTAATTATGAAAACAAATTAAACAAGCATCACTTTGAACCTTAGATCCAAAAGCTTAAACTATTAGGAACATGTAAATTTTATTATTTAAATTATATTCTCAAACACTCCCCACCATGTGGTGGACTATCCTTTAATTGGAAAGCTCAAACATGTGTAATAATTAATTAAAATATAGTAAATTGTAAAGTCGGGTCTTGAACTCATAACCTTAATTTTGATACCATGTAAATCTACTACTCATCCTAAAAGTTAAGCTTTATTATTTCCTAGCACGAATTAGCTATTCATCTCCCACATCTCACTGCCAGTTCCTAATTGTTTTGATGCATACACTCGTTATTTGGCTTATCTTTTATTCCCCGTATCTCAAGAAGGATTAACTTAGCAATATTGGGATACTTAATTAATTTCTTAGATTATCTTCAAAGCATAGATAAATATTGTTCAGAGCACTAATCCAGTACTCTCTTATACTTGCAACAGAAATCGTGATGTTTACCTTCGTACTTGGAATATATATATGTATATATATATATACACACATATGTTTCTCCATCTTGGACCGACATATCTTCTTCCACTCCTTCAAAACCTTCCATTGTGTTCAACTTCCATGAGTGGACTTTCCGGCCCGTGTTACTTCTCCAAAAGCCCAACTAGAAAGCTGACAGGAGCACTAAAAAACATCAGAACCAGAACTAGTCTCGTGGGATATTACATAAAGTTTGACAGCATTTGAAGTAAAGACATGTATAGCAGTACTCCATCGACAGGCAATCTAGTACAACAACTAGTTAGGCCTTAATTTGTCCATGGACATGCCTGGGAGACATTAGATATTGCCTGAGAACCTGACACCTATTTATGGGTCTCTAGACCACTGAGGGTGGTGGTTTAGTGGTATGCAGGTTGTACTTCAGATCCAAGGCTTACTCTTAACGAAGGTTTGAATTACAATAGTCTTGTTATATTTTAGTGATCTTTGCGCTATGTGTAATTCCCGAGTTTAAATGGTGGTAGGTTTTGATCTGAATTTTACGATAGTTCATTCTCTGAGAGCCTTTTTTATTTAGTAAAAAAAAAATAAAATTTAAGGATCTCTATACTCACAATATACTCCTAATACAATTTGGATTATTGATGAAATTTATTAATATATTGTCAACATCACAACTCTTATTAAAACCTGTTAAGACTGAAAATTTAAGATTAAAATTTCTCTCCTAATAATTATGACTCAATTTGGACATTATGCACGCATAATAAGTAAGCTAAGCTTATATTTCCTCCCCCCAAAGAAAAAAAAAAAAGTATAGATGAAAGTTTGTAATGTAAAAGTTTATTTGGACGTTTAACAATCAAAAGATTGATTTCAGAAAACCGTACACAATTTGCTGCATTGACTATTTTTTTTTGGATAACGTTTTAATGTTTTAATTAATTAATTTTTTATTTTTTTATTTTTTTACGAAACCATTTGTATTTACTTTATTTTCCTCTCCTCCTTTCCGTTCATAACACATCCGAATACCATCGCGCGACCTAATCGGCCTACCAACAGAGCCCAAATCAAGTTTCGCCGTCAGAGACCATAACAGGTATGAAACTTCCCTTTCCACCTCTTCTATTCTTCGCCTCTGATTTTCTCTGCGTTATCTCTCTTCGAGCAAATTTAGCAGGCATATCCCGAATTAGCCCTGGCTTGGTTGCTGAGAAAATCTCAACAATAAAAGGCCCACCCCGTCATTTTTCTTATTTATTTTCCTGTCAGACTCTTGAATACCTACTCAATGATTTGCCTACTTACGGTATAGAAAATTAAAGTTAGAATTTGTTTCTTTTACCTTCTTCCATTCTATCAGAAAACAAGCGGGTAATCGTTGGGCTAGGTCTTCTGTAGTCCTTTAAGAACCCGAACTTTTGTAGTAATGCCGCATGGTTTTTGTTGATCTGTTCTGAATTTTGATTTTTGTGCTTGCATTCTGAGGAATTTCTTCTTTGTTTTTAGTCTTTTAGGGAAAGGGCTTTGATTGGAGGGACGCTATTGATAGAGGCTTTGGTTGATTGATTAACTGTATCACCGTTTTGGATTTCTGGGTATTGGAGAATCTTCGGTTTGTGTTACTTCAAGTACTTTTTGGAAATTACGGTTGGATGGCCGATCGGAGTTTAACTGTTGCTAAGCCTATATGGATGAAGCAGGCTGAAGAGGCGAAGCTCAAGAGTGAGGCTGAGAAAGCGGCTGCTGCGAAAGCTGCTTTTGAAGCCACATTCAAAGATGTAGAGAGAAACCGCGAAAAGGAACCTGCTATGTCGGATAGTGAATCCGAAGAACATGAGGATTTGGCGAACAAGCCTATCGGGCCGGTGGACCCTGCAAAGTGCACAGCTGCTGGGGCTGGCATAGCAGGTGGCACAGCAGGTGCCCCGTCTTCGTTTATGCTGGTAACTAAGGATGGAGATGGGAGAAAGGTGCCCAATGGGGGTGCACAGATTAAGGTGAAAGTGTCGCCTGGAGTGGGTGTTGGAGGATCGGAGCAAGAAGGGATGGTGAAGGACATGGGTGATGGAACTTATACGGTTACTTATGTGGTTCCTAAGAGGGGGAATTACATGGTGAGTATTGAGTGCAATGGGAAACCCATCATGGGTAGCCCTTTCCCTGTGTTCTTCAGTGCAGGTAACACTTGATTATAAATTATACTTATGCATCATCTAAATTGGTGGATCATTTTGAATGTTGTTTGATACAGAAAAATGTGTGTTGTTTGCTTTACATTATGCACCACCTAATATCGAGTTTACAGAGGGCAGTTAATAATTTCTGATTTATGAGTTGGGTGCACATATTATTAGTAATTATTGTTATTGGATCGAGAATGGTAGCCCTACTAAGGTTTGAAGGCACAAAATTTTCATAATGACAGGATAAAAATTTAGATGCTAATTAATTCTGAGGAAAGTTGTCTGTCTTGTACGTTCTAATAATGGCATTGCTCAATGTTTCATTCCTTACATTATTGTTATGTCTCTGACTTATTTGTTGTAGACAGATATTTATTTACTTGTCATCTCCTGTGTGGCTAGATCTGAAGAATTTATCTGTTTTTATTCAGGTACTAGTACTGGTGGACTGCTGGGTTTGGCTCCTGCCTCCACTTTTCCTAATCTAGTGAACCAAACCATGCCCAATATGCCAAATTATTCAGGGTCTGTTTCAGGGGCTTTCCCAGGATTATTGGGAATGATTCCAGGCATTGTATCAGGTGCCTCAGGGGGTGCCATTTTGCCTGGAATTGGTGCATCACTTGGGGAAGTTTGTCGAGAATATCTGAATGGTCGATGCGCTAAAACCGATTGCAAGTTGAACCATCCACCTCACAATTTGCTAATGACTGCATTAGCTGCGACAACCAGTATGGGGACCGTCAGTCAAGTTCCCATGGCACCGTCTGCAGCCGCAATGGCTGCTGCTCAGGCAATTGTTGCTGCCCAAGCACTTCAAGCCCATGCAGCTCAGGTGCAAGCCCAAGCTCAGTCAGCCAAAGAATCATCTGGTATCCTTATCTCTTGTTTCTTAGTCCTTTGCATACAATATGCCTTAAATATTACTACTACTACTGCTATTGTTATTATTGTCCTTATTACGGTTTTCATCTGCTTCTTTCTATTAAATACTTATCTTCTTATCAGGTTTAACTGATAAAGCTGCGAAGGCTGATGCACTGAAGAAAACTCTTCAAGTTAGCAACCTTAGCCCACTTCTAACGGTGGAACAGCTCAAACAACTTTTCAGCTTTTGTGGCACCGTTGTTGAATGCTCCATCACTGATTCAAAGCATTTTGCTTATATAGAATACTCAAAACCTGAAGAAGCTACAGCAGCTTTGGCATTGAATAATATGGATGTTGGAGGTCGCCCTTTGAACGTTGAAATGGCAAAATCTCTTCCTCAAAAACCAGCTCTTTTGAATTCTCCAATGTCTTCATCTTCTCTGCCCCTGATGATGCAGCAGGCTGTTGCCATGCAGCAGATGCAATTCCAGCAGGCTTTGCTTATGCAACAGACTATGAATGCACAGCAGGCAGCAAACCGAGCTGCAACAATGAAGTCTGCCACAGAGTTAGCTGCAGCCAGAGCTGCAGAAATAAGTAAGAAATTAAAAGTTGATGGAGTTGGAGATGAAGAGAAGGAAGTAGAAAGAAAATCGAGGTTTGTTACATTTTCCAGCTTCCAGAAGTATTCAATGGTTTTAGGGGAAACATCTAGTACGGCCCATATCTATCGGCAAAAATCAAATTGGACCTCATAACTTTTAATTACGCCCCATAAGTTTTAAAAAGAATCAATCCTCACCCTCCATTTGATTTGTCTGTTAAATCAGATGGAAAATGATGTGGATTGACCGAATATCGCTCCAAGAAAAAATTTAAATATAAATATAAATATAAAAATGAAATAGAATTTCTATATTTTTATTTAGACAATATTATTTTTATTTATTTATCTGAATTTCTCAATGTTTTTAGTAAGTTTATCTTAGAGGGGCATTCTGGTCATTTTTTGTGTAGTTTAATGTCCAAATTGAACGGAGGGCAATGATTGGTGTCTTTATGGGGCGCAATTAGACAAATTAAAATTTATGGGGTCTAATTTGATTTTTGCCCATATATGGAGGGTGTACTATGATGTTTCCCCATGTTTTTATGTTGTATCAGTTGCCTTGCTTATGTTTGACTGCTTGAAATCATGAAACTTGTTGTTTGTGGTCATGAATATAATGTACAGAAAAGATGGGGTTTGAGAGCTTAAATGAGATCTGCTTGTTGATTTAACTGATTAAAGTGCAGAAAATTGAAGGGTAACAGAGGAATAAGAAAAGAAAAATTTCTTGGCATCGAACTTTGGTTGCTTCAAATCGACCTCTAGGTCTAGAAATAGCATTATAGGCTTTGTAGATACTTGTGTGATGACTTTATTTTGTTTAATTAATTCAAATGTAATTTTTTATTCGCACTTTGATCTAGAAAATTGTTGGACTGATTACTCTATTTACAGATCGCCCTCTATCTCTCATGCAAAGTCAAGGTCCAAGTCAAGATCACCAATCAATGCTCCTCGAAACCGGAGGTCTCGTTCTTATTCACCTCCATCCCGCCGCCCAAGGGATTATAGATTCAGATCACCTGTGAGACCTCGTCATCATTACAGCTATGAGGATGAACGGCGGTCACACAGAGACATTCGGGATGGTGGTTACAGAACTAGAAGGCGAGATTCAGAAAGATCTCATGATCGTCATTCATCTCCTTCAAGGAGAAATAGGAGTGTGAGCCCTCTAACTAGAAAATCATACCGAGCTGATTCAGTCTCACCAAAACGTCATCAAGAAAGTTCATTGCATGGAGCAAGGAAATCATCTCGTGCTCATTCAAGATCACCAAGTCATTCAAGAGGAGGTCCGTCATCTCCGAAAATTGATGAAGAAAACAAGTCAAAACATAGAAAACGTTTGAGATCAAAATCTGTTGAAGGTAAACATCGGTCCGGTGACAAGATAGTTGGGTCTTGTGATGAAAAATCAAAGCACCGTTACCGAAGGCGGTCGAGGTCTGTAACTCCAGGAGGTAAGCATCACAGAGGCAGCAGGTCATCCCCAGGAGTTTTGGATGAAAATAAATCCAAACATAGGAAGCGGTCCAGGTCAAAGTCTTTAGAAGGTAAGGACCGCTCCATTGAGAAGTCGGATGAGTCCAGAGATAAACTACAACATCGCAATAGAAGGCGGTCTAGGTCAAAGTCTTTGGAGCGTAAACATCACTCCGATGGGAAAGTGGATAAAAGAGATGAAAAATCAAAACATCGTGATAGAAGGCGGTCCAGATCAAGATCTTTAGAAGGAAAGCGACAGTCCAAGGAGAAGGCAGATGAAAGCAGGGACAGAAAATCAAAGCATCGTGATAGAAGGCGGTCAAGATCAAGGTCTCTGTCTGTTGAAGCTAAGCATCGTAGAGGAAGCAGGTTATCTCCAAGAGGTTTAGATGATGGTAAATCAAAACATAGAAGACACTCTAGGTCAAATTCTACTGAAAGAAAACATCGCCCCTATGATAGGATAAATGAGAGGAGAGCTGAGAAATCAAAGCACCATGAGAGATCAAGGTCCAGGTCAATATCGGCAGAACAGAAAAATTATAGAGGTAGTAGCTTGTCCCCAATTAGTAGGGAGGAACATAAAACAAAAGACAGAAGGCAATCCCGGTCAGAATCTGCTGAAGGGTATTCAAACGATGAAAGGGATGAACATAGTGATGAAATTTCAAAGCACCATGAAGATGCAGAAAAGGCACCAGATTCCTGTTTGAAGGATTTGATGGACGTGAATGATAATGGGATGGTAATGTCAAAACCTGAGGATTGTAACTTGGAGGAGTCAATGAAAACTAGGGCAACGAGAGGTGACATGGAACTCAAAAACACATACATGGCAAATGTTGACAGTGAGAGACGTTCATTGTTACAGAGTCGGAAAATCTCCTCAAGTACTGAGGAGCTAAGGGAACATGAAGTACCTGATGCTGAGCTCCCAGACCTACTTACAGGTAGCAATTATCATAAAATGAAGCAACGTTTACATTACAGCATTAATGGTAACTTACCCTAGCACAATATCCTTTTCTGGTTTACAGGAATGAGAGATCAAAATAGTTGTGAGAAGTCAATTAATGCAGATAATAGTGACAGAAAATGGCTCAACCCAGAAGTTGGATCGCGTCAGTGATGAGTCAGAGTTCATGATTGTGAGAAGCTCCATCTCGCCTCTGGCTGATGTGTTTTCAGCAAATGCCAGTGCAGAAGATATAAACTGACGTGGACCATACTGTTCTCATTCAAGACTTCCCTTGCTGAGTGATAGCTCAGTCTAATTTGAGAAGCTTGTTTCCATGAAAGATTGTGTAGTGTTTCTTTTGGTGGTCAGAATTTTTCACCACATGTTGGTTCTTCATAGATGCCTTCTGTGTTTGTTTATTCCTTGCAGGTCATTGTGGAATACTGGCTACAGTCTTCAAGCTGGTCTTGCTGTGGTTTAAGTATATCAAGAAGTGTCATGCTTTCATCCACAATCAGCCATGCAATGTCTGTAGCAAGCTTCTTTTACTGCTTGATGTATGTTAAACTATTATTTCTATTACTGCAAGTTGGATTACTCGATTAAATTGTTTGAGTAGAGGATTATTGTTACTTTTCTAATTTGAGCTTTTGTTCCATATCTGGATTTTCTGTCCAAGATAGTCAGATTCTCAACCCTAATGAGGATTTCCTCTACAAGTGAGGGAAATGATTATATTGATATTCGATCTAAGGTAGTTGTTGCATAGGTTTTTTATGTACTTGGTCTGGTTTGAACACGTGGGTCAAGTTTATCTCTTAGGTCTGTATATCCTTTGGCAATCTCTGTTAGCTGACTCGTTTTCCTTTATGGTGAAATCTTGTTGTTTATGTGGCTGACATTAGAGTCAACTTTCATATACATTTCATGCTGTGGGGTAACAGTAATATTCAGAACTCTTCTTTTTTTTCCCCCCTTTTTTTTTTGGTGAGTTAGGGTTATATCCCGAAAACATGCAGGTATTCATGGTGAGTTTTCATTGGAGCTTTCTGATATTCAGTTTGGCAGGATGATTTTCTCTGATGTAGATAAAGGTATGCAGTCATTGCAGATTTATAATCTTGTATTGTGGCAAGCTTATGTCGTTAAGCTTCAAAGTTTTGAATGTTTTAAGAGCGTATGGGACAAACAAAACTGACATGATGATGTTTGCCAATAACTTTTTGTCAATATGTTATAAACCTCGTGTCTTACTCCTTTTCACCTCTTTCTTCCCTTTTTTCTCTTGTTTTTTTTTCTCTTTCTTCTCTTTCTTCTTCTTGTTTCCCTTCCCATGAAATTGTCATGGTTAGGTAAAGGTACTCTTAAGGTCAAGTGAGGCCAGATGTTGCTGGTATGAATTGCATCAAAATCCCACCTGTGTTGGTATGAGCAGATTGCCTGACTCACTTGAAAGTCTTTACTTAAACTTACAGTGAAATGCGAATGTTGATTTTTATCAGGTAAATTTTCCATGAACTGCTGAGTTGAGTTCCTTTTTTTGTTTTCATAGAAGCTTCGTTTGTGTTTGTGGATACTGTTATTTCTTGATCCTAATGATTATTTGTTCATTCATTTGCTTGTTTATAACCAAAAATCAAGGATAAGTATTCTATCATGTTTCTCTCGTCGTTTTGACTTTTCTTTTTTCCCCTGGAACTTTACAACTGGGGATGGGGGGTGAGAGGGCTGGGTCATGGGTGGATTTTGATGGCAGTTTCCTTTCCAATGGACCTCGCAGACTGAATGCATGTCATAGTGGTCTTCTGTTGTGTGGAATACTATTTGATACAGAACCATGAGAGAGCTTTTGCGAGAAAAGCTGGAGGCATGCTGAGAGAGTGGGGTTGGCTTTCCGTTTTCTAAAAGTTTTGTTTCCAACTCCCTGCTGACAATTGGGAACTAACTCTTGCTTGATGTAGTTAGTGTCTGAAACCTGCCCTGATGTTGACCTGACCTCCTCTCTCTACTTTCTGTTTGCTTCCCAATCCCTTCACTGCCCTTCTCTTTCTCTCTCTCTCTCATTCTCTTTTCTTTTCGCCCCCACATTGTTTTAGGGTGAGCTGGATAAGATGGTTAGCGAACTGCATACTTTGGGGCTCTACTCTGGAATGAGTTATGCGTGAAGTGGATGTCAAAAAGTGATGTTCTTATTATGCTTTTCCTGATCTCCCTTGCTCTCGTCTTTGTCCCCTTTTTGTTGCATTTTATTTTATTTTATTTAGCTCTAAAATCGTCCTCATTCTATTGGGTATTGAATTGAGGAAACGGGCTCCAAGCTAGATTTAGCGTTGACAGCCTGCCTTAATCTTTGTAAATGTGCTTAGCGCTCGGTATTCCCTTTTGACGTTTTGGTCCAATTATATATTGGATTCCAGTTGATTGATTTTGCAAAAAATTAAATGTTGCATCTGTAGTTGGAAATTTTCAAGTAGATCAGCCTAAACAAATAAACAATAACATCGTACTTATTCCTTAGCTTTTTTTTTTTTAATGTTGTATAAATTTTATTCACTTGGGGGTTTTTTTAGTCCTGGCTGAGAATTTGTCGGAATCTTTTCAAGATCTTAGGCTGTCGTATGAAGAAATTATTAGGACGCTCGCTAGAAGTAATGGGAGCGAGGAAAGCTATACAAGGCTGCCTTCACTTTTAGGGCTCAATTTAGACGACACCACTGCTATTGTTTGAGTATAATCCTGCATCTTTCTACGTTAGTTAGTTCGTCTCTATGGAATACGGGTTGTCTCAAATCTTCCTAAAAATATATCTAATCAACGGGTACTGTATCTATCTTTGTTAAGACGAACAAAAGGCAGATTAATATTTCGACCTGAAAAGTCTTTCATTAGATTAAGCATATATGTCTTAATGGTATATACGCAAGTGGACACAAATCTTTGTCATTTTTAGAAAGAAAGATTTCTGGGCAAAATCAAAGTCTCAACTATGATTATATTACAGAAACATCTTAATAACTAGTACGATCAAATATCCTTCAGAGTAGGGACGAAGTCCCGAATTAACTATTGGGGACAACTAAATAAAAAAGATTTCCGTGGGCCAAAATATATATATTAACAAAACAAGTAAAGAATATGTTATTTTTTTAAGAGCTTTTGGATGGTTGGGGGCTATAGCCCAGTCAGGCCCCCTCGCTTCTTTTTGTGTCCGGTTGGAACAAAAGGAATATCTTATTTTTTCTTCAACGATTTCTTATTATTTGTAGTGGGCTATTCAATTGTTTTTAAACTCACATGAAAACCAAAATTGGAATTATTATTTTTTTCTGTATCTATTATTTGTTCGAAGTAATCACAATTATTACTTGATTTTCTCTTATATAAGCAATAGATTCAAAATGATGATTAAGATCCTTAATAATTCTCTGTTCGAATTGCATGGTAGAATTTAAAAAGAGGTAAACATAACAAGTAGACTTTATATCATATTGTCCAATTAAAATTTCGGGCAGCATGAATTCTACAATGGGATCCATCCATTATATCTATCTCTTTCTAAGTTCTAGCATATAATTCGGGTAGAGAATTTACAAATGATCTCAATTTTAGAAAGGTAGACTTTTTGCAATTTAAAATAAATAATTAAAAAATTAAGTAATCTATTAGAAGTCTACGCTTGCCTACCAAAATATTTTTTTAATAAATAATTATGATATTAATGCATCTCTTAATCTTTTGAACAGAATCTGTAGTGATATTAGCGTATCAAGCCAG
Source organism: Morella rubra (assembly GCA_003952965.2). Taxonomy (NCBI): domain Eukaryota; kingdom Viridiplantae; phylum Streptophyta; class Magnoliopsida; order Fagales; family Myricaceae; genus Morella; species Morella rubra. The sequence continues at coordinate 24,915,764 of CM025853.1, read as the reverse complement.
ATAATCATTGACAGAAAAAATCGACCAAAATAGTAGCAACCATTCCCATTACATTAAGCAACTCAAATTAAGGGTCGGTTTCTTTTAATCTTTCATGGCAGTGAAAGGCCAAAAAAGTTCGTGTAGGAGTTTGCTTTTGTGGGGTTTGATGCCGAAATCATCAAACGGGGAATAAAATAAGACAATAGTCTGTCTCATCCCACAGTACCCCAATTCAAATGTAAGAGATATTTGTAAAGATCTACATCATCTCAGATGGGGAAATAAAATATCAAGCCCATCTGGTCCCCGCCCCATTATTTTTCAAGGTGGTTGGTCGGTGACTGTGGAGTTCACGCCGGTGCAGTAAAAAGACACAAAAGAAGAATGAATATCCTCCTTTCTTTTTTTGCAAAACCCGTCTGTCTTCTTGATTTTTAGTTTAAAGTTTGATTTCCTGTCTCCTTTCTTTTCGCCTGTCCCATTCTTTCTTACTCCTTTTCTCTCTCTCTCATCCTTTTTCCTAACATATACCCCAGTTCATCAATTTTTCATCATAAAACTCCAGACATAATGTCTACAAATAAATTCAAAGATCAAAAAGATGAAAAGAAAGAGAGAGACAGGAAATCAAACTTTTAGACTGCATGATGAAAAATGATGAGCTGGGTTATCGTCACAATCGGTGCGGAAGGGAAATCAAACTTGTAGACTTGACGGGACAATTTTTCTGATCTACCAAACACTATCATTTGTAAGAAAAAACAATTAGACAATTGTTACTGTTATCTTCCCTGGTGTAGTTGGAGTATCGGGGAGTGCCCACTTTCGAATTGAGAGGTGTTTGTACATGAGAGTGAGGGATCGGTAATTCAGAAATCTCGGATTGTATGTGTTTTAGACTAATCATTCCTCCACGGACTTTATGCAAAAATATTTTTTTTATAAAAGAGAAAAACATGTAAATGTTAGCGAGTGTCTCAAATTTTGAGACTTTAGAGGTGGCTCACGTGTTACATTTTATTTTTAAAATAATATTATTATATTACTTATATTTTTTTTTAAAAAATCAAATCTTAGGTGATTGAGATATTGTGTTGAAGACTTTGTCAATATAATGACTTATTGACTTTACTTGACATTGTGTCTATCTCTACTTTTTTTGATAAAAAAGAAATAGTTGATACAAAATTAAGCGCGAATATTAATCTTGACTTATTTATAGAAAATGATCTTTTGACTGTTATTTTTGATTCTACACTTAAACAATTATGATTGGAGATTAGCAATTCATCTTCACTTACAAAAAAATAATATTTATCCCTATTTTTGCTTTTTATTATAGATATTAGAGTCAACTTCCAAGCCACGTTATATAAGATAATAGTTTTATTTTAGGATAAATCAAACTATCGTTTTTGGCAAGCAATTTCTCTTTCATTATCTCAACCTAGAGTCCTTTTTCTTTTCTTCTTTACTAGTGAGACAAATTTAGCGAGTTTTGAATTGAGCATCCTGATAGTTTATGCGGAATTAAACTAAATAAATAACATGTTTTCAACAAAACATCTATCAGGATTATAATTGCAATTGCGGATTCGATTACTTACCTTGATATAGTAATTCGGGAATCCACAAGTTTCAACCCGCTTCACGATCCAATCCAAAGCTCCAGCGATTCAGAATAAATAATAGCAACACAAATGTCTTGCCTCCTAAGGGATTTATGTCACTCTCTCATGTTTAGGGATTTCTCTAATAGGTTCTGGCCAACCCCTTGAATATAACAGTTATATTTATAGGCCTTGGGAAACCCTAGAGAGAGCATGAGACATAGGATCCTTAGGGATCTCAAATTCCAGCCGTAGGATTAAACTGAAGAACTCTTCTTCTAATAAAATTAGGGCTTCTACTAATTACAATCAAGTCCATCAACATATTGTAATTGATCCCTGAAATTTGAGATTATTACAAATATACCCCTTTTACATACAATTAATTCCTTCCACCAAACTATATTCCATATGAGATATTAGGACTGGATTAATTTTGGTTATCGAGGGCACATAATTCTAACAATCTCCCACTTGCCCTCAGAACCAAATATCACCGTCACGTCCCTATCTCATGTAAACCTTGATTTCTTAGTTCACAACTCAGTTGGACCATAAAACAATTTTGAAAATATATAATATACTTTTATGTATTCAAAATAGTTTTGTAAAACACATCCGGCCGGATTTCTTTTGGTCCAACACTTATATGAACATTAACTGAATATACTGTCTCTCCAAGAGACTGGTGGATTCCTTGTTGAGCATTCATACAACTCATCCATCACGCACACAACCCAACATGTCCGTATATAGTCCTGAATGGACATCACCGGTTGACAACGTCAAAGTATGTGTACATAACAAATGAATAAATACAAACCTCTCAGGTCTAAGGACAATTGATAGAACAACCTTTAACCTGACATCATTTTCCAAAAGGCATTCTTTATCGGATCCTGTTCAGTGTATGTACCTATTACATGACACCCACTTGTCTGCTTAAGGTCATACCTCAATGATGGAATCAATCATTCTCCGCACAACAAGTGTAGACTTTATGACACAAAAGTCTAGAACAATTTCAGGCTTACAAGGAACTGAAAAATCATTATTCCCTGCCTTTGATTCATTAATCTCTAGCATGATTTTTCTACAATGTTACCTGAACAAATTTACATACATAACATCTCATGTTACGTATAAACCCATAACAACAATAATATATGTGAAAAAACAAATAAACTTTTATTATCAAATAATAAAGAAAAATAAACGTCAAACCCAATCATACATATATCTCAAACCCATATCCTTAATATGTTTCTCAAACACTTTCTGAGATAAAGGCTTTGTAAATGGATCAGCTAAATTATCAGCTGATGCAACCTTCACCATTGTGATATCACCTCTTGATATGATATCACGTATTAGGTGAAAACGACGTTCTATGTGCTTCGTCCTTTGATGAGACCTTGGTTCCACTGCCTGTGCAATTGCACCATTGTTATCGCAGTATAAGGAAATAGGCGCCTCAATCGAAGGGACAACTTCAAGTTCTTGAATGAACTTGCGAATCCACACAGCTTCCTTTGCAGCTTCACTTGCAGCAACATATTCTGCCTCAGTTGTAGAATCAGCAGTAGTACTTTGCTTGAAACTTCTCCAACTGAATGCTCCTTTGCCAAGAAGGAACACAAACCCGGATGTTGATCTTCTATCATCAATGTCTGATTGAAAATCCGAATCTGTATATCCCTGGACAGTCAGATCCTCACTACCATACACTAAGAAATAGTGTTTTGTATTTCTCAAATACCTGAGGATATGTTTTACTGCTGACCAATGTTCTGGACCTGGATTGGATTGGTATCTACTCACAACGCTAACTGCGTGACTGATATCAGGTCTAGTACAAAGCATAGCATACATGAGACTCCCTACAGCCGAAGCATAATGGCAGTTACTCATCTTCTCTCTTTCTTCAGGTGTTTTTGGACACATCTGCTTAGAGAGATGAATTCCATGTCTAAAGGGTAGAAACCCTTTCTTGGAATTTACCATGCTAAATCTATATGTCAATATAATTGACCTGTGAGAGACCCAATAATCTCTTCTTTCGGTCTCTAAACACTTTGATCCCGAGTATGTAGGATGCTTCCCCAAGGTCTTTCATTGAAAATTGGTTAGACAACCACATTTTCACAGATGACAAAGCCCCTACATCATTCCCAATGAGTAGTATGTCATCTACATAAAGAACCAAAAAGGTGATAGCACTCCCACTAACCTTCTTGTAGACACAAGGTTCATCCATGTTTTGTGAGAAACCAAACATTTTGATTGACTCATTAAAACGGATGTTCCAACAACGTGATGCTTGTTTTAGGCCATAAATGGATTTCTCCAACTTGCACACTTTTGATTCATTTTCCCGAGATATGAAACCTTCTGGCTGGTCCATATAAATTTCTTCATGGATGTACCCATTCAAGAATGCGGTTTTCACATCCATCTGCCATATCTCATAATCATAGTATGCTGCAATTGCCAATAGAATCCTTATGGACTTTAGCATAGCTACTGGTGAAAAGGTTTCCTCATAATCAATACCAGCCTTTTGAGTATACCCTTTCGCTACCAGCCTAGCTTTAAAGGTCTCTACCTTTCCTGTTGGTCCAAGTTTCCTTTTGTAGACCCATTTGCAACCTATAGGCTTAATGCCTTCTGGTTTGTCTACCAAGGTCCATACCTTGTTGGAATACATGGAGTCCATCTCTGATTCCATGGCCACATGCCAATGCTTAGCATCTTTGTCTTTCACAGCCTCTGTATAATCACAAGGATCAATCTCCAGTCCCTCAGAATCCATTTGATAAATCTCATTTAACAAACTGAATTTTACTGGAGGTCTTATAATCCTTTTACTACGACGAGGCTCCTGTGTCTCAACAGGTTCAGTTTGATCAGTGGGAATAATCACTTGATCATCATTATTCTCATTCTGCTCAGTCACTGTACTATCTCTTTGCTCATCAAGAGCAACTCTACTCTCAGTTTCATTCAAACTATAATCCTCTTCAAGAAAAGTAGCATTCCTGCTAACAAACACTTTGTTTTCATTTGGATTATAGAAGTAGAAACCAGTAGTCATTTTGGGATAGCCTACAAATAGGCACCTATCAGTCCTTGATCCCAGCTTATCCACATTAAACCTTTTAACATGAGCTGGACAACCCCATATCTTAATATGATTTAGGCTTGGCTTCTTGCCAGTCCATAACTCATATGGGGTATTAGGAACTGATTTTGTAGGGATCCTGTTTAACAAGTAAACAGCGGTCTCCAAAGCATGTCCCCAAAATGATATAGGCAACTCAGATATGCTCATCATGGAACGAACCATATCCAATAGGGTTCTATTCCTTCTTTCTGCAACACCATTGTGTTGGTGTGCCTGGTGGTGTGAGTTGAGATATGATTCCATGATCTTAAGATAAACTTTAAAATCATCCAAGAGGTATTCGCCTCCCCTATCGGAGCGAATCATTTTAATGGACTTTCCAATCTGTTTCTCAACTTCATTGTGGAATTCCTTGAACTTTTCAAAGGATTCCGATTTATGCTTCATCAGGTATAGATAACCATACCTGGAATAATCATCAATGAAAGTAATGAAATAAGAGAAACCTCCTCTTGCCATGTGGTTGAAGGGACCACAAACATCAGTATGTATTAATCCTAATACTTCTGTGGCTCTAATTCCTTTTCCTGTAAAAGGACTTTTAGTCATCTTTCCTTGCAAGCAGGGCTCACAGATTGGATAGGGCTCAATTTTCAGAAATTGCAATGGCCCATCCCTTACCAATCTATTGATCCTATCAATATTGGCATGACCAAGTCTTAGATGCCACAAGTAAGTTGGATTAACATCCCTTTTCCTCTTAAGGGATAACACACTGGAATCATCATTCTCAATATTATTCAAAGAATTATCAACATTCAAAAGATAAAGACCATCATAAATAATTCCAGAAGCAACAAATTTATTTTGAAATTAATAACAAGCTTGGAATTGAAAAGAAATGAATATCCAGATAAACCAAGTTTTGAAACAGAAATCAAATTTCTACGAACTTCTGGAACATAAAGACAGTCTTCTAGAATCAAAATTCTATTATTAGATAATTCTAAACTAAAAACTCCGATGGCGGTCGCTGCAACAGTTGCACCCGTCCCCATCTTAAGGATCAGCTCCCCTTCATGGAGCCTTCTGGTCTCCTTGAACCCCTGCAACATATTGCAGATGTGAGATGTAGAACCAGAATCCACACACCATGAATTAAACGGACCATCCATTAAATTCAATTCAATTACAAGCATATCAGATATACCTTCAGAAGGTTTGCCCTTTTTAAGAGAAGCTAAGTAAACTCGGCAGTTTCTCTTCCAGTGACCGGGCTTGCCGCAATGGAAACAATTTCCTTTGCCTTTGTTCTTGTCACCTCCTTTGTTTCTTTGTTCACCTTGAACATTCTTAGCTGCCTGATACCCCTTATTATTTTTCTTGAAGTTCTTAAACTTGGGTTTCAGTTTCATAGAGGCATTAGATTTCTCTGTGACCATCACAGTAGGTTTGTCCTTCTTGATGAGATCTTGAGCTGACTGCAACATATTGAGCAGCTCTGACAATGTCACACTCATCTTGTTCATATTGTAATTAAGGACAAACTGATTAAAAGAATCAGGCAGAGATGAAAGAATGGCATCAACTTTTGTGTCACCATCCATCTCAGCTCCCAAAAAGTCCAGTTCGTTGATGAAAGAAATCATCTTCAAGACATGTTCCCGAACTGGGCTCCCTTCCACCATTTTGGTGGACATCAGATTCTTCATAGCAGTCTGCCTAGCAGATCTGCTCTGCTCTCCAAACATTTCTTGGAGATGCAACATAGCGCCTGCAGCTGTAGCTATGCCCTCACAATCTTTCTGCAAAACATTTGAGATTGAGGCCATAATATAGCACTTTGCCATATTATCATCATCATGCCACTTGTTAAAGACTCTCTTTTCTTCCTCAGTGGCATTGTTCAGGGCAAGCTCAGGTGTCTCAGAGGTGAGAACATAACCGATCTTATCGGCTGAGAGAATAATCATAAGATTTCTCTTCCAATCAATATAATTCGGTCCTGTCAACCGATTGTCATCCAGAATCCTAGCCAAAGGATTAAAAGTCATTTTTGAATCTGCAAAACAATTTCACATATATATTTCCATTAGATTCAGGTTTTTGAAATACTAATGGTACCACCCATTCAATAATAAACAGATATATCAAATATATCACAACAATGAGAAATATAACATTTATATTCATGACATTCTAAATGGGTATCGAGAACCTCTACCTTACATGCAACAACAATCCCATTTTGGTTATCATTGTACATATCTTGTAAAGGCGAATAGCTACTATTCATCAAAATTTACATCATATGCAAAATATTTTAAAATATTTGTGATTCTCGATTTTCTTTTGGCCTACCTAAATAAACACATCTTATACTATTTTAGTACTTGCGTTTACTTTGGTTTGTGCATTCCATTATCTAAGTGTGTTCCAAATTCTTGTGAGTTTATGTCACTATTTTAGTAGACACTCCCACTGAGATGTAGACACTTATCTTCCCAAGAGATAAAAGAAAATTTTACGAAATTAAAATCGGTCTTATCCATTTTGGCTTCAACCAATTTTAATCAAGTAAAAACTCCTATTTATTGATAATAGAGACCATAGGAAAAATTACAATAATTAATCCTATTCAGCACCCAAAAATTGGAAGAAAAAATCTTTTTTTTTTTTTTTTTTTTTTTTTTTTTTTTTGGGTCGGTCAACCGTTGACCGTTGACCGGTCAAACCGGTCAACCGGGCCAGACCGGTCAAACCGGTCGACCCTTGTAGACCGGTCAGACCGGTCCAGCCCCGGTCAGACCGGTCCAGCTTGGTGCGTGGGCTGGGTTCACAACCCAGCCCGGCCCAAGTATTGGGTGGGCTCCGAGCCCACCCATCCCGCGAGTTGGGCTGGGCTCCGAGCCCAGCCAACCCTTGGGTTGGGCTGGGTTATAACCCAGCCCAATACACCCTTCCTTTCCTTTTTTTTTTTTTTTTTTTTTTTTTTTGACCCAGCCCAACTTTTGGGCTGGGCTTCTAGCCTTGGGCCGGGTAGGGCAACAGTTGCCCTACCCGAGGCCCAAGCATTTGACCCAGGGCATCTCAATGCCCTGGGCGCCGCTGGCCCCTTGCAGGAATGCAAGGTTGGCCTGCGGCCAGCCTCCACGGCTGGCGCCATCCGGCCAGCCACCGGCCGGAATGGCGCCGGCCAGACTCCGGCGGCACTGTTCATCACGTGAACAGTGTTTTTTTTTTTTTTTTTTTTTAACTAAATAAAACATGCCAAACGTTACTGTTCATAACTCACAAAATTTATAGAACAAAAACCGTGAACAGTAAACGAATTGTCATACAATAAAATTATGCACTATTCATAATAGTGCGTGAACAGTAATTAGAAAGGGTTTTGGCTTTTGATTCTCAATCAAAAATTAGCAAGGTTCATATAATCCAACAATTGCAATCATACGAACCTGGCTCTGATACCACTGATAGTTTATGCGGAATTAAACTAAATAAATAACATGTTTTCAACAAAACATCTATCAGGAATATAATCGCAATTTCGGATTCGATTACTTACCTTGATATAGTAATTCGGGAATCCACAAGTTTCAACCCGCTTCACGATCCAAATCCAAAGCTCCAGCGATTCAGAAAAACAACACAAATGTCTTGCCTCCTAAGGGATTTATGTCACTCTCTCATTTTAGGGATTTCTCTAATAGGTTCTGATGGCCAACCCCTTGAATATAACAGTTATATTTATAGGCCTTGGGAAACCCTAGAGAGAGCATGAGACATAGGATCCTTAGGGATCTCAAATTCCAGCCGTAGGATTAAACTGAAGAACTCTTCTTCTAATAAAATTAGGGCTTCTACTAATTACAATCAAGTCCATCAACATATTGTAATTGACCCCTGAAATTTGAGATTATTACAAATATACCCCTTTTACATACAATTAATTCCTTCCACCAAACTATATTCCATATGAGATATTAGGACTGGATTACTCGTTTGGTTATCTAGGGCACATAATTCTAACACATCCATCTAATCAGGTTTGATAATATGCAGTGATTAATTTTTATTTTATTTGTTTTTAGTAAAAAAAAAAAAGATTTTGTGGCATTTTTTTTTAAAAGCTTCAGAGTTGTTTGGTAAAGTGTCAGAACTTCTGTTTGTATTTGACGATTCATTCCTAGTTGTTTGAATTACATTGTATTTGAATACATTATTTTATTCATATATTATTATGATGTTACGTTTCAAACACGTTGAGTTATTCAAATAAAACGGAATTCTTTGATTTTTTAGGCAATTATGATTAGAGGTTAGTTGCTTACAGAAAAATGATATTAAAAATTAAAAAAAAAAAAATTACATTTCACAAAAAATTAATTTGAAAAAATATAAAAATATATTAAAAAAACTTAAAAAAAATCCTTTGAGTTTTGCTAATTAAGTTTGCTGTCCTTTAATTTTTAAGTCACTTCTATGAATTTTTTTCTTTCATGTTTTTGCAAATTAGTAGCTGATTTGCTGGTCTCTTTTGCATCTATTTTAAAAATAAAATTATTACATATGCTATACCAATTAGGATGGTAGTTTTCATTTTTTTTAAAACAAATAGGAAACACAGATAGAATAATTCCTTTAAATACTACATGGTCCCATGCTTTATTTAAATAATCACGTATAAAAATACTCTAGGAGATCCAAAATGTCACTGTAAGTAGCCACTCATCGTGCAGTGAGAGTGATGTTGTTTAATATTCATCAACAAAAGCCAAAAGAAAAAGCAGAAAGCAAATCGTGACCACGCTGAATTGTGATCAATATTTTATTGCGACTATATCGATTATGGACAGTTTCTTGTGGTGGATGATGTTGGCCACCTTCAACCAAAGTGCCTTGAAATTTGAAAAGGGTACCATTAGGCCAAAGGTTTATTATTTTTAGTTGGGTGTCTTTTTCACCTGCGAAACCATATCTATTTAATTCCCTTTCTTAATTCGAGTGCTTTAAAGAGGCTAAAAAAGAATTAAAATATAAAATAAAAGAAAACCTACCCACCAACATTTCTTGTCACAGAAAAATACTGACTTAAATAAGCAATCACTTGTTGCTTATTTGTTATATCGCTTCTGTTTCTACAAACAAACGAGTTTGGTCTTTGAGGGAGATTTCCTAGACAAGATCAGTAACCAAAAAGCTGTTTAATGGGCGTTTTGCAAAACTTTTTTTAATATTTACAGGATCTTTTACTACTTCTCGAATATTCTCAGTCTTAATAATTTTAAATAAGTAATGAATTCCTTCTGCTCTATTAAAAAATAATCATTTATTATATTATCTTTCCCGAGTCGATTTCCCTTTGGTTACCAAGCGATTAGTACTATCGCGAGTTGCTTGCCGCTGGCGACTGCTTCAGAAAGCGACGCCCTTTCTTTTCGCCGCCCCCACCTCAGCCAACTGTCGATCACAATAAAAAGAGTTCCCGTTCCAAAACAAAACAAAAGTCTAAAAAAAAATACCAACACAAAAATTACAAAAAAAAAAAAAAATAGAGGACGAAAAATCGATTTAAGGAGGAGGAGAACAAGAGAAACGCAGGTAGCCAAAACACACACACATACAGACGCGCAAAGAGATGCGTTGCTATGGATTAACTCCAATATCTGGAAGCGAGTCCCGCTTCTTCTACCTCCCCACCACACGACCTCCACACATATTCGATCCGAATTCCCACTTGCCCTTTTCCTCCCCGTATTGCTTCCCCTCCAAACTAGTATTCTCGCCCCGGATACCTCCCGGGCCGTTCAGGGCCAAGGCCAGGGCCACCATCAACGATGCGCTCGTGACCGAAGAGGCGGCCGCCGCCGCCGGGCTGACTTTCTATCAGCTTCTGGGCATTCCCGAGTCCGGATCCTTGGTCGAGATCAAGCAGGCGTACAAGCAGCTTGCCCGTAAGTACCACCCGGACGTTTCGCCGCCGGGTCGGGTAGAGGAGTACACCAAGCGGTTTATCCTTGTCCAGGAGGCCTACGAGATATTGTCGGATCCCAGGAGCAGAGCTCTCTATGATAGAGACATGGCGAAAGGTCTCCACCTCGCGTTTTCGGCTCGGAGACGATACCAGAGCGACGAGGTCTGTATCTCTTTTTAATATAACTGTTTGATTTCTCTTTAGGGTAGTTTCGGATTTTAGTTTCCCGAGCAATTTTCCATGTTTGATAATTTGTATTCGTTTCCACTTGTTGTGCCGATCCATATGGATATTGGAGTTTGGGGGAATTTTGGGTAATGTTGATTTGAGTGTACGCTAGAAAGTAGTTGTCATTATTCATGGGTTAGCTCTCCAAATAAAGTTTTTTCTTTTCACTGCGTGTGTCTTTAGGAAGTTCTTTCGTTCCCAGCTATCTCTTTGCGGGACTAACCAGGAAATCAAAGAAAAGAAAGCAACATAATTTCTCAACCCTGGTTATTGATGAGTCTATTTCTTCTTCTTAAACATTGGTATAAATCTGAAGGGTTGTCACTTTTATGCTGAAGCAGAAGCAATTTAGTTTTTCCTCTTGTCGGGCAATTGCCAAACTCTGATGGACTAAACTAATCTTCTGTACTTAACAATTTCTTGGGATTCCCCCCGCCCCCTCTATTAAGCTGTCCTTTATGCATAGAGTTTGGAGAGTATGGGAAGTTACATTTCCTGTTTTGGTCTCAAGAAATTTGTGAATCATCCCATTGTGCTTCGCTGGATATTTGAAATAGGAGCGTTCCTAGAGCTTTGCCACTTTTCTTCTTTGCTCATGTTCTTTACTGGAACTATTGTTTGGACAATTGTGGAGGTTCTCTGTTTTTCAGACAGTTTCTTTTATCTGAGCTGACTACTCAATCCCTGTTGAGGGTTTCCTTGATCCTTTCTTACCTGTATATATATGGGTTTTTGTTGTTGATCAGGGAATCGAAGTGAGAGGTGAATGGAAGAACCGTTGGCAATCCCAGCTATCTGAGCTGAAGAGAAGAAGCATGAACAAGGATGATACAAAAGGAAATATGTCCTGGGGAGATCGAATGCGCAGGCGAAGGGATGAATTAGCCAACGAATCATAAAACTAGGTCTTTTTTTCCTCCACCTTTTGTGTATATATATCTTCCCACCTTATACTACAATGGTAATGTTGAAAGAAGAAACTCAGTTACCATTTATGTTTTTAGCAGATGACTTGGCATTGAAAAAGCTTTCCAATAAGCTTGTCTCTATTGTCCATGGCCAAAAAAAGCAAAAAAAGAGAGATGAAAAATTACATATTGGTCAATGTTGAAACTTGAAAGATCAAACTTTTGACAAATTTTTCTCTATTAAAAATTTCTTAGTTTTCAATTCACAGCAAAGTAAGGTCCGCAATATTTTATGTTATTATTATTTAGTTCTGGGTATTTAAATAAATCACATAATTTGTAGCCGATTTTGACTGTTTGAAACCGGATATTCCATTGAATTTGGATTCATCCCCAAATGTCACCTGCCTCCACCCTTATAGTCGTTACCTAACACGTCGGTTCAAAGCTCCTTAATACAAAAAGCTGGGCCAAGCTGTGGTAGCTAGGGGGCGGGGGGAAGTTGCTTGCTGAGGTTAAAAATTCCGAAAACTTCATTATTTTTTTATGGGCTATGCTCATAAGAGTCTTTCCTGCTATACTTGGATTGATGGACTGTCAACATCGGCCATCTGCCCCCGTCTACACTCGGCTTGAGCCCAATCTTTAAGCCTCTCTTGGTACCAACTTGGTTATCCTGTGCCATCAAATTCCCTTTCTCCTATCAAATACCAGAGGAGAAAGGACGAGTAGTGGGTCCCCTTGTAAAGGTGATGTCTAAGTGTCTGACTTGTCAAGCCCAGGTCTTAAATGGCTGTCGCCTGTGGGTGTTTAAGGAAAAATACCACACAACTTGCTCAACTTCACGGGAAATAAATTTGGAATGTAAACGAGAACTTTTTTACGTGGTTAGTAGGCCATGAAAGAGTTTCTACTGCAACTTTTACCCCAAACAGATTATTGGGTCCTCTCTCCTCTCTCTCTCTCTCTCTCTCTCTCGTGTATGTCGACGGATTGTGACCATTTTTTTGGCTCCATTCATGCATGTGGTTACCTTTGTGGGATTAGGCCCTTAGCTCGAATTGTAAGTCCCACGCTCTTGTCGATGGCATAATTTGTCCGAGCAATGATATCTTTATATAGTCTTCTCTTTCGTTTCGTCCTTGTAGTCCTCCTAATGGATATGTATAAGTATGACTATCCCATCGTCACTATTCCATTGTAAACCTTTATTTGTGTTTTTTTTCTGAAAATAGAATTACCCCATGTTCGAATTCAAGATACTTACTTTGATATAATGTAAATTTGTCACTTATAGCAAACATTCGTGTAGATAGAAAAAGATAGATTTGTTATCTTTCTATTTTAACTCATTATTATCACGCGGCAAATAATTATTGTGGTGACAAAATAATTTGTTAATTTTTTCAGCTGGCTTGAGAATAGTTTGATGGGAAGGAATCCTTTATCTTGTAAAGTGTAATTTATTGCTGTTATTTCTTTCTTTCCGTTTCCGAGTTCCCAAACAAGATGTCACAAACACCAATTACATCAACAATAGCAAGAAGTATACTGGTACTTAGATGAACATTCCTAATGAATCCAGCAGTCATGTTACAGGAATACGAACTCCCTTGGTTGGTTTACTCGCATCTTCAGAAAATATGAGTATATTAATTCCGATCACCAAGAGCTCCTTGTTTATCTTTTTATTTTTCCCCCACAAATATAAATACTAAAATAGATATGCCTCCCGCTTAACAAATCAAAATTCTTGTTCGTAGCATATACGCGGGTCAAGTATATATATACACCTAGGGCAGGTCATGGCCTCCTAGACCATAGTTTACCAGCTCGGCTTTCAGCTCCAGCACTTGTTCTTCCGGTAACACTATGGTCACTATCCTACCTTCCTCACCATCCTTGCCAATGCCAGACCCTTTTGGCCCTGGAAGCACGAAAACCGCTCCTTCGTCTCCAACCCTTTGGACACTATAATGCACAACCTCTGGTTTATCTCCATTCAACTCCAGTCCATAAAAATCAGCCTCTTCCAAGTCTACAAACGTCAATTTTGCTCCGTATACGACGAAATCGGACACCCCACGATCCTTCTCCACCAATTCTTCAATCAGGCTTCTTTCATCCACGGCTTCATTCAGTAGCAATGTCGCCAATTTTCTTGGGTCCATCTCAGTTATAAAGAAGCTGCCTGCCTTAACCTTGCTTATCATGATTTAAGTGTTGAGGACAGTCCTTTTGGCAGGCTTACTTGGACTATTTTAGCAAATGGTCACTGCTTCAGGTTGAGTTCCTCCTCGAACTTTGGCTAAGCTTTTCCATATAATGGCTCAGAGGGATTCAAAAACTGGGATTTGGTCGATTTGGTTTGGACCTGAGATTTCTAACTGCAGGTTGGCTAACTGGGTGGCAGTGACCGGGAATGAAAACGTTAAACGTAGCCATTTTGCTTTTATTGCGAATTATCCAATGGTCTCCAACCGGATCGACCCGTTTCACAGAAAGTGGTTCCTGGGGAAGTGGTTTAGGGTGGTCCTTGGATCTCTCAGTCAGTGTGTCTGATTTGAGGAAGTTGGGCTTGTTGGACTGAAGACCGGCCACGATTTTACCCCATTTGTTCATGAAATCTGCAGCACAGAATGCATCTCCAAGGATATGGGCCCAGCTGAGGCCCAATGATATGCCCCCACATTTGTAATAGGTTACCTGCACAAAAATGGCAGGTACATAAAGGAAAAATTGGTAGAGAAGTGAAGAAAAATAAGCATAAGCCGCGGGTCGTTTTGCTAAGGTTTTAACAAGAGCTAGCGCTACCCTGTTGTGCACTTAGGACGGAAATAAAAAAGCTAGATGGCAAAACTACTCTCTAAGCTAATTTGCATCATCCTACCAATCATTTTTAGGTCACGAAAGAAATCATTCACCACTCTCCCTTGTATAGCACATACTTCGAAGCAAGTAGCAGCGCACATAAAACTATCGAACATGTGCAAGGCCCTCTCCATACACACCATTTAAGTCGCGAGGAGGCCTGTGGCTGATTAAACTTAAACTTGCCTACTGACAAGTTTCTAAGGTGGTGTTCTTTTCCCCAAAATTTCAGGGGTATGGAAATTTCCCACAAAATAAACACATTCAAAAATTTTTAACTTTTACACATATACACTCTACTTTTTACAAACCCCAATAAATCTCAATAAAGTAAAGATTTTTTCAAAATTTCGAGAATATTCTCTAAAATTTTGGCAAACGAATGCCCCATAAGTCAATCCGCCATGCCTCGAGGGGACCATCCTACCAATTTTTTTTTTCTTCTTTCTAGGCACCTAAACAAACTTAAAACGACCCGCCCACTCTAGGTTTTCCACATGGAACTTTTTATTAGAAAAGATCAACAGCTGGGGAGACTAAATTCTGAAAAAATTTTGCTTGCCAAAATATCACATTAGGGTCAAGCTGCCTATATAGACCTCATGAGGGACGTACATAGGGAAAACCTAGATGGATCCATGGGGGGTCCAACTCCATGCTAAGTGGGGTTGATGTAGTACAGTTCGCAAGTTGGCCCATCAAATAGGTCGAGGCATAAACTAATTTTAGCCCACTAGCAATTTACAGGATTTAATTGTCAAGATGTGATATATAGTATGAAATTTGATAGTTCGAAAATTTATTTTATTTTATTTATTTTCTAAGATTTCTCAAAAATTATAACTATGGGTTTTTGGGTCTTGATTATTATTATTTTGTTAGTAATTGTGTTGAACTAACAATAGCTACTTTTTTTTTTTTTTCATCAACACTACCAGTACCTTTATTGAAAAAACAACCAAAGAAAAACTATGGGGGGTCAGTCCCAGCATAAACCCAACAAAGGTCTGGAAAATGCTCATGAACATCGGGGTAGCCTCCGATCATAAACACGGAAGCAGCCCATCGAGCAAGGAGGTGCACTTCCTCATTAGCACCATGATGAACAAAAGAGAAGGTACAAGACTCAAAAGTAGAAGCTAGCCTAACGATGTCCCCAATACACCCATGACATTTCCAATTTCTCTTCTCCGGAAAATGTCTAATAGCTTCAATTGCTAGAAGTGAGTCCCTTTCCACCACGATCTGACTAAGGCTGCATCTGCCAGCCTCTTCAAGTCCCAAATGAGATGCTCTAATCTCCCCTTCGTCTGGATCCGTAAGATTAAACCGTTCCACACAAGCTCCAACTATCTGCCCTTGATGATTTTTAATCACTGCTCGCCCCAGAAAAATCCCTT
>CM025853.1:24636616-24898661 GCA_003952965.2 Morella rubra | reverse complement strand
CCCTCTATATGAGTGACCATAGTAATACTCCTACTTGATAGCTGGTGAGTTCTCTAGATGGTATCAGACAGGTTCTGCATGTGTTTCCCCAAGACAGATTGAGTCATAGCTTAATTCCAGTCTTACTAAGGGTATAGTAGTGGGGCACTGCTAATAATTCTACTTTTTTTTTTTTGCATAGTCCACTACTAAAAAGGGCATTGCAATTCATGGAAGTTACTGTATTGCACAAATATATCATGATTAAAGATGAGTTTCGATTGCATGGTAATAGATCTCTTTCCTTTAGCAACCTGTTAACATGCTTGCAACAGCCTGTTCAAGAGCCAGAGAAAATGACTGAGATCATAGTTCAAGCTTTGGAAATCACTGGGCAAAGAGGCATCATTAACAAAGGCTGGGGTGGTCTTGGGAACAGTAAGTCTTGATTCCTGTAATGCTACTTTGGATGGAGTTTATACAACAGAATTTACTTCTTGTACTTCTTTTAGAAAGCTTAGAAGTGTGCAAGGACATGGTATATATGAAATTTGTTTCTTCTCCAGCGGCAGAGCCGAAGGAATTTGTGTACTTACTGGACAATTGCCCTCATGATTGGCTATTCCTAAGATGCAGCGCTGTGGTAAACCTTCTATTTCTTCATTGATTTTATCTTGGTGAGGTATCATGGAATTGTTATTGTGGTATTAGTTTCTGTAATGTTGGGCTGCCATGATATATTACTGGTCATGGCGGTTGGGAATAGATCTGATTTCCTTTCAAGAATATGTGTTAGGTTCTCTTTCATCCTTGTTTCTGGCTAATACAATGTCCTGTATACACATAGATTTGAGGGATTACAAAAACATATCCAGCAAACTGTTTTTGAGAGGGCCAACTGGGACAACATCTATTAACATGGCGCTAGGAATTAGTTGGTTCACAGTTCTAGTTTCAACTGCCCAACATTTAATTTTGATAATAGGTGCAAGGAATGGCAAAACACTTAGGCCCGGGCCCTCCTTGTAACTGTCTAGGACAGTTTCCAGGAATGATTCGTTCTCGAGACTTCATAACTACATTTTGGTTAACAAAATTGCATTTAACACATTTTTGAATTCCACCTTCCTGACTAGTGTGTATGCATCAGTGGGCATGTTGACTAAGGTTCCTGATGCTGGATTTTTAATCGGTAGCACTATTTTAGGATCTGTTGTAGATTTTTTAATGTGAAGTAGGTCTTGGGATATTTGGACTCTAGTGACAAAAGAATTTTGCCGATGGTTGAGGGGAGTTAACCCTTGGAGAGTTTCCAAGTGAGCTCCTTATACGAAAGTTAGGAGATCAATTTAACTCAAACTCCTAGGCCTAAGATTTGGACTCCACTTACACGTGCAATCACAAAAAATTTCCTCCTCGTGTGTGAGCTTCTGCCCAGTTGATCTATTTGCCAATGGTTTGAGGGGACATAAACCCTTGGAGAGTTCCTAGTGAGCTCCTGATACGAAGGTTAGGAGATCAATTTAACTCAAAATCCTAGGCCTAGGAGTTTGGACTTCACTTACATGTGGAATTAAAAAATATTTGCTCCTCATGTGAGCTTCTGCCCCGTCAATCCACCTCCCCTTGCATGGGAGTCATTCACAAATCTAAGAGTGTTATGGATGAAAGAGCTCTACCCAATACAGTGACCATCAAACACAACTTGCTCCATGAGCCAACTTTACTCTCAAGAAGCCATGCCAAATACTTAAAGACCATGACTCTTGTACGAGCAAGTGCCGAATCATCGGATCTGGTACCTGTTGTAGGGGAGATAAACATCTGAGGAAATGAGGCTGATACGACTTGTGATATAACATAGGCAAAATCTGAAGCCTATGGTTTGAACTTTATAATGTTACATTAACCTCTTCAAATTTTGAGTACTAGTCAAGGTGGAATTCTATACTCATACATCCGCTCAAAGCAGAATTGATTAGTTTCTGCACATATTCTCCTTTTTCAATAATTTGAGGATGAAGAACATTTTGATCTGAAGCTGTATGAGTACAAGAAGTGGTCAATCAATGGATCATTTGTTAGTGCATTGTTCTTTTGCATGCAAGATGCAGTTTCTAGTTCTATAGCTTGGATTATCCCATGGACAGTCATTGAAGTTGGCTTGTTAGAGGGGGTGCTTTGGTTGACTTGGGAGTAGTAGAGTTTGGAATGCAGTCCCTTTTTGCTATGTGTGGTGCCTATGGAGAAGCAAATAATGATACATAATGGGATTGAGTTTTCCTTGCATCCACTCAGTTTCATTAGTCATATTGGTTTATGATTGGACAGGTACTTCTGACCACTGTTTTTATTACATTTTAGAACTTCTTGATGATTTGGTCTTAGAATTTGATATTTTTGTATCTGTCATGTAGACTACCCAACAACTTTGTGATGCTTTCCTAATTTTTTGCTAACAGTATTATTATTCAAAAGATGAATGTAAAGAACCACGAGTCAGAAGAAGTAGACAGCAAATACAGTCTTATTAGAAAATTTAAGAAAAAAAGGAAACAGTTAGTGATGAGATATTTGTCAAAGAGTTTAACAACTCTTGTTCTCTTACCTTTTAACTGCCTGGAGTTTGGGGCTTGATGGTTTGCAACGTGTTATCAAGTTTGGTTTTGTTACTGTTAAGGAAAGTACGATTAGGGTTTGAGTTATTATGGAAAGGATTTTGGGTTTATTGTCGTTGATATTCTTTCCTTATTTACATCACTGTGTATTGTGTTCTATATATATGGAATGTGTGAGGGAGGAAGGTTAAGAACTTTCTCTCCTCTTTTTACGTGAAATCCTAGTTTCTCTAACATGGTATTGGAGCTCTAGGGTTTTACCATTTTTTTCTCTGCCGCCTCTTCCTCTTTTCTCTCTTGTTGTTCCTTTCTTTCCACCATCTGGTTTCATTGCCGTGCACAACAACCCATTCCTCATGCCCTTGGCATGTGGTTGCTATCTCTGTATGTGGTAGGGTGATGCGGTGGTTGGCAAACCTGCTTGAACAGCTGCCCGTTGTGGTTCAATGATTTCTGTTGGTGTGTGGCCTGTTTTTGGTGTGTTCTGTTGCTTTCGGTGATCTCTATGCTCGTTGCCGACGGTGTCACGTTTGTCCAGAGGTGATTTTCCTCTTTCCGATGTGTTTGTGGTGGTCGCCGGTAGTCTGGTGCTGCTTCGGCATTGTCTGTGGTGATTGCCGGTGGTCGGCGTGCTATTGGGTCATGTTGGTGGGTTGTCGGCAGTCGGGGGGTTATGTGGTGTTCTATGGATTCCTTCCACACCAGGGGGGGAAGAAGAGGCCACACCCGAGTGGGCTGCCTCAGGTGTTTGTGCGTGGGCTACCTCAAGTGTTTGTGCGTGGGCTTTGTTTGTTTTTGGTGTTGCTTCTGCATTGTCTGTGGTGATTGCCGGTGGTCAGCATGCTATTGGGTCGTGTTGGTGGGTTGTCGGCAGTCGGGGGGTTATGTGGTGTTCTATGGATTCCTTCCACACCAGGGGGGGAAGAAGAGGCCACACCCGAGTGGGCTGCCTCAGGTGTTTGTGCGTGGGCTTCCTGTTGGGTTTTTGGGCTATTGGATTTTCTGATTGTTAGGTTTGTGGACCTTGTTTTGTTGGGCTGACCCGTGCGGTTTGCACACACCTGACTTGATCCTGTTACGGTGCCGACTTGTCTAGGCCCGCCGGCATATCTCGGCTGGTTCAAGACAATTTCGGCTGGTTCCCACTGTTTTCGGACCAGTTCCAAGTGTTTTCAGGCCGGTTCTTGTGGATTTCGGCCTCTGTTTGGTGTTTTTCGACCGGTTCTTGTTCTCTTTCTCCTGATTTGTGGTGTTCAGGTCTATTTCTAGTGTTTACGTTCAGGTTTTTCTTATTTCTCCTGTGTGTTAGCATTATGGAGTCCAAACCTGAATCTACACCTCAAGTTTAGGTGTTCAATGCTCCCATGACCTTGGTCAAGCTTAATGGGAAGAATTATCTTTTATGCGCTCGCTCTGTCGAGATCTTTTTTACTGGTAAGGGATTTTCCCAACATTTGACTTCCGATAAAGCTGATAAAACCGATCCTCGTGCTTCCCTTTGGACACAAGAAGATGCTCAGATTATGTCCTTTATGTTGACCAGTATTGAGCCCAATATCAGCTCTACCTTGCTCTATCTTTAGACTGCTCATGCCATTTGGGAGCGTCTCCAATAGATGTATTCTGGCTCTGGGAATCTCACGCGCATTTATGAAATGTGTAAGCAGTACTTTGGTTTGGTGCAAGGCAACCAAAGTTTGGAGGAATACTATTCTCATATTATGGGTGTTTGTGAGGAGTGGAACATGTACCAGCCCCTTTTCGCTGATGTTGCCAAGATGCAGCAACAACGTCAGGATGTGGATGTCATCCGTTTTCTGCTTGGCCTGAAATCTGACTATGAGCTCACCCGTGCACAGATTTTGGGTAGCTCTGTTTTACCTTCCTTTCCTAAGGTCTTCTCCTGCCTCCGGCGAGCTACTTTGACTGACGGCTCGACTCCTATTCTCTCGGATCTGAATGGTGATAGGTCTACTTTGGTTGCATCTCATGTTGTGACTGGTGGTTCTCGTGGTACCCATAGTGGCAGAGGTTTTCGTGGTTCCCGGGGTGGTCGTGATTCTCCTGGTGGTGGGTGGTCGTCGGGAATCCCCCAAATGTACTCATTGTGGTCGTTCCAATCATTCCGTTAATTTTTGCTGGGATTTACATGGTCGACTTACTGGTTCCGCTCATCAAGTTTCGGGTTCGCAGCCCGAGTCGTCTCTATTCTCTGGCCCTTCCACTAGCTAGGGCCCTTCTACTGAGCCTGATCTGGTCTTTATTTCTCGGGATGAGTACAGTCATTTCCTTGCTCAACAACGCGCTGGCTCGTCCTCTATGGCTACTCTTGCCCAGTCAAGTACTGCACCTGCCTGTCTTTTATCTTCCTCTCAAAATCCCTGGATTATTAACTCTGGCCCCACTGAACAAATGACAGGTTTGTCTAGCTCCTATCTGCTTATGCCTATTTTTCTCCCGAGAGTATTACCCTTGCCAATGGTTCCCTCGCTCCGATCGAGGGTTCGGCAACACCGTCTCAGTGCTGATTCAACTTATTTCTGTTCTTCATATTCTTGGTTTTCCTTTAATTTGTTGTCTATTAGTCGGCTTACTAAATCTCTCCAGTGTTCTGTCACCTTTTATCCTTCTTTGTGTGTTTTTCAGGATCTCAAGACAAAAAGGATGATTGGTATGGGGCATGAAGTTGGTGGTCTCTACTACTTGGATATGGCACCTGCTCCTCCTCCTCGCGCTCTGCAGTCTTCTCTTTCCCCTCTCCAGTGGCATTATCGTCTAGGTCATCCTTCTCTTCCAGTTTTGAAACGTCAAGTTGAGTGTCTTAGTCATGTGTCTTTTTTACTTGTGAGGTGTGTCAACTTAGTAAGCATTGTGTTCGTCGTTCCCGTCTCGTCCTAAGGATCATGTTTCGAGTCCTTTTGAACTGGTTCATTCTGATGTATGGGGTCCCTTTCATATTTCTTCTAATAAATATCGATATTTTGTGACAATTGTTGATAATCATTCCGGTATGACTTGGCTCTTTCTAATGCGATCGCAATTTGAACTTTTTTCTGTGTTTAAACTTTTTCGCCAAGAGGTCAAAACTCAATTTGGTCATCCTATTCGTCTTCTCCGGTCTAATAATGCTAAGGAATATTTGTCACTTTCTTTTTCCCACTATTTTTCTAATAAAGGGATTATCCATCAGACTTCTTGTGCTCACACCCCTTAGCAAAATAAGGTTGCTGAGCGTAAGAATCGTCACTTGTTAGATGTTACTCGGGCTCTCATGCTCCAGATTCATGTTCCTAAACGGTTTTGGGGTGATGCTGTTCTCATAGCCTGTCACCTCATTAATCGTATGCCATCTAAATCTTTGGATGGTGTCTCTCCTTACTCCATCCTTTTTCCTGACTCTCTTATTTTTCCAGTCCTTTCTCGAATTTTTGGATGTGTCTGTTACGTTCATAACTTGGGTCCCGAGTTTGACAAACTTGATCCCCAGGCTACTCGTTGTGTGTTTCTCAGTTACTCTCGTACTCAGAAAGGTTATCGGTGTTACAGTCCCGTCCTTCAGCGCTACTTTGTTAGTGCTGATGTCACGTTTGACGAGTCTACCTCATATTTCTCTCTTTGTTCTCTTCTCTGCAGGTGCTCCTCCTTCTGTTCCCGTTCCGCTTCCATGTCCCTCAACGCCTCTTCCTACTCCGCTTCCAATTCCGCTTTCGCCTCCTCGCCTCCTCCGGATAAACCTTCTCCAGTTTCGTTACAAGTGTATTCTTGTCGTCCATGACCACCACCTCCTGCGCCCCAGTTGTCTCCCTCTAACTCTTCAGATCCTGCGTCCCCTGCTGCTACATCCTCTCTACCAATTGCCCTTCGAAAAGGTACTCGTACTTGTGTCACCAAACATCCCATTAGTCAGTTTGTTTCCACTCACTCTCTCTCTCTCCTTCTTTCTCCTGTTTTACTTCACAGCTTTCCCACATTTCTATTCCTAAGACAATGCAGGATGCCTTATCTGATTCGGGTTGGAGGACAGCCATGGAAGTCAAATGGCAGCTTTACACCAGAATGGGACTTAGGACCTTGTTCCCCTCCCTTCTAGTAAGCATGTTGTTGGTTGTAAGTGGGTGTATGCTGTCAAATTTAATCTCGATGGCTCTGTTGAGCGCTTGAAAGCCCGGTTGGTGGCTAAAGGGTATACTCAGACCTATGGTATTGATTATGACGAGACTTTTTCTCCGGTTGCCAAGATCTCTTCTATTCGGATTGTTCTTTCTCTGGCTGCTAACCTTGATTGGCCTTTGTTTCAGTTAGATGTTAAAAATGCCTTCTTACATGGCAACTTGCTTGAGGAAGTCTATATGGAGCAATCTCCTGGGTTTGTTGCTTAGGGGGAGTATCGAAACACTGTGTGCAAATTGAAAAAGGCCTTGTATGGCCTCAAGCAGTCACCGCGAGCATGGTTTGGCAAGTTCTCTGACGCTATGGCTGACTTCGGCCTTAAGCGCTGCCAAACTGATCATTCTGTTTTTTACTTACATATTGCTATTGGATGCATTGTTCTTGTGGTATATGTTGATGATATTGTGATTACAAGGAGTGATTCTCATGGTATTGATAAGTTGAAACAGTTCTTACAGCAGAAGTTTCATACCAAAGATTTGGGCAAACTACGTTATTTTCTTGATATTGAGGTTGCTAGATCCAAGAAAGGCATTGCTTTGTCTCAGAGGAAGTATGTCCTTGATTTGTTGGAGGAAACTGGCTTATTAGGTGGTCGACCGGTTGATGTGCCCATGGATCCTAATATTAAACTTTTGAAGGATGATGGTGCTGTATTTGATGAACCTGGCAGGTATCGACGATTGGTGGGTAAGCTCAATTATTTGACCATAACAAGACCAGATATTTCATATGTTGTGAGTGTGGTTAGTCAGTTTCTAGAAGCTCCTAGAGTGCCTCGCTGGGATGTTGTGATGCGCATTATCTGGTATCTGAAACGGGCTCCTGGACTTGGATTATTGTATAGACCAAACGAACATCTTATAGTGGAGGGCTTTACTGATGCTGATTGGGCAAGTTCTCCTTCTAATCGCAGGTCTACTACCGGATATTGTACCTTTTTGGAAGGTAATTTGGATAGAAAAGCAAGAAGCAGATAGTAGTTGCTAGATCTAGTGCAAAAGCAGAATACAGGGTCATGGCTCACACCTCTAGTGAGATAACTTGGATGAAACAGTTTCATCAAGAGATTGGTTTTCCACCTTTAACTCCAATTCCGCTGCATTGTGATAATCAAGCTGCTATGCATATTGCATCTAATCCGATTTTCCATGAAATGACCAAGCATATTGAAGTTGATTGCCATTTTGTTCGTGACAAAATAATGGCTGGAGATATATCCACCCAATATGTGAAATCTGTAGATCAATTAGCAGATATATTCACTAAGTCTCTTTGTCGTACTCAGATAGAATATATTGGTTCCAAGTTGGGCTTATATGACATATATGCTCCAACTTGAGGGGGAGTGTTAAGGAAAGTACGATTAGGGTTTGATTTATTACGGAAAGGATTTGGGGTTTATTGTCGTTGATATTCTTTCCTTATTTACATCACTGTGTATTGTTCTATATATATGGAATGTGTGAGGGAGGAAGGTTAAGAACTCTCTCTCCTCTTTTACGTGAAATCCTAGTTTCTCTAACAATTACGAATAAGGGAAGTTGGTATTTATGGGATTAGTATATTTTTGTAATAAGTGTGAGGTAAAAAATGTCTATTGTTTTGCCTATATAATGACGTTTACAAGTGTGAGGAAGATCATCTTTTTCTCTCATCTCTGTGTTCAAAACTCTAGTCTTTACAACATGGTATCAGAGTCTGGGGTTTAGTTTCTTTTCTTTCTTTTTTTTCCATGTCTCTCATTTTTTTTCCCTCTTTCTCCTATTCTTGCTGCCTTTCTTTCTTCTCCTTTCCTGGTTGGTGTAGCCGTGTTTCTTATTGCGTTGCAATGCCTTAGTAGTGACCCCACATCCATCATGGAACTTAGATGTGCAGTGTAGGTGTAGGTGGCCAATATTTGAAAACCGGCCTATCCAGTGTAGGTGCCGGTTTTGGCCAAAACCGGCACCTACACCGGGGTTAAACAGCCCTATGTATGGGTCTATGATCGTCAAAGTTTTGTGTCGTACTTGGTGTTGTGTTCAAGTGCATAGGTGGTGTTTGTTGTTGCCGACGTGGGTGGTCAGGTGCATTAGTGGTGTTTGTTGTTGCCAACGTGGGTGGTCAGGTGCACTAGTGGTGTTTGTTGTTGTCGACGTGGGAGGTCAGGTGCACTAGTGGTGTTCTAGCTCTCTCCACTACAAGTTGCTGGGTTGTTCTTCCTTGTTGACCAGCTCTGATGGGTTCATCGTGATGTTCTGTGGTAATCAGCGACCTTACTGGCGCCAAAACCACTTGTAGGATAGTCGCTAGTGTCTGTTGGCCTACGGATCTACTACTTGGTTGTGTCGACTAGGGGCTTCTACCTAGGTTCATTTCGTTTTACTGGTTGTGTTTGTTGGGCTTTTTTGTATTAGGCTTTCTGGTGGTTTATCAGAAGGATCATCAAATCATATCTCTTATCTTTCTAGTATCGATCCCAATATTGGGACTACGTTATTGCATCTTAGGCCAAGGCTATTTCTGAGCGTCTACAACACCTATTCTGGAACAAAAAATGTTACTTGTCTCTATCATATTTGCAAACACTCTTTTAGCCTTGAGCAAGGCACTCAAAGTATGCCTGAATACTATTCTCAAGTGATGGCTGTTCTCAAAGAATGTAATATGTACCAACTGTTTACCAAGGACATTACTCTCATGGAGAAGCAACGACATGGTATGGATGTGGTATAGTTCTTTCTTGGCTTGAAACATGAGTATGAACCTATACGCGCACTGCTTTTATGCAGTATTGAACTCCCATCTAGTTCATAAATATATTCCCAACTATAGCATTTTACCCTTTCATATCGAGATTCGAGCCTCCCTAATCGATCTACTTTAGTTGCCTCTTGCGATCTACTAGTTTCCAGGGTGGCTGAATAGTTGTGCTGGTCGTGGTACACACGGTGGAAGTGATGGTGTGTGGGACTCGAGGGTGGTCGCTCCGATACTCGGGAATCTCACAAATGTACTCATTATGGTCGTACCAATCATTCAATGGATTTTTGTTGGGATCTCCATGGTAAGCCCTCTAGGTCGGCTCATCAGGCCTTTTCTTCAAATGCCCCTACGCCCAACTCAAAACCATCTATTGCTGCTTCTGAGACCAACCACGTCTCCGTTCTTTAAGATGAGTATACTCAACTCCTTGCATCTCACAAGCAAGGTACTTCTTCTACAGCTACTTTGGCCCATTTAGGTATTGCATCTCCCTGTTTATTGTCCACTACTTCCGATTTACTGATCATCAATTCTGGTGCCAATGAACATATGACTTGCAAGTCTACCCACCTCACCAATTATCATTCTGTTACATCTCCCCAGAGGATCACCCTTGCTAATGGTTCCGTAGTTAAAGTTCAAGGTTCTAGCACAAGTCTTAGTCCTGATTTTGAATTGTTTGTTACATATTCCCGATTTTCCTTTTAATCTGTTGTCCATTAGTAAGAGTATACAACAGCTCCATTGTTCTATCACTTTTTACCCTTCGAGTTGTATCTTTCAGGATCTGCACACATCATTAGGAGAAGAAATAGGCAAACTAGAAGGAAGTTTCATGTAAATTTATTCCTTAGGATCTTCATGTAAGAAGGCATTCTTGACATCCATTTGACGTAAAGGCCAAGTTGTGAGGTGGTAAATGCAAAAATTGTGAGCAACTGGTCTCTTGGCCACAGGTGAGAAGGTCTCGTTATAGTTTAGACCATATTTGTTTATTTTCAAGAGCCATCAATTGGGCCTTGTAGCGGTCTAAAGATCCGTCTGACCAAAGCTTGATAGAGAACACTCATTTACTTCCAATTGGGTAGATGGAGGGCAGGCCACAATGTCCCAAGTTTGATTTTCTTCAAGTGCTTGGAACTCTACGTTCATTGCTTTCTGCCAACACT
Source organism: Morella rubra (assembly GCA_003952965.2). Taxonomy (NCBI): domain Eukaryota; kingdom Viridiplantae; phylum Streptophyta; class Magnoliopsida; order Fagales; family Myricaceae; genus Morella; species Morella rubra. The sequence goes on along the minus strand of CM025853.1, from coordinate 24,887,977 downwards.
CATGTTTCATAGCCTGTTTATAAAACGAAGGAATAGGAATGGAGGACAAAGAGGTTGTCAAGGATAAAAGAGAGAAAAAATCAAACCGATCGGGGGGTCGACGAACTTAAGTACTTTGTCTGAGAGGTGCAGGTGTAGTGGTGAAGTTGAAACAGGACCAGCAACCTAGGAATGATTGAGAGGAGGCTCTGAGGGAGTTGTAGGGGGATCCAATGCAAGTGGGAATATCTCTGATACAATGTGAGGCTTTGTACTAGTATGAGCTGCAGAAGAGTCAGAAAACAAAGGCAAAACAAATCGTGACAGAAAAGTGTGTTCGCAATGAGTGGTGAAAAAATATTGATTTGCCACATAAACCACTTTCTTGGAGATACGAGTTCTACTAAGGTGAGGGTCATCACAGATCAAAACCCTTCTGAGAACCAGAATAGCCGAGAAAAGCACATTTGACCAACTGAGCTGTGAGTTTAGTTCGTTCATGATCTGGAAGATGGATAAAACACGCAACCAAAAATATGAAATTAGAATACTAGAGAGCATGACCAAATAAATGAAGGAAAGGAAATACATGGCCCAAGGATGGAGAAGGTAAGCGATTGATGTGGTGGATAGTTATGGATAGAGTTTCACACTAGAAGCAATGAGGCACGGATGACTCAAGAAGAAGAGTACGGACAACATCTAGGAGGTGGTGATTCTTTCTCTCAGCCACACCATTTTGTTGTGTGTGGATAGGCAAGACCGCTGAGAAATAATCCCTTTAGTTTGAAGGAATTCCTAAAAAACATTAGACATGTACTCTCTCCCATTGTCAAAACGCAGAACTTTTTATCTTAGTAGAAAATTGAGTTTCAAGATGCACATAGAAAATTTTGAACACAGAGAAAACCTTGCCTTTAGAGAGGAGAAAATATATCCAAGTGAATCTACTATAATCGTTAATGAATGCGACGAAGTATTTGTAGTTGACATGAAAAATTACAGGTGACATGCCCCACACATAACTATGTATCAATTCAAATGGGCGAACTTCATGTGGAGTGTGAGTGGGAAAAGGCAGAGTTTTGATTTTCCCAAGTTTACACGAATTGCAATCAAATTATACAACATTATGAGAAAATGATTCTTTATTCCCAAGTAAACCTAAATGTAACAAACTATGCAGTACATTAGTATTTGGATGTCCTATGCGCCTATGCCACATTCGGTTGTCAACTTGAACAAATGACAAGAAATAAATTCAAAGGTAAAGGAGATAAGGGTAGATATAGTGGAAAAAGACGTCCCTCTTTAGGCTCCTTTGCGATCATCCTCCCGGATACTTGATCCGCACAACACAACCAAATTGAGAAAATTGGATGTGATAACCATTGTCAACCAACTGACTCATGGAAACAAGATTAGTAAAAGACCAGGAGAAAGAAAAACATTTGTCAACGAAGGAGAAATATCACCAACAACAGTGATAGACAAAGGACTGCCTTCGGCAGTATGTATCTTGAGACTTCCTGTATACTTTTGGACAATGTTAAAAGGAACAATATTATTGGTCATATGGTGGGAAGCTCTGGAATCAAAATACCAAGGTTGTGAGATTGCAATTTTTTTTACCGATACCCCTAATGCAGAGAATGTGGAAATGATCATTTGTTGTATCATTTCAAGTGTGATGGACTGAACAGGACTAGGAAAATTCGATGGAAGAGAAGTTGTATTTGCAGAGGTAGAAACATTTGAGGAGTCAATTGAGACACTGTAGGCTTTTTCAGACTTCTTTAGAGGTCGAATAGAGCATTCCTTGATGATGTGGTCAGGTTTTTTGCAGTAATGGCAGAACTTTTTAGAGCAATTCTTAGCAAAATGGCCAAATCCCTTTGCAACTAAAGCATTGGACAGTACTCACGTCACACCCGCGGTTCCTCCCTTGCACAACATAAGCCATGGGAACAGGTGCAAAACTGGATTGATGCTGTTCCATGGCTGTGTGAGTAAGAAGACATTCCTCATGAAATAGATCATTTAGACATGCGTTCAAGGTGGGAACAAACTCTTGGTTCATGAGATTGGATCTTGTGGCTTCAAAATTTTGATCGGAGTTTCATAAGAAAGTGATCTCTCTTACTTGTTTCATGCACAGATTGAATTGCAGCAAGATCGTCAGAAGGTATAGTAGCATAGACAATATCATATACTCAATCCAAAGATTTGTGAAAATAAAATAGAAATCAGAGATGGAGAGGCTGTCTTGGGTAAGAGTTGATAACTCAAGCTCTAGTTGAAGCCGGCGGGCAGTATTTGTTTGACTATATAGCTTCTTCAAGTAGTTTCACATTTTGGCAGCAGTTTGGAAAGTCGAAAATTCATAACCATATTGGGCTCAATCGACCCTAGAATCCATGACATAACTTGCGCATCCTGGACCACCCATTTGGCATGTTGCTCTTTTTCTTTGTCTTTGTCCGAAGAAGGACTACTACCATCAACATGACCCCATAAACCCTTGCCAATGACGAATACTTTAAACTGAAATGCCCATGCCGAATAATTCTTACCATTAAAGCGGACAAAGAATGCATCTGACTTATCGAACGTCGTGAGATAGATACAAGAGTAATATCTGAACAATGAAAAAATGTTGAAATAGTGTATGATCCAAACTAACAATAATATCACCCAACAGAGCCAACACCTACAATAATTCACCCAAACAAAGCCAGATAGAGCCACATCAACAATAATATTAGCCACACATAGCCACACTGATAGAACAACAGAATAGCACCCATGACAGGAAAAAGAGCAACGACAAATCAAATAAGACAAATAATACCAATAATAGCACGGTTCGAAACAGCACTCCACCCAAGCCGACAAAAAGTCCACAGCACAAAAATGCCTAGAAGACCAACAAGAGCAAAAGATATAGCACCCACAATGGAAAAAGAATCGCTCGGTCAAAAGGAACACCGAAAGCCAAAATCAACGTCAGCAAGAGTACCACAAACCAAAACCGAAAATGGCGGAACAAGCCGATAGCCAGAGACGAGATTGATATAATCACCGAGGACACTCGCCGAGAATCAAAAACGAGTTGTGTACACGAGAGTCAAAGAATCAGAGCGAAGCACTATCCAAGAATGAGAAATCGAGAGCCAAGAGCAACAAAATGAGCCGAATGCGAGATCCAACAGCACCCAGAGTAGTGCAACCAAAAAAAACTGGATTTGCGACAATGGTGGAACACCAGGAGATCACTGAGAGACACCAGTAGAACCAGCAGCATGAGATATAGAGTTGGCCGAGACACTAGCACGTCACCCACAAAGCAGCACGAGACAGAGTTGGACGAGACACCAACAAGATACCCACTAAGCAGTACTAGACAAAGTAAAAACCGAGAAAAGAAATGAGGTATCGAGTTTAGATGAGGGGCTCTGATACCATGTTAACTTTAGAAAGATTTGCAGAAAAATTGTCCTTCTCTCTGTCAAGACCTTCATTATATAGACAGATTTTAATGCTATAAAGATTATACCGCTATACAAGGAAATAAAAACTGTACAATCAAACTATACAAGGAAAGGAAATAAACAGCAAAGTTGTATCATGATTTCGAATTGGCCATAAAATAACCAGCTAGATATCCGTTGACATTACAAATGCAGATTGGACTAGATCACCCTCAAACAGATGGTCCACTGTGGGATACTCTACCTACTTGGGTGGAAATCTAGTTACATGGAAAAGGAAGAAGCGAAGGTGGTTTGTTTGTGGAAATTTTGGGATGGTGGAAATTTTGGGTATTGGGGTTGGTGAAAAAGTAAAGATATTTTGTGGGGTGTTGGTGAAAAAGTGAAAGAGAGAGAAGATTTGAGTGAATATTATAATGAAAAAGAATTATTTGATGGAGAAAAAATATTATTTTATAATTTTTTAATAAGGGCCGAAATGTTGAGGTGCTGAATTGTTGGGAAACAAACGCCCTCAAAATATAGTGACTCAATCAAGTGCAATGGCTCATACTAGTAGCAAATTGACTTGATTGAAACGTTTCCTCAAAGAATTTAATCTTCCTGTATCTACTTTGATCCCACCATTTTGTGACAATCAAGTTGCCGTATATATTGCCTCCAATCTTTTGTTTCATGAACGAATCAAACACATCGAAGTTGATTGTCATTATGTTTGTGATAAAATATTGAATACCTATCAACGCAATTTGTGAAGGTCTAGAGACTAGTTAGCTGACATATTTACGAAAGCCTTCAAGTCACAATAAACTTGAAGTTGTTTGTTCCAAGCTAGGTTTATATGACATATGTGCTTTATAAAGTGTGTGTGATTCATGTCATTCTATCTAGTGAGCTTTGGAGTTACATAATATACTCAAAGGTCTTCAAGCTTTCAACTCCTTGCTTCTTGAAATTCTTTAATGCTCATGTCTTTGGCTCTTTGATCAAAGTGTCTTTATCTTTGAAGATGTACATTTTATAAACTTAGTTCATTTATTGTAATAATCAAAACATTGATTGTAAATCAAAATCACCAATATCCAGCCATGATTATTGTCATAGTTAACCTTATATTTATGGCATACCCTCTATGTATGAGCTGTATATATTTTGTAATTAATAGGGAATATGATTTACCATAATTAGGTAGTTTTGGTAGCTGTTAATTGCTGAAATTCAAGCATGTTTCATGCTCTGATACCATGTCAATTGCATGACTCTCAATTCAAGAGCTCGCTTCATTAAATAAAAGATATCAAGCCTTATAAATAGTTCAAGCTGTCAACTAATTGTCGAAACATAGTAGGATCAGGAAGGAGATCACCCTACTCACAACAATACTTCACATTAACTTCCAAAGGAGTATCCACTGAAGAAGAATCCTGAAGACCAGCCGAAGCAATCAAATCCTGTGTATGTTTTTATTGATTCAAAATGAAAGTCTAAATAACAACCCAAGAGGGGGGGTGAATTGGGTTTTAATAAATTTTAAAACTTTTTCAAGATAATTTAAGCAGTATAACAGTAAAGCATAAAAGCACCACAAAGAGAGATATGAAACGTGTGAAAATGAGAGATAAGAGTTAGAGAGATGACACCATAATTTTAGGTGGTTCGGCCAACACTTGCCTACGTCCACCCCCAAGGCTATTGACTTCTTGGGCTTCCTTCACTATTCTTCAAATAATAAATACACTTTAGCTTCCCGGGTGCTAAGAAACCTTTACAAAGCGTTTTTCGAGCTCACGCTTTAACTCACTTCACAAATCTCAAAATCTAAGGGATTTTTTCTACCCACACAAGTAGGACTAGTGTTTACCCAACACTTAAGTAATTTAGAAAGAATGGGTACAAAAGAATATTAGAGAACGTCTCTCAAAGTCGAATATACAAGTAGAAAGTACAAAGGTGCACAAGAGGACAAGATTCTTTATAGAAAGCTGAAGTTTGGCAAGAGAATCACAAGCTTTCTTGGTAGGTGCGGTCTTCTCTCTTCTTCAAAGCACTTTCTCTCTCTAAAAGCTAAGTCGTAGAATAATTGCAAGTGTAATCGCACGATCTGTCTCTTTCTCTCTAACTTCTTCTATTTAAACCTTCTTTGTCTTCAACGGTCTTCAAAGCCAAAAGCACCGTTGGAAGGGCACCCACGTCTTTTTAGAGCATTTTGAATGTTTTGACATCGTTCCAAATTTTTCTTCAAATCATGGTATGTATTGACACATGGTTAGCATGTGTTGATACATCAAAAAATTGATCTAGAGATGTGCTCTCTGGAGACAGTGCAGTGTGTCGACACTAAACTTCAATGTGTCGACACCATGAAACTTGGTCTGGAATTGTTTGTCTCGGGTGCCAATGCAATGTGTTGACACCATTAGGCAATTGTCGAACACTATCAATATTTGAGAAAAATTTAGCTTCTTTGATAGTGTCCAATCCATTTCAACATATCTTAAAGCACCTACAATGTGAAAATTGATTTCATCAACTTATGAAAAGGTGTTCGAGTCCACTTAGAATTATTTTAGATAAAAAAACCTCGATCTTTTGAAATAAATCCTTTAGAAAAGTGGATTGACAATAAAATCTAAAAGTCAAAAACTTAGAATATTTGTTATCATCAAATCACTGCTCTATGGCTAGGTCGCTTTGGGGCTTATGTCTTTTCGTATTTCTAATCTGCATTGGGTAATGCCGCTCAGGTGTTGATGATGTTTGTTGGGAAAGGAAGTTTAGGGATCCTTGGCTACGGCAATTTGGAATATGGTTCCATCTTGTGTTTGGTGTGTCTTTGGAGGGAGCGCAATATTCGTGTTTTGAGGATATGGCCTCATCGTTAGTTCATTTGCAGGGTGTTCTTATGCACTCTCTTTTTTGTTGGGTTTTCTGCTATGTGGGGGGTCGCTTTCTAGGTTTTCCAGATTTTCTTAGCTTCTTTGTTTGTATGCTTTAAGTGTGCTCAGTACAATCTTTTACTGTTTTCACTCTTTATTATTTCTAATATTGATCTTACTTATCAAAAAATATAGATTGTTTTGCAAAACAACCTTGGGCTAACACAAAAATATACCCGAAGAATCGATATGAACTTTCAACCCCAAAAAGTATGTAAGAGGACCAAGATCTTTCATATGACAAGAATCCTGAAGATGTTGCAATCAACATAGAATTTGTCCCGGTAATGACAAAATCATAGACATAAACAAGTAGGAGGCCAATACCAGTAGAGGTTTTGCAAAGAAACAGAGGAGTGATATTGGCTTTGTACAAATGAGAAGCAAAGCAAGGTAGACCGGAACTTTTCAAACCATGCTTTGGGAGCCTATTTCAAACCATACAGGGACTGCTTCAACTTACACACGTCTGAAGAAGTAGAGGAGGAAAAAAACCAGGTGGACAGGCCATGTAAATTTCCTCCTTAAGATTACCATGAAGAAAAGCATTTATGACGTCCATTTGATGAGGTGGCCAGCACTGGGAAGCGGCAATGGAAAGGATGTGTGCACAGGAATCCAGCAGTTTAGTCAGTTTGTGCAATCTCCACACCATCTTTATTTAGTTGCACTGCGTCGTATCATTTGGTTCTTTCCTTCTGGTTGTCCTATTCGCCTTGTTACCTTTAGTGATGCTGATTGGGCCAGCTGATCCCGCTTAGCTGAAGTGTTTACCAAGGTCATGAGTCGGCAGCGCAATCTTTTTCTTGTAGACAAATTGATGTTTCTTGATCGACCAGCATCTAAAGGGGGATGTCAGTCCGATATGCCTATTAAGGCAACATATATCCAGCCGCGACTATTGCCATAGTTAACCCATATATTTATGGCATACATCTCTGTATATGAGCTGTATATATTTGTAATTAATAGGGAATATGATTTACCATAATCAGCTAGATTGGGTAGCTGTAAATAGGTGAAATTTAGGCCTGTATCATGCTCTACGAATTTCATTTTATGAAGGGAGCTCTCGAATTATGAGTCATTCAGCAAAATTGACATTAAGATGTGGTATGTTCAGGCCTTTTCTGGTTAAAAAGGGATCCAAATGGACAGCCACTATCACGAAGTAGTTTGAAATTTATCTAGTATGTTGAATGAGACTTCTTTTCTGGTGTTCCAAAAGGATGATAACTGAAAATTAGCTTTCCTTCATTAAAGAGATATTTACTGCTAAAGGAAGTCTAGTCTTCCATGGAATGGTCTAGCCAAATAATGATGCATCTATGCCCTTCCTGGTGTCTTTTGGAGAGAAAAACCTGATCCGGAAGTGCTGTGAAAGAAAGAAATTTTAAAAGTTACGCAAGTATTAAGCCTATGGCATTTTGTCTGATGAACTTGCGAACAAGTATTTTTTCCCATGTACATCTAAATCTGTGATGAGATCTAGAAGAGGCAACCAAAAGTTCAAGGGAGGACTCATCTCCCCCATTCCTGGGCTCCTCCTCCCCTCCCCTCTCCTCCTTTTTCGTAGCACGGACAATTCTTTTAGGGCAAAAGCATACCAAAATCATGTGGTTAAGGAAACAAAACCTGTATGCTGTTTTCACATGAACACTTCATCAAATAAAAGAAAGAGCATTGATTTATTTTTTCTTTGTTGCACCAAAATGCTTAGTAAGTAATTACTCATATGCCCTAATGCTTACCAAGGATTCAAGAGAATATGATTCAAGGTAGCTTAACTATCTTGCTGACCTGAAGAACAATACTGGTATGAGATCTTGTACAACGTTACCATATGTTAAAAAGATATCAAGAATACTGATGAGCAACATGATGAATCATATGACTAAAAGCCATCGCCTATGACTTATTCTAGTTGAATAGGATCATTGCTGAAGATGGTGCCTTTGAAGGCTTTTCAATTGCCAGTATACGTCTTAGATCCAAGATCCAATCACCTTTTATAAATGTTTCTGCAGGTCCATCACGGTGGTGCTGGAACAACTGCTGCCGGCCTTAAAGCTGCGGTAACAAGTTGAGCCATTCTTGGGATTTCGATTGTTGTGCTTGTTTCATTTGTTCATTACCGGTCATCTTCTTTGTCTGCTACTCAGTGTCCAACAACAATTGTCCCATTCTTTGGAGATCAACCATTCTGGGGAGAGCAGGTGCATGCCAGAGGAGTAGGTCCAGCACCTATCCCAGTTGATGAATTCACACTTGAAAAGTTGGTTGATGCCATAAACTTTATGCTAGATCCTAAGGTAGCCATACCCAACTGAGTTATAGAATTATGCATATGTTTGAAGTATGAATAGTCTTCTTGTTGATTAGAGTTTGGACCGATAACTTTTCTAAAGAAAAGAGGATACACAAAAACTTTACTTTATAGAGAGGGATGTTAGTACTTTATTTTATTTTCTTTTTGTATTCAAGTGGCCGGATTGTCAATGGGCTGAACAATGTTTTGAGAAACTGACTGTTGTCTTTTAAGGCATGTTGGGGTGAGATTAGCATATTGGTGTCAAATGATCCTTGGGGAGACTTAAATCTTCCAGCATTCTCCGCAAAACATAATGATGTCAAATTGCACGGCAAGAACAATAACTTCCAGGAGAATAGAATGTTGGAATTGAAATTATGCAAATGAAGGCTACGAGTATTATCAGGGAGTGTTTTTTAGTTTATAAGTAATGCGCTCTTATTTTCCTCGCAGGTCAAAGAGCGTGCCGTTGAGCTGGCCAAGGCCATGGAAAATGAAGACGGGGCTGCTGGAGCAGTGCAAGCCTTTCACAACCATTTTCCTCAAAAATATTTCACGCCTGAACCTGAGCCATTGCCTCAGCACTCGAGACTATTTTCTGTAAGGCGATGTTTTGGTTGCTCTTGATTTTATACTGATTTGTCCTCTGCTTTGTCCTGTGTGCCTTCATGTTGATTCATTACCCTCATTGTAAAAAAAACTCTGTGACTGCTTTACTGAGCTTAGGGACTTGCTCCTCGAAACGAAAAAGGAGCTAAATATTTTGCAAAAATTTAGTGATTTTGCTGGCTTTTTACATTTAACCAAGTTATATTTCAATGCTTTAAATCCCTTCCTCACAGTATATCAGTATCGTTTCGTCCACATTAGTTCAGAAGGTAAGTTTTTTTCTATGGAAATCTAGGGATCATTTTTCAAGTTAGTTCTTCTATCCATTTCCGGAAGTGTTGACGTGACTAGCGGTGAGAATAAAAAAATTAAAATAAATTATTAAAATATTAAATAAAATATGTAAAAATATTAATTAAATGCGAAAATATAAAAATACGAAAAAAATATAAAAACAAAATTCTACAAAAAGTGACCCTCCACACCTTAAAAGATATCAAAATATTAAATAAAAAAGGAAAATACAAAAGAAAGAGACAAAAATTGAAATAAAGTGTAAAAATACAAATAAAATGAGAATAAAAACAGAGAAATGAAAACAATTTATAAAACATGTAGGTAGGACCCTCATAAATTGTAGTCTGTTTTGGTTTTTTTCTGCATTTTTCGCATATTTTTACAATTTGTCTATTTCTATTTTTTCAAAAATTTAATTTAACATTTTTAATATTTTATATGTTTTTCAAGCGTTAGTGTCACACCCTTTTGTATAATTTTTTTTAGCATATTTTTGTTATCTAAATAATATTTTTTAAATTTTTTATTGTTACTATTAGCCACATCAGCACTTTCATTAGTAAGGTAGACGGAAAAACTAAATTGGGAAATGGTTTTTACCCTAAGGATCCATGAGAAAAAATTTTCCTTAGACATTAAAATTGAGAAAAGTGTAGATTGCAAAGACTAACAGAGTAATTTAATTTATATAGTTGCTTAGTGTTAACTTCGAAGACGAGCTTTCAACAATTAACCATGCGCATTTTTTTGGGAGGTTCGTGTGCCTACAGCCATTTGCAACCCTGGTTGTCTGTACAGTCTCGGTGTAAATGGGCTTTGTATATCATCTATTATTAGCAGTGAGCACCTGTATGTCTCTGAGCTCATAACATTAAGGCTTAATTAATTCGTCAGATCCTGTGGTTTAATATTTTTCTAGTTTATTCTCATTTTTAATTCTTTCCTTGAGAGTCCATAGAATTAAATTAACTGTCTCAAAAACAGGTCCTTCCATCCAAATTGCAACTGACGGAATATGTCTATGTGATTAACAAAAAAACGCGTCAACATCAATTATGTGCTTTGTGTTTGCTAGAATATGCTTATGTGCTTTGTATGTGGTCTGTGCTTAGACAGAAGAACCTTATTGGGAAAACTAATTAACTCTTGGAACTCTCAAGAAAAAAATTAAAACTGGGGAGTCGAATTGAAAAAAAAAAAAAAAAAAAAGAGTAAGCTACAAAGACTAAGAGATTAATTAAGCTTAAAATTAAACAAATTTAGTATAGGATTAAACCTGTTTACCACTTGATGAAGCCATTTTTAACCGGTCTATCGCAAAATCTACTGGGCCAAAAGCTCGAGGGATCTAGACTCAAAGTTCAGTACTTGGGATTAGGGGTGAACAGCGGACATGTCGGAAGCGGAATTTAACATTCCGACTTCCGGTCCGCTAACTAGCGGATGGCTAAAATCGATTCGCTTCCGCTTCCGACTCTTAGCGGAAGCGGAAGCGGATAGCGGAATTCCGACAATGTTTTGGACCATATTTTTTTGCCCATTTAAGCCTTTTTTTAAAAAAAGTATTATTCATTCATTCATTCATCACAATTCACAAATAACATATCAAAAAATTAAAATATACAACCCGAACATCATATGAACATTTCTCAATTCATTACAAAAATCTATATTCAATAAATCCCAAAACAATATGCAAATAACAAAATTTAGCTTCAATAAATCTCAAAACAAGTCTGCAACATGCAATTCACAAAATTCATAATCACAGATTCACAACGTCACCTAGTAAGTAATAAACTAAACACCATCACAATTCCTAAATAGCTAAAGAAATATTATGGGCTTAATAATAAAAGTGGTCAAGACTTGATGGAAACAATAACCGAAAAAACATAGTGTATGATGACATAACTCGAAATAGAAGAATATTACAATACGAACTTAGAAGTTAGAACTTAAAAGTATCAACTCAAGTAAGAAATGAAGAACATAACCAAACGTTAATGAATCACGAATCCACGATCGACGCAGCATTAGAAATTATCTCTGCAAAAAAGCAAATTTATTAATACGGAGCTCATAAAAAATTTTAATTAAATGAAACAGGTTTAATGCAATACAGAGAGAGAGATAGAGAGATGGAGTTGGAGAGAGACAGAGAGATGGAGAGTGGAAACAGAGACTAGATAGAGAGAGAGATAGAGAGACATACAGAGAGATGGAGTCGGAGAAAGAGAGAGATGGAGACAGAGAGAGAGTGAGACAGAGACTAGAGAGAGAGAGATAGAGAGACATACAGTGATAGAGAGAGAAGCAACTCGAAAACGATGGAGGTTGACCATTGCACTCGCCGGAGAAGAAGGAGCTCAGCAGTCACACACAACAAAGAGAGAGAGAGAGAGAGAGAAGGCAGACAAACACAGAGACAGAGCTGAGGGAGTGACTGCGAGGATTGAAGAGGCCGGAGGGTTGCGAATCGCGAAGGAGAGGGTGCTCGAGGTCGGGACTCGGGGGGGGGGAAGGAAGATTGCCAGATAGGGTTTCTAAATTTCTCACCGTGGATCAAAACGGCACATTTTGATCCACGGTATTATATTTTTTTTTCAAAAAAAACCAACTAAACGTAAAATAGAACGACGTCGTTTTAATATTTATTAATAAATAAAAAATAACCCGAACCGATTTTTCCGCTGAACCGGTGGAAACTTCCGCTTCTAGTTCCGGTTCCGGGAAAACTCTAAATCTACCTCCGGCTCCAGTTCCTGGAACCGATAACGGAAACGAAGCCGGAGCTCCGGCGGATGCCGGACCGGATTTACACCCCTACTTGGGATGGATTGAAATGTCCAAAATCTCCTTCTTTCCTCCTGCAAGCAAAATAACACACTATAACTTAGAGTTCTCTCTGTAGGGGGATTTCTCCAATATCATTGTCAATCCTTGTCATCTCTTTTCTTTTTCTCAATTCTTGTTTTCAATGAGAGAGTTTGAGAGAAGAATTGCGTACCTTTTCCTTCTTATCTTCTCCGCTGTTTGGGTCGGGGCTCTATTTGGGCTTTAGCCTTATTGTCCCTCTAGGCCATATCACTCTTCTTCGATGTTATATGTCTCATCCGACATTTAATGAAGGTCGGCATCGTCAAAGTTGGTCTCCCCAGAATAACCTGAACCGACACCTTTTATCTTTCTTTTTTACTGCTAGCTCATTTGACAGTAATAGAGAATAATCATAATTTCTGACATCAGTTTATTTACTCAATAAAGCATGAACGTCCGTTTCCTTTATGGACCCCCAATCGTCGGGTTACACCCACCACATCGAGTGGGCTAATCCTTCTTCCACTTATTCTTGGGCCTTCAATTATGGGCCTTTATAGTAAGAAAAATTTCTCCTCCATCACCACTTAAGAGTTAAGGATGACTAGTCGGTTATGAAATCTGCGATTATATTTAAGCGCCTTTGCCGTGTTGATAATGATGCAGGAATATTCGGTTTCCATACCTGTTTGTTTTGATCTTACAATAGCCTGACACAGAAAATAAAAAGAGATTTGGACAAGAGTTTTTTAAAAAAGAAAATGGATTCTACAATTGTGTCCTATAATTAACAAGTACAGTAAAGATGTATGATAGACCAAAAGAAAATATAACGTCAACTCGATTCCAGGCGAAAAAGATAGTTTTAAATTCCGACTGCCACCCGCCAAATGCATATTTTATTTCATTAGTTACTTCAGAAGTAGGTTTGGGCGGGAATTATAACATTCTAATTGAAGTTCTCCCAAGTCCCATGCATGAATAAATAAACAATGATCCCAACTAAATAATGACCAAATCCAAACAACTAGTAGTCCAATAGCCGCAATAGTAGAACCAGATAATATATATATATATATATATATGAACCCATAAGTATATATATATTACCTGAGTAGGACTTAAATACAAACCATTGTACCTAACAATGAGAGTTAAGATATATATACCCTACTTAACAGGCATAAACTCATTTTCTAATATAGTGCTCACCCTATACTTGTTTTGTTTCTTTTCAAATATTCAACAACAATATCATTAATAGAGGCATTATCTTCCGTGAAAGTGTAAGTTGTTTATTCCCAATCAAGCATACAAGACTTAATTGTCTTTTCATCATACTAATGTCAATTATTATCTATGAAATTGGCAGTTATGCACATATAATTTAAGTTTTGCATTGAAATTCATTTATTAGTAGTAAGGTAAAACCTTTTGACTAGCATTGACAAACATAGCACTCAACTTCTTCTTTTCATCCAAGTAGAGTTTCACACTATCAGTCATCGCTTGTGGTTGAAGGCATTGGGAGTCTCGGCTCAACAACCTTCATAAACTCTTTGGCCTTCCACAAACCGAAAAAGTAATTCATCCATTATAATCATCCTAGAAAATTACCTCTCTAACTTTTCTTTTCACTATACCTTGCAAGTGACATAGACTTCTCTGTACTGCTAACATCCCCATTCTTTTTCATTGCATATCACCAATGTGCCTTTGATTTATCCAATTCAACATGCCTAGACTTGAAGGCTCTACATCTTTTCATATGGTAGAGAAAGAATGAAGATCCTTGCTTTTTCATGTGCCAATTCAAATGTTTTAGGCCGTAATTACATTGAGCTTTCAAATAATCAAATTTAGATACAAATAATAAAAAAATTTTAAATACTACCATTAAAAGACCAACTGTAAATTCTCCCAAGAGGTGAGTGTCGGTGGTGTAAAATATATGCCCTAAAAACCAGTTCATTTAAGAATGATTGTGATATAATTATTTCTTTTTTTTATCACTTGTGTTTATTTATTTATGGGTATTATGTTGTGACATAAGATGTCACACAGTTTTATTGTTAAGTGACATTGTAGAAAAGTCATGTAATGATTAATGAATCAAAGGCGGAGAGTATGATTTTTCGGTTCCTTGTTTACTTGATATTTGTTCTAGACCAAGGTACATGTTTATGTAAATAGGTCTACACTCGTTGTGCCTCTATTAAATAGGATGATGGACTCTGTCATTGAGGTGGTGACCTTAAGCAAACGAGTGGATGCACTGTAAGAGTACATGCATTGAACGGGATCAAATATGAATATCTTCTAGAAGTGATCACTAATGGTGAGAATGATATTCAGCACAATTGACTTATAGTATCCTTAGACCTGAGAGATTTGTATGGAATTGTTTGTTGTATACTTGTGCTTTGACCAAGTCATTTGGTGATGATCTTTATAGGTCAAATATTCAGACAAAGTTGGGTCTTGTATATAGTAAATAGTTTTGTATAATGCTCAATAAGGAATCCACCAATCTCTTAACGAGATAGTATATTCATTAAATCTGTATGGGGTTGAACTCTGAAAAATCATTGGCCAGTGTAATTAATAAATTTTTTTGGAAACAATTTAGAGAGTTTAACAAGTTACAGATTGAAATTAAGAATTATATGAGCTAGGGATTTAATCGGTGATATTATTTGATCCTATTGGCTCATGTGGAATATAGTATGGTGGAAATGAAAATAAGTTAATAATTGTTAGCAAAAGAGATTTCACAAATCAATCTCAAATCTCGGGGGTGAATTGTAATATGTTGATGGACATGATCACAATTAGTATAAGCTCAAAATTCAAAATATAAGAATATAAGATATAAGATAATAATGGAAAAGAGTTTTTCCATGTGATCCTACGGCCGAGATCTGAGATCCCTAACAATCTCATCCCATATCACAGATAGGGTTCAGGATAAGACTATAAGATAGCTTTTTCAAGACAGTTGGCCATTAGGACTTTGAGAAACCCTGTGACGGCTGTGAGGCGTGAAAAGGAAGGAGACAAAACAATTGGGCTACTACGGTTGTGAAATAACAAATTTTCAAGTGGTGAGCTAAACAAGATCTGAAGAATTTGAAGATATTCAGAGACAAGATTTCCTTAAAGATCGAAGAAAATCTATAAGAATTATTCCGCAGACAAACTTTCAGATGGATGTTCACATCCCACCCTTAAGGGGTGCGTGGCCCAACCGTGCCACCCTCACTCTAGAAATTTTGTACTTAATTTTGCTTTTTTAAAAAAAAATTTATTTCAAATTTATGTTTTTTTTTTTAAATTCTTTTTCTTTTTCTTTATGTATGTACTTTTTAGTATCTATTTCAGATTAAGTCTATTCTTAGAGATTTTTTTTTCAAATGTTTCGTCTCTTTTTTGTGTATTTTTTTTCTTGTTTTGAGGTTTTATATTTTTTTTTTTACAAAAAGGTGAAGGGTCATAACATTTTAAGAGTCCCTTTTTCTGATGTTTTCCGTATTTTTTGT
The DNA here is from genome assembly GCA_003952965.2 of Morella rubra. NCBI lineage: Eukaryota > Viridiplantae > Streptophyta > Magnoliopsida > Fagales > Myricaceae > Morella > Morella rubra. The sequence continues at coordinate 24,871,995 of CM025853.1, read as the reverse complement.
TTTTTGTATAATCTCATTTAATTAATATATTTATTTTAACTCTTTGAAACAAAAACTAAAATTAAATGAAATATCGTATTAAGTCAGCGAATAAGAATACGTGGCGTGGTTCTAGAGACTCCCACCTGACAGTTTGGTCAGGTGGGGGCAGTGGCGTGATAGCTTGTGGAGGACCTAGGAGGAGGGAAAGGGGAAAATGGGTAATTGGGTTAGGCTGTGTCAGCGAAATTTATCGTATATTCGTTTTCAAAATTATTTTAGAATATAAACATATTCACAAATTTAAAGTAAAAAAAGTTAAAACATTTATACACAAATATTAATACATTTTATATAATCTCTAACAACTTTTTGTATAAATTTCAATACTTTTTTTAAAAAATATATATTAATAAAATTTTTTCTCTCTATATTTTTTTCACCTAACTCTAATATTTTTTTTTATTATTAAACTATTACATCAAATATCTATCTTTTCACCTTTTTACAAATTCTAAATAAAAATTAAATATCTTCAAAACTTTTTACTAAACTTTACACAAAAAACTTATAAAACTTTAATTTATATAAATATTACAATTCTACTAAAATCTTACAGTTTTTTACAAAACGAATACCCCCTAACTGAATAATCATAGAGGCATATTCTGAACGGCGAGATAAATTTTAAGTGACGTGGCAAAATCTTGATCGAGAATGGGAGTAAACGAGAGGGAGCTAAATTGTAGGTGAGTCGCACTTTATATATTGGATGTCCAAAATTTTAGCCTTAATAAAATAACTATAAAAAATTGTCTCTCTTCATCAAATCATTCATTTTCACTACATAATAAATATAAAAAATTTATTCAAATATCTCTCTTTACTTTTTCACTAACTCCAACACTGTGTTTCACTTTTTCACCAATTTCAATACTCAAAATTTAATACTCCAAAATTTTAACACTCAAATACTATGGTGTAAATTTTTGTGGGGTTGCTTCAATAACATATATCCTGTAATAATCGGTCTACGCCTTTTGCCGAGCAAATTCGGACAGATGTTAGCGAGTTCAATGGTATATTTATGAATTTGCGTTTGAATGTTAAAATTTTGAAAATAATTTATTGAAATAAAAGAGTTAATTTTTGAAATTATAAAAAAAAGAAATAATTATTTATAATTTTTTTATATTTATTATAATAAAAATAATAATTTAATAAAGAAAGAAATTATATTATATTTATTTTATTATATTAAAATTTTGAGAGAGAAATTGTACGAAATTGTCATTTAAAATATAAATTTTAAACTTTTTATAGTTTCCTCCCTCCCGTCCTTTAGCCGTTAGAGAACAAAGAACCCCCACGTTTGGGGTACTTGGTGCTGTTATCTTCACAACCCCTTGTACCTCCTCTCCCTCTCTCTCTCTCTCTCTCTCAGTCACTCTCACTCTCTTCGGTTACTCGTTAAATTGTTTGTGGGTGAGGAGCCATTAAATTCATCTCTGCCAGACATCCGGATTTATCACTTCAGGCAGTCCAGTCCAATCCGTCTCTATGGCTGCCCAGTTTCCATTGCTTCGAGTCCCACCCTCCCTCTCTACCAAACCTCTTTATGTTTCTAGCCTCAAACCCACAACCCCATCTTCCTCCTCGTGCACCATAAGACAAAGAGGTCGTTCCCCATTCCACGAGTTTTCCTTGAGTTTCTTTTGTACATACGTCCTCCATAAATCCTCTTTTCACTCGTCGTGTATGTTTTCCAGGTTTGTATGGATTATGTACTATCACTTGTGCCTCTTCCAATGGAAGGGAGCCTGACTCCGTGGAAGAGGGGGTCAAGAGCGTTGAACAGCTGCTGGAAGAGAAACGGCGTGCCGAGTTGTCTGCTCGAATTGCCTCGGGGGAATTCACTGTGGAGCAATCCGGGTATGCTTTATATTACATTACTGAAATGAAACAGGATCCTTTTGATTCGCGTCTGCGTGTTTATATGCTTTATCGTTTGAGAATTGTGTCGATATGCTTACATGGCCGTGGGGAAGAAGGCCTTTGATCTTTGTTTTAGTCAATATGAGGAAGAATCACATGCATGTGTTCCAAATTCAGATGGAAAAAATATTTGGGTTATTTCGCATGTGAATCCGAAAGTCCAATTGGGAATCCCCCTCCCCTCTCCTTTTTGCAGTTGTTTGAGAGCAGTTACGAATTTGTGGTCTTCAAGACATGAATGCCTTCGAATGTATGGATTTTATAATATTTGAGACTGGTATTATGGATTAGTCTTTGTTTTGGTACAAGGTTTCCAGCAGTAGTGAAGAAGACTCTGTTGAAGTTGGGTGTTCCTAGTGCGATTCTGGAAATTTTGTTTAGATGGATAGATATCCACGAAGAGTGCCCAAAGATTCCTGAGGCAAAAGGAGCAATTAGTGCCATCCGGAATGAGGCCTTTTTCATTCCCTTGTATGAACTGTACCTCACATATGGTGGAATTTTCCGGTTGAACTTTGGACCAAAGGTTTGTCTATTTTTATTTATAGGTTTATTTCTTCTGGAGTCACCTCAATTGTTAATAGGGCATTCCGTTATGGATTGTTGATCAGCCCCTTGGTGTTGGTTGTAGTCTTTTCTAATAGTCTCTGATCCTTCCATCTCGAAACATATCTTGAGGGACAACTCAAAGGCTTATTCAAAGGTAAACCAACCATTTGCCTTCCTCCTTATGCTTATTCCTTTCCTGTCTCTCCTCCAAACATATCTCTTTCTCACTTTATCTCTCACAAAAGCTGTTAACTCTTCGATGTCAGGGTATTTTGGCTGAAATTCTAGAATTTGTCATGGGGAAGGGGCTCATCCCAGCTGACGGGGAGATATGGCGTGTTCGTAGACGTGCTATAGTGCCAGCATTGCATCGGAAGGTAACTCAAATGATTTGTTGATTTAATTTTGTCTTCGACTTGACAGAGTGCCATGCTCCTGTATTTTTTTGTCTTTCCATCATATTGTTCTGGTGAGCTAATTGTATAATTCATGAGAAGCCAAATGTTTTCGATGGCGAAAGAACAAGGCATGACATTGTACACTTCCGAGGAGACACCATCTTAGGCCTATGTTTCAATGTTTATACTGCATAGAAATGGTTAGTTCTTATATTCAAATAGGTTATGTTAATTATGAATTGAATTAATCATTTCTACCAGTAGAAAGATACAAAAACAAAAGGGGTCATTTGTACATCATGAGGGAAAAAATTTGGATAATTTGAAAGTGGAAATCTATTTATCAAGAAAGAAAGACTGGTGGAAAATGAAGAAAGGAACAGAAACAACCATTATGCTTTGAAAGACACGAGGCCTAAAAGAGAGAAGTAACATGCCTTTGGCGATGCCCCAATGTTCTAGGCATATTTTTAACAAGAGCACTTCCACCTTTACATAATGTGTAAGTGTGAACCTTGACTAGATCATTAAAATATATTTAACCTTGTGAAAATTGACCTGCTTTGTTGTTATTTGTTTCTTTTGCTCTGTAGTATGTCGCTGCTATGATTAACCTCTTCGGACAAGCTACAGATCGGCTTTGCAAGAAGCTTGATGCTGCTGCATCTGATGGGGAAGATGTTGAAATGGAGTCACTTTTCTCTCGTTTGACATTGGACATAATTGGCAAGGCAGTATTTAATTATGATTTTGACTCATTAACAAATGACACTGGGATAGTTGAGGTATTCTTTTGTCCCCCCTGCTTTTTCGATCATTTTCCTTCTTCAGTTGTTTTTTTTATATTAAAGTTGCTTTCATACAAATGCTTCACATACATCTATGTTTGTATCTTGGCTAGACCAGGCTGTTTACACTGTCCTGAGAGAAGCAGAAGACCGGAGCGTTGCTCTGATTCCATTTTGGGAGATCCCAATATGGAAAGACATTTCACCTCAGCAAAAGAAAGTTTCTGCTGCGCTCAAATTGATCAATAATATACTTGATGATCTGATAGCAATATGTAAGGTGAAGTCCTTATTTCTGCTGCACTCAAATTGGTTAATGATATACTTGATGATCTGATAGCAATGTTTAAGGTGAAGTCCTTAACTGGTGGAACAGGATTTTATACTCAGCAAAATTGTTCTGGTGTATGATGACTTAACATATAGTGGGTATGTTTGGTAATGAATTGATGCATACGTAAATGTTTATGCATGCAAACAGGGGCATATTCCAGACTTAGTAATAAGGGCAATAGTTCGGCATTTGATTGTAAATATATCTTATTGGATATAGCTTGGAGATATGCCAATTAGCAGTGCCTCATCCTTGAACTTCTTGGCTAGGGCAAATATACCACAAAAGCATAGGGATGTCTATAGAAATGCACATACACACATGTGACCTTTGACATATTTTACTATCCAAGCTGCTACAAGGCATATATATATACACACATATATGAATGTATGTACTTATAGAATATGGGAATATTTTGCAAACAGAGTGTTAAAGAAAGGAGCCCAGAAAGGTCAATGGAAGAGAAAAATGGCGAGACATGATGCCACGCGCCACCATTAAAAGGATGTAAACAGTGGGACAGAAAGTTCCAATGCTTACCATTTAGCTATGAAAAGGGTTATCCCTGAATATTCTGTCTGAATCCTGAGAATCTTCATACTGTATCAAACCTTTATGAAAGTTGACCTACTGAAATTTTACTTGGTTGCTGTCAGAATCTTAATAAACTATAGGAACTGCTTTTATTATGATGTGCTGCATCAGTTATGATGCAGCTCAAGTATCCAGTACACGATCACCAATCGGTCTTTCGAAACACTGCCCCAAAAGAAGTTTGCACTTTCTTTATGCTGGAACTTGTATAGCCTGGATTTGTTAAGTAGGGTCGTGAGAGGGAGATATGAACCCTCTTAATTTCTTTATGGAAGTCCACTTGGGTATTATGAGTTCTGGTGTCATTAAAGATAAAAAGAGCTTATGTAAAGACCAAATCGGGTTACGCTTGCTTGGTTAAAAAGTACTCCTTAAGATTTTGGTAAATTATTGAATACTGTATGACAGTATATGCAAGTTGGAAAGTTTTGATCTTTTTTTTTTTTCCCCATACGGCATTAAATTTCTTAATGACTAAACTGACTTGCATGTCCATGATTCACTGCAACAATTTTGTGGGTTATTTGTATCTACTTGGCTGCCAAGTTTGTCTGTTCTTGATTTGTATATTATATTCTATGTTTTTTATCTGCAGAGGATGGTAGATGAAGAGGAGCTACAGTTTCACGAGGAATACATGAATGAACAAGATCCTAGTATCCTCCACTTCCTTTTGGCATCAGGAGATGATGTATGGTGCTAGAGATTGTGAAATGTTTTGGTTGCAGCCAAAATGACTGAACCTTTCCTCTCGATAATCTGTAGGTTTCAAGCAAGCAACTCCGTGATGACTTGATGACAATGCTTATAGCAGGGCATGAAACATCTGCCGCAGTATTAACATGGACCTTTTATCTTCTCTCCAAGGTAATGTATGCTTAGATTTGATGGGGTCATGTATCAGCTTCAGCATACGAATATGCTTGGAGAAGTTTGTTACGATTGCATAATATTTTAATATTGTAGAATATGAATTAGAGACTTTTTTTTTTCCTTAATCAAATTTGATGCCAAAGCACAACTCAAGGAAAAATTTCTAGTAATCCTTAATTTGACAGTCTATTTTCTAAGATATCATCCATTGGTTTATGCTGAATCTTGTTCATGCAATTTATCTACCAAGAACAATAATATAGCTTTGTAGTGTATGTACTTTTGTATGTTTGTGTTTGTAAGTATGGGTATGTATGCTCACCCAAAGACCCAAACTTTTGATCTAACAACCAAGCTAAATGAATCAACTGGCAATGGGGTTAATAGGTTGTTCCTAATGTATGTGTACATACATAGTAGGACTATAAATACATTGGCGTGTGCTTGTGTATGTGTGATGTGTGGCTGTGAATGTCTGTTTGTTTAGGCAGGTGCATGTGTGTTTTTGTATTTGTGTGTACAATACATCTAATTATGCATATGAGGACGCATAATTCCCTTGCACGAATTCCTACTCTGTGAAGGTCATCATTGTTTTAATCTGTCATTGCCTGCAGGAGCCTACTGTTGTGTCCAAAATTCAGGAGGAGGTATATTCAAAGTTTTTGTTCATGGAGATTGGTGACAAAATGAAGAAGAGTGATAAGTATTTTTATACCTATATGATATTATCTTATTTCTTGGTACTTTATTTTTTAGGTTGATGCTGTTTTAGGGGATCGATTTCCGACAATTGAAGATATGAAGAAACTCAAGTATGCAACTCGAGTCATCAATGAAGTGAGCATACAAATTCTTTAAACATCTTTGTACCAAAATCTTTTGTGTGCACTTATTCATATTTTTGTTCAACTATCTTCCCTTCTTTGCAGTCCTTGAGGCTATACCCACAACCACCTGTATTAATTCGCCGTTCACTTGAGGATGATGTCCTTGGAAAGTACCCCATAAAAAGGTCAGATCCTAGAAAATTTATTTCCAGCTCTACTCATTGCACCTATTTTGTATATTTTATGTTATTTTCTTACTTAGGAACATTTTTCTTGTTCGTTTTTTCTCTTAACCTTATGATTTATTTTAGTCTTTGACTATTTCTCCTTGTCCTTCTCATGTCTGTATGAAGTTCTTCTGTTTCATCTAGTAAGAGAAAAGTGTCTTCCCTGGTGGGGAGAAGATATGCCTGCAGATCTTCACCACATTAGGTTATATGCCCATATGTTGGCTAATATACTATGCCAAAAAAAGAATGTAATGTTGGCCTGACCGCTGGTTATGCTAGAACTGAAAGGTTAACAGCTTTGACGGGTCTGCACTCCCCAAGCTTTACATTCTAAGTTGTTTTCACCGATAGCAATTGTGTTAAACAAAAGTTAAACAGTGTCATTTAAAAAATGCAGAATCAATAGTACTGATTCTAAAACAATGCTGTAACATCTGGAAAAGATTATTCTCATTCATGAATATATGTCAAATTTGTGAATATTAGAAATAATTGAGGCAAGAGAAGATTAGACACTAAAAGAACTGCAAGGGTCAATTGTGTATGGGACTTGGATCAGCCAAGGCAACTGATACTCCAAAAGTGCAATGGTGAGAATACTAATCCTTGGAGTGCTAGGGGCTTCGGACTAATCTGGATAAGTTTTAAAAGGGAAAATGCTCTTAAGTATATAATAACGGTCTAGCTTCAACATATAGACATTTGAAGTGTTTATATGCACGACAAATTCCTTAAGCAGTATGGTGGTTGGTGTAATGATTTGCCAACTTTCTCGCTTCAAAGTTACCCATGCATCAAGTTGACTTGTGGCATTTTTAAAGTTTGCCAACATTAGAGATGTCATTTGTCTTATTTGTAAAGATGAAAATGGAATAAGTAGTGAGAAGTGAAAGAAATACATATCCATATAACTACTGAAGAAATAGTTCTCTCTAGACTAATGTATGAAGAAAGAAATTATGAATGGTAAAAGAAAAGACAGGACAATGGTTTTTTTCCTGAGCATTGAAAGAAATGAGTTCATTGCTTAGAAACCTTACCAGGAATAGCAGAGTAGATCAAAGTTTTTTTTTTTTATTTTATTTTTATAAGTAAGCCAATCTCTTTAGAAAAAGCGAAAGCCGTACAAGGGACTATTCCGAAATCGCTTAATCCAAACAAGTAACAAAACTAAGAAAATCATGAAAATCAACAAAAGGGCAGCCTAACACCACGTTAGCCCAACTGAAAGGAGAAAGTAACATAAATCCTTGCAACTTCACCAAAGAGAAAGAACAATCCTTAAAACATCTATTGTTACACTCCCTCCAAAGTTGGCCTGTTTACTTAACAAAGTTGCCAGAAATCATAGAACAATTATTAAATTGTCTCAGCGTTTGAGTGAAAATTAGTTTCTCTCTCTCTCTCTCCTCTCTCTCTATATCTATATATATATATATATATATATATATATATATATATATATATATTATGCTTTGGCTGCTGACGATGTGGAAGGATGTTTACGGACCAAGTTATGATGAAGCGAGGTCACCATATAACATTCCCTGCAGCTGATTAATAGGTAGATGGGGGTACTATATATTAAGACTAGAATTTACATACAAGTGAGGAAAAGTTAATCCTTCCGCTCATAGAATTATTATATATTGAAAAAATAATATGTTGACAACTTGTCGGATGTTCATTCATTCCAGTAGCACTAGTTGTCAACCAACCTGTTTGAATTGACGGGAAGGCTTTTCCGGGCAACCGAAATGGTTGGAGGTCTGTTTTTCTGCTGATGCTGACTGTTGCTTCTGCTTTCATTGGCCGAGATCAACCCAAACAGCTTCTGTTTGTGGCGGTCAGTTAGGTCAATTTGGCTAGAAGCACAGCGGGACAGCAGCAAAGACAAGAAAGAAATGAGGGATGATGAACAGTGAGAGAGGCTACAGAGGCATCATGACCAGTGGACTGCAGCTTTGAGGGAGAGAAGCAAGAAGGCAGTGGGCTCTGAGCTGTAGCTTTGAGGGCCTAGACGACTGGGCTTCAAGAGCAGCTGGCCTTTTAAAGGCAGTGTGGCTGGTTAATTGAGGGGAGATTAGAGATTGTGTAGTGTTTCTCTACTGTCTGATGAGAAGATAAAAACATAATGGTTAAAGCAAATCATTTGCTAGTAACATATGTTTTTCTGAAGTACAAGTAAGATGGAATCCGTCCGGATCGGGGTTGGTTCAACTGACCTGCTAAACCCAAGGTCTGAGCAAATTCCTTCGGTTTTAAGCATATTGAGCTGATCACCGGGCCAACCTAGTTAAAAATCGGTCAAGCCTAGTTAGTTTTGGAAAGGCTGGTCAGGCTCAGCCTAATCAGGCACACCCCAAAGTGGCCACATCTTTAACATATTACAATAATGCCGTCGTACAATCTTTTCAAGTGAGGATATTTTGAGATTGAAGGCTAAATTTTGTCCAAAAAAATTGTGGATAATTGTGACCTCCAGATGAAGCTTGGAGGTTACTGTTGCCTATATTTTTACAGTCTGTTGTACTTATAACTGAAGTACATCCTTCTTGTAAGGAATATTGAACTAAATGCTTTATGTTCATGTCTTCCTATGAGCTCAGTTAACCTTTTAGGATAGTTGACGACTTAATGTGGTATCCAAGTAGAGGTCTTGAGTTTAAAACCTGACACCACGGTTTAACTTTTGTTTCAGTTAAAAATTACTTGTGTCGTGCTTACCTATTGATAGGGAGTCCGGCCCACAATAGGTAAGATTAAGTTCATTTAAATGAGGAGTATTAGAAACTTAAATTAAGAGATTTAGTTCACTTCTTCATATCAACTTAAAACTCGTAGGAGAAATGACGACTTACGACTTTCATACCTTATTTTGCCTGCCCCTGGTGTTTCCAGCAGAGTATCTTGACCAGCAATGTTATTTTTCCGTGATGCAGAAACTTGTTGAAGATACTTGTTACCATTATTCTTGATCAAAGTGTACAACCTCAACAAAGGAAGTCACAAATACAAAATCAAATTAGTATTATGTCATGTGGAAATGCCAATCATTTAATTGGAAATACCATTTTTTGACAGTTACATACATTTGTTCTTTGTAATAAACACCTGTCCTTTTTAATTATGTGGATATCGAATACAAAGTGTCTTCTAACATCAGCATTGCCGCTTCAGTCCTTAAAAAAGAAATCAGTATTCACCTTTTGTTATGACCTTTTTCTTTTATCCTTTTGCTTTCTATTACTATATATATGTAGCTCAGTAGCTGAGGTTCTTCCTTCTGATGCTGTATAATTGTTTTTAACAATAATGTGTTTGTCAGCTTTATGATGCTGTTGGCCCACTTCCTGATCATTTACGCGGGTACTAATTTAGTATCAGAGCGTAGTTGCCCGGTGATCCTTGGTTCCAGTATTATAAATCCCATTCGGGATGGTTTCTTTTATTGTACGCATTAAGTCTCAAGTTGTTTCAGCTTTTCTATTTGATGTTAGCACCATAGCTTTTTATGTACAGCTCTGTGTCTGGGACACTGGTCTTGTAAGGTTATGGAAGATATTTATCTGTTCCTATTATCCATTTCAGGGGTGAGGATATCTTTATTTCTGTTTGGAACCTGCATCGTAGTCCAATGCTTTGGGATGATGCAGATGAGTTTAAACCAGAAAGATGGCCTTTAGATGGACCCAATCCAAATGAGACAAACCAAAACTTCAGGTATGCTTAATCTTTCTGTAAATGTAGCACTTTCTTAGTTTCCTGCCTTCTTGCAGCTGGTCAGTTAATGATTGAAGATGTTCATTTAGTTTTCTGTGTTGGAACCTTGCCATTTGAATCGCTTTTCTGTAAGAGTCTCAAAGAAGAAGCTTATTAATGGTATAATCAAATTGTATAAGAGAACATCCAATATTTGCTGCAGTTAGGAAAAAAAGTTTCCACATAGGTCAAACACAAGTACCTGCAAAATTTGAGGATGAATAGGTCTGTAGCAAATATCGATAGCACAACACTTGATCCTTGTCCATTTTTGGTTTCTAATTGGTTGTTATAGATGTAACCTTGATGGGAATGTTGGGATTGGTTAAAACCCGTTGATGTCCTTTGAATAATAACGAATATTACGGAGGTCCACCTCATGGAAATTGGAGCTGCCTGGCTCATCAAGCTGTTACATTTGCATTTCTCCTGTATGGCTGTCGGCTTACTAAAGTCATCATATGATTCCATTTATTCCTGCAACTCTTGTCATAGTTTATTACCTGTGGTCCAAGTCATTTGATTGGCCTATTTGGCCTTGGCTCTTCATCAAGTCCTTTGATTAGGTGCCATGGGTCATCTGGCTGTTTGATTTATCTGGTCGATGACTTATTTTTCTTTATTTATCTGGTAAATGAAATGCATAAGAAAAGGGGCAAAACATTATTACTCCCTCACTGGAAGTCTATTGTTTCTTTCTTCTCTGGTCGTCCCAAAATACATGTTCACTTCCGAAAGTGAGAAGTTCTTAATTGTTCTGATTTCTTATACGGTTTTCATCTTTTATAAGAACAGTAAATGGGATTTTTTGTTAAAATCATTCAACTTGTAACAAAAAGAACAGAACATGTGGGGATAACACTATGCTTTTACCTGGTCATAAATAATTGTTTCATTTCAAACCAAAACATTGAGATTGACTTGGAAGACTAGGGAGGCACAAAAGAAAAACACCGGCATTCAGGTTGTAAAGATCAATAAATTCTAGCCAATTTTAATATGAGAAAAAACTTGTGCTCACATCCAATGAGATGAGAGAACATAGAATATAAGCTTCAACTTTCAATGTTAATGACTTGTACCCCTCGACACTTGTGGAAGGCCTTGCTCTCTAGATACACTGCATAACGCACAATGCAATTCCTTTACAAATATCATTTCTACAATGCACTCCCAAATATCTCTTCCAATGTGCTAAAAAATTAACCGTCATTCTAGGCATAACCCAAAGAACCCTAAGCACATGAAACACCATTTCAACCAAAATTCCATAGCAACATCAACATTCTCCCTGCTTGATTTGCACATGCAACATGAGCCAGATATAATTTTGGTATGCTTCCTAAAATTATCCCAATCAATATCTTTCTATTGCAATGCTAATAGGGGGTTGAACCTTTCAAGGACTTCTCTTAGGAAACATACTCCCTCTAATATTAAAACATGTAGTTACTTTTAATTTATAAATCGTGTCTTCAAGATGGTAGAGCAATCATTTTATCTTCTTCCTCCTGAACAGCCTATGTAGAAGACAGAACAACAATAATAATAAAAAAAAAAAAACCCAACGTATAAGAGTTTCCAATCTTTCACTGCTGCACTAAAGCTTACATTCAAAGGAAGTTACCATGTGACAATCTGTTATTCTTGGCCAAAGTTGCAAATTTGATATGTGCAATTTGAAGAATTCCAAAGAACATTTCCTTCAATGTGGTATCCCCGCACTAGAATTATTGCCAAAACCTCCTTTGAGTAGCTTGTCCATATCAAATAAAAAACTTCGAAAAATTGTTCCCATTCACTAAATATATATGTTTGCTCAAGCATACTTTATCGGAGTACTATCCTCATCCACAGGCTTACATGTTGTCCACCACACTCCTCAAAAGACTATCCTTTTCCACTACAATGCCATATTCATTTCCCCTGTAGTTGAAACCAAACAAAAACCCTTTACACCAACCCCTTTATTCCCTAGGGGCAGAAGCCATCTAATTAATTAATAGATGACATTTAATCTAATCGAATGTACCATCACCCTAAGAACTTTTCATTGTACTTCTGAAGTCTATGATTCTTAGCAACACTCAATGAGAAGAGAGAGAAATAATTCATGGCCTGTTTTTCATGTGGTTTGTTCTTGTAACTTACCAAACACAAGTATAAATTTTTTCATATGGGAGATAAACTTCTCTTCGAAGAATTTGCAACATCCCTAATGGAAAACTCAGAATTATTTCTCCTCCACAATGATAAATTGTCTAGCATGATTGTCGGCCAATATTTTAACCTAACCATATGTTATTTTTGGTCATATTGAAACAAGTGAACATCAATTTCAACGTTGATTTTTACGAGTATAATAGAAATGTAAATGCTATGGTTACTCGAGTTTCTAGATCCCATTCACTGCAAAAAGTCCTGAAGTATCCAGCATTGGCATCACAGTCACATAAGCTTTATTTATATATAAGCTATTAGAAGAGCTGCAACCTCTAGCGAGAAAAATATGTACTACTTACTTAAATAAGGTAAATTGCTTATCTTGCCTGGGAACTTGTCAAAAATAGAAAAAATTCTCCCTTTTTTTTTTTTTTTTTTCCTGAAACTACTTGGACCTCAGTTTAACACAGTCAATTGTTAAAAGCATTCATATTTGGGATAAAATTATGGAAAGGATGAAGAGAAGGTTGGCAGGGTGGAAACATATGTATTTATCTAAGGGTGGTCAAATTACTTTGATCAAATCTACATTCTCTAGTCTTCCTACTTATTTCTTATTCCTTTTCCCTATTCCATCTGTGGTGTCGAATAGATTGGAAAAGTTGCAACGGAATTTTTTGTGGGGAAGTGACAGTGGAGTTCATAAGTTTCATCTTATTAGGTAGGAAAATGTGTGCTCTCCTATCTAGTTTGGGGGCCTGGGGATTAGGAGACTTTCATTGTTTAATACAGCCTTATTGGGTAAGTGTTTATGGCGCTTTGCTACTGAGAGATAAATTATGAAGGAATGTTATTGTGGAAAATTTGGCATAACTAAGGGTAGTTGGAACACTTTGTCTTTCCAAGGCTCCTATGGTGTGAGTCTTTGGAAGCACGTTAGTAAGGGTTGAGATTATTTTAGAGAGCATATCTGGTTTGTGGTGGGTAATGGCCAAAAAGCTAGTTTTTGCATGATTGTTGGTGTGGTGATAGACCCTTGAGTTACTCTTTCCCCTCTGTGTTTTCCATAACTCGATGTCAGGATGCAGTGGTGGCGGATTATATGGTGGATGGTTCTGGTTACTTAGTTGGAATGTACAATTTACTAGATCCGCCAATGATTGGGAAGTGGAGGAGGTTTCCGCTTTTTTCTCTTCTCTTTATGAGAAAGTTGTGCGAAGTGGGGACAATGACAAGATGCAATGATTGGGTCTAAAGACAGTTTATTTTCCGTTAAATGCTTTTATGGTTTATTGCTAGTAGTACTTCAATGCAATTCCCTTGGCGTGGGGTTTGGAGGTCGAAAGTCCTACGAGAGTTTCTTTCTTCATGTTGGGAGGCTACACATGGAAGAATTTGACTACAAATAATTTAGGGAGGAGGGGGGTAAGTGTTATTGATTGTTGCTATTTTTGTAGATGTGATGGGGAATCGGTTGATATGTTATTACATTGTTGTGGCTAGAGGGTTATGGATGCATGTGTTCGGTATTCTGAATTTCATTGGGTTATGCCAAAGAGTGGTGGATGTGTTGTTGAGTTGGGAAGGAAGTTTGGGATCCTTTGGCCAAGGCTATATGGAAATGATCCTTCCTTGTATTTGGTGGTGCCTATGGAGGGAGCGTAACAGTAGATGTTTCGATGATTCTGCTTTGTTTTTGGAGCGGCTGCAGGAAGGCTTGATGCATTCTCTTTTTTACTGGGCAAATGCAGTGTTGGGGGTCCTTTTTAGATTTTCATGATTTCCTTAGTTTTTTGCTTGTATTCTTTAAGTGATTTCAGTACAGCTTTTTATACTGTTTTCACTCTCTTTTTTGTTCCTATAATAAACTTGCTTGCTTATCAAAAAACATTGACTGTTTAAGCAATTGTGAAAAATCGAAGAGAAAAGTCACATCATTGTCAAAAGAAGTTTATACACCAACACAATCCCTTTCATATTCATGAAATTTATGGAAATCGTACCATCCTCAGTTTATCAAGAAAGTTCTGTCTTTCTCAATTTATTTCAATCCTTTGTTCAAGCCATGGGTCCCTCATCAACCCTAATCAGAAAAATTACCCAAGTACAAATAGATGTGGGAATTCAGATGTATTCCGTTTAAATGAGAATGGTCCTGGTTCATCCACCAATAGTAGTACTCATGAACACCCTTTGTTCTGTGGGAAGCACTGGTGGAAGTGTTACCAGCGTTGGAAATATTAAAAATGCCTTATTGCCCCTAGTTTTTTTGTCCTAAATCATGTTTGTATAGATGTAGCACAAGGCCTGATGAAGTAGTGTAAGCTTCTTGTTCGTTTTTGCTCTTCCTTTCGAGGAAGGATCTGTTTACTCTTTTCGATTGTGATTGCATTGGAAGTCGATAATGTGGTCAAAGAAGGCTCTTTGCTTCCTTTCTCGGGAGGGTGACCTTGGTGCTGGTTCTTTGTTTATGAATGATTCACGATCCATATAGGGGTTTAAAATTTGTCTATCCTCATGCAATATCTATGCAAATGCGCCCGGCAGTTGACCAGGTGACCGTCTTATTTAGGTCATGCTTGGCATCAGATTCCGGAAGATAAATTAATTTACACTATTATTTCGCAGTAGTCATTACTTTTATCTTTTTTTGCCTTCTATTTCGGGTAGGGAATGGTGGTTCATATTTTTTCAAAAAGTTACTGACCCTTCTGTTGTATACTAATAGATGATACTGTCTTTTTTGCAGATACTTGCCCTTTGGTGGAGGGCCAAGAAAATGCTTAGGTGACATGTTTGCTTCATACGAGGTAATTTTATAAATCAACCATCCTGATATTAAAGGATATACGAGAGAGGATTGAACAAGTGTTTAATGTCTATTTGAAGCGTTTTATAGCTTGTGCTATTTTGTTAAAAATTTTGCCTCACGTATTTTGCAGACTGTTGTAGCACTTGCAATGCTAGTCCGGAGATTTAACTTCCAAATGGCACTTGGAGCTCCTCCTGTAAGTTGGCTGCTGTTTTTTTTTTTTTGCATGTTTTCAGAACCATGATTTTTACTCTTCTTTTCTAGACATATTCTTGCAGTAAAATGGATTAAATCTGATCACATCTAAAACAGCCACACTTGACAGTTGTAAAGCTAAAACAGCCACACTTGTAAAGCTACATAACACAGACAAAACAATTGTTTGGCCTAATTGGAACTTGCACCCCTCATCAAAATGCAGCTCATTTTGTTTTTGGTAATTATATTTCTTGAGTCAGTTTTAAGTCAAGTTGAAAACAGATTTGAGATAGTAATAGATGTTGGAAAGTAATCTTAAATTTTACCTAATAAACATGGCTGCACAGGTTGAGATGACGACTGGAGCAACAATACACACAACAAAAGGGTTGAAGATGACAGTGACAAGGAGAGTAAAACCTCCCGTGGTGCCCATACTGGAGACACCGACAATGAACATGGAGGCATCAGCCAGCCTTTCCCAAGGGGACACTCTATTGGATCAGAAAAGTGAAGCTTCCTCTGCTCATTCCTGATTGTTATGGCCGTGCTATATTCTGGCTTCATGCCAAAACGTCTACCTAGGTTGGGGAAGTACCACTGGAAGAAAAATAACCTCAAAATGCGGCATTATTTTCTATTGTTGTATATATATAGAATGCTTTCCCTTCTTTTTACGCGTTTAAAGCTTCTAGAAGTTCGTCCATAGTTCTGTAAAATGAAGTGTTTATTCCTGAAGGAAGTGGGACCCTTGCGAAATTTTGAGGTTTAAAGTGAAAGAAGTATACGCATAGCACAAATATGCCCTCAAACTAAAGAGTCAATGTCACTTTAGGGGTTTGAACTACTAAATTCTTCATATTGAGCCCTCAGAACTATTAAAATTCATCAACTTGTGCCCTCAAATAAGATCCGCACATGTGGCACGATTTTAACTGTCGGATCTTTTTTTTAGGGCGCACAATGATGAATTTTAATAGTTCGAGAGCTCAATGTAAAGAACTTGGTAGTTTAGACCTCTAAAATGACATTGACCCCATAGTTTAGGAATGCAAAGTAACTCTCCGCATCATTAAATCTCACGGTTTATGTTGTAGGACTAAATGTTTTCTGTTCAATTTTCAATGCCTTCTTGGTTGAAATGTGTTTTTTCTTTTTTTACCTAAGCAATGATACTTCATTCAAAACCAAAATAAGAACCAGAGTCTTAAAAAAAAGAACAGAGGCCTAAAGCAATTTTATGTTTGTGCCAAAAAATTATATGAATGGAATATAGATGGATTTTTTTAACAAGAATCTTGAATAAACTCTAATATATGGCAATGGTTGCCAATAATTATCTAGGTAACCAAAATTTAAGTCATGTTTATAAATGGTCTTCCCAACTTATTTGATCGTAAGAGTAGGGAAGTCTTGAGTCAAGATCTAACCTACGAGGAATTAGTATTAAAAATAAGACAATCTAAAGAGACGATAGATGATATACTAAAAAATTGAAGATGGCAGATCTTGCATATATTTGGTTGGTCTATGAATAGCATGATGCAAACAAGCCATCACAAAGATATTATAAGATTATTACTTTTGAATTATAATAAATTAATGTGAAGTGCAATAAATAAAATAATGACTTGAAAAAAAAAACACAATTTAATGACTTGAAATAAAAATGCAATAAATAAATAAATAACAACTTGAAATAAATCTGTCCATATATGCGGTAAACATAAAAGCATAAAATTGGCCATGAAAGTTATATATAATATATATCAAGAAATAAAGAATATGACCAACCATGGAGGCGGTAGTTATCAAAAAATAAATACCTCAAATAGAGATTTTACTTGCAAATGTTACTTGAATACATGGAAGTATGATCACTTGAATACATTGATAGGATCAAAGGGAGGGAAGAAAGATTAATAAATGCTCAGCATATGAGCTCCTAAGGCTAAAACTAGAGAGAAAATTGGAAAGAACATTTCCATTCCTCTCCTTTTATAGGCTCCCAACTCTTCTCAAAACTCATGCATCGGAGATACTTGCTTCTTTCTTCTTCTTGTTCTTCATGATTTACTTATTGACTTCTTGTTTTTCATAATTCACTTTTTTGACTAATTTCTTCACTTGTCTTCTTGTTCTCCATGATGGACTTTTTGACTATTTTCTTCACTTGTCTTCTTGTTCTTTTGAAATTCATGTGATTTGCTTCATAACTTGTTGGCTTAGTTTGTCATGATTTTGTTGGTAACTCAACTCATATTTTTAGAAATCATCTAAATCATATGGGTCTTGTGTATCTTGGAATCTTGGCTTTAAAAATTGCTCTAGAATCGCTTGACAGGTTGATGAGAACTGCGAAGAAGCTGGGGAGGCTTGTTCTTGCCGGACTTATTCTTGACTTGCAACCGGACTTATTCTTGACTTGCAATTTGACTAACTTGCAGCATTAATTGTGTGCAAAGATTTTGGAGGTCTTCCTTTGTTTTAATTCGAGACATAGCAAAAATAATTGTAGTTTGAAAATTTGATTTTTTTGCCAAAAATTGAACTTGTTGTTTGAGGGGAGGAAATTCTTCATTGACTTGGGACATTCGTTAGAACTTAGAATTTATCCCACGATTTGACATAAACTTTTCAAACACAAATGTTCTAACTTTTTTCTGTATTCCCATTTGAGGATCCACTTTGTATTTAGTGTAGAAAATGGACAATTACTGGGAATTCTTTTCAAACACAAATGTTCTAACTTTTTTCTGTATTCCCATTTGAGGATCCATATAACTTTGTATTTAGTGTAGAAAATGGACAATTACTGGGAATTCAGAATTGTGAGGGGTGACTTGATAAGCAGGAGAGAACTGCTTCATTATGTCATTTAATGGATTTGAAGAATATCAAGGATGACACCATAACTTGATCACCACCTAGAGAACCAAGTAGGAATTTGACTTTTAAAATAATTGTCAAAATTGAGAAACTAAGAATGAGTGTAAGACTCATTTTGGTAGAAGTGGACTTTTGACCAGGTGTTGATATAATTATAATAGCTGAATGGAATTGGATGACCTACTGAGAAGAAGACTGTGGACCCCATTTTTACTGAAAATGAATTTTTGGATAAAAAACTTGTGAAAAATGACACTAATTTTTTGTGTTGAGTCGAACTTATCTTGGATTGGTTTGCAGAGAAACAAATTATAGAGAATGCAGAGTAACAACTGCCAATGTGTCCAATTCATGGTTGATATCTAACTATTGACATGTACAGTGATTTTTTACACAATCGAATACAACAGAATTCTCTGTACAGTGATTTTTTACACAATGGAATACAACAGAATTCTCTGTACTGTGATTTTTTACACAATGGAATACAACAAAATTCCGTAACCTCTCATCTAGTCATTTGCGCTCATCTTCTTCCTTTTTCTTTCTTCTGTTGTTTCTTCATCTTTATATTCAATTTCTTACATGCCATCAGAGCCCTAATGACATCAAAAGACGACAAACAATCTGATAACCCCAAAACCTTTTATACAAACCTCACAGATTTAACCAACCCATATCGATTGGAATCATCCGATAATCTTAGAACCATACTCGTGACTGATTTACTCACTACAAAGAATTATGCCACTTGGTCTTGTTCAATACGAAGAGCTCTACGAGCTAAGAATAAGCTAGGTTTTATCAATAGGACACTCATGAAACCTTCCTTAGCTACTGACCTACTTATGGAGTTATGGGAACGATGTAACGATATGCTTGTCTCTTGGATTCAAAATTCCATCAACAAACCACTTCGACTTAGCGTCGCTTTCGTTGACGCTGCCCATGAAATCTGGACAAAGTTAAGAGAGTGGTTTTCACAGCAGAATGAGTCTTGTATCTTTGAACTAAAGCAATCTTTATCCAATCTGCGTCAAGAAATTGATACTGTAAGTATATACTAGGGGAAGTTGAAAACCATTTGGAATGAATTGGTTGTATATGACCCTGTTCTAGAATGCAATTGTGGACAATTGAAGATGTTAGTAGATAGGTACCAACGAGATTGTGTCATTCAGTTTCTTATAGGGTTGAGCGATAACTTTAGCAATACTAGGGATCAGCTCATGCTAATTGATTCACTTCCTCCAGTAAAAAAAAATATTCTTACATTCAACAGCAAGAGAGATAGTATCAGATTGTTTCTAATACACCAGGAATTGACTTAGTTGCTTTAACAACTCGTCGCCCCTTTGGGAATTTTAAGAATGTTAACAAACCATTAATGGTTAGTAAGAAGGACAGATCGTATTGTTCTTATTGCAAGATTGTTGGGCACACTTTTGACAATTGTTTCAAGGCAGGAAATGCAGAGATTCCAGTTTGTACACATTGCAATATGTCAGGGCACACAGCAGAGAAGTGCTATAAATTGCATGGCTACCTTATTGGTCGCAAAATGCACAACAAAACTCAGAGTAATGCAGGGTTTGCCTCTTAGACTATTTCTCAAACCGAACCTGAACCGCAGGTGGATTTAGAGGGCCAAGTTTTCTTGACCCAAGGACAGTACCATGAGCTTATGTCCTTGCTCAGACCTAAGGATATCTCAATATCTACACCATTAGCTAACCAAATTCAATCTCTCATTCCATCTTTTTTAAATATACACAATCCTCCATCCATGTCTGGTATATCAATGTGCTTTTCTGGCACTCACACACATTGATCTACTTCCAACACAACACCTTGGTTCATTGATACAGGAGCTACAGACATGGTCTGCAGCTCATCCATGCTTAATTCAATTACTGCACAAGTTCCTTATTTTGTGAAATTACCTAGTGGGGAGGTAACTCCTGTCACTCACATTAGAGTAGTTTTGGCAAAAAGATTGGAGAAAAATAGGGTTTCTAGAAGATATTAGGGCAAAAATAAGCTTTAAGGGCAAAATGTCTTTTCTAGCTTATAAAAATATTTTATGAAAATTGTTAGGACACTGACATGAGAAAAATAGGTAATGACATGAAAGAGCTTGAAAAGACAAGAATGAGGATATTTTTATCATAATTTTTGGATATATAGAACTATTTCTAGGAATTTTACACTATTTACTAATAATTAAATAATTAATCCGAAATTAATAATATAAAAACTATTAATCATAATTATTAAGGGAAATTAAGATTATCAAGAATATTTAGAGGGTCGGGGTGTGAAAGGGATACCTGTGAAGTCGATAGCATTTCTTAACTGTGTGTCCGGTCATCTCACAGTGAAAACAGACAGGGGGTTCAGCATTCCCTACTTTAAAACAGTTCTCAAATACATTCCCAGTAATCTTGTAATGACTACAATACGGTCTGTCCCTCTTGCCATTACCAACAAATTTTCAAGTAGGCTTATAATTCTCATTTCCTCTTTTAGCCAGTAAGGCAACAGAGTCAACACTAGAATTGTTGCTAGCAATTTGGCATTGACGTTCTTGCTGTTGAAGATATAAAAATACTTTGTTCAAAGAAGGAAGAGGATCTATTAGCATAATCTGATCCTGAATATTAGCATATGCATCATGTAATCTCATAAGAAATTGAAATACAAAATCACGATGGTATCGTTCTACCAGAGACTTAAGAATTCCACAACTACACTTTGGGAAAGGGTCAAAAATTTCTAATTCATCCCAGAGAGTCTTCAACTTCCTATAATAAACATTTACTGAATCAGCTTTTTGAAGAAAGTTAGAGAGTGTCTTTTTCAATTCGTAGATTCTGGGTCCATTTTGCTGAGTGAAACATTCCTTGAGCTCATCCCATATCTCCTTTGCATTATCTACAAACACAACATTAGAACAAGAGTTGGTTGCTGATAGAGTTTTGAATTCAAGATATAATCATATCATTGCATCTTGCCCAGAAATTGAAAAGAGGATCGTCGACATCATTCGGTTTAGAGAGTGTTCCATTGATGAATCCCAACTTATTTTTTGCTCGAAGTGCTCGCAGCATAGATTGTGACCAAGTTCCGTAATTCTCTGTGGTCAACAACTCAGTGACAAGAACAGTTCCAGGGTTATCAGAGGTCTCCAATCGGTACGGATTGATGAAGTTAGTGAGGTTTGTATATGTGATGGTTTTGGTTTTAGGCGTACGCTCCTGCTCTTTCTCTGTTGCCATTAAACCTGCCCTAATACCATGTAAAGTTCAGAGAAGAAGGTTTGATGAACAGCAAAGGAGAGCAAAACAAAGAAGAGCAGAGTAGTTGATGAACTCTGTATATTCCGTAATGAATCGTATAAATCGTACATGTCCATATATAGACAGCTAACAGAATGAGCTAACAACCTTTTGGTTGAACAAACTACCCCTAATTAATTTGTACATGAATGAATGAATAATATTACAACTCCGCCTATATACGTGAGGTGGCTCCCTTTGACTTCGTGGCATTTCTCTGCTGACACTGTAAGCTGTAATAGAATAAAACACTTCTATTGCTAAAAATAAGAAAAAAAATCTAAGATTTATTTCATTTTCATAGACATATCACACATCTTACTATTCTTAAATGATATGGTTAGAGACTACTGATTACGTAGGGATAAAGCTCTCACATTTTTTTTTTCTTCATAAGCCCCAACACTTGTTTGTAGTTTAGGACGAAGCCTCCACACTTATTTATACAAGGACGAAGCCCAACGCTAGAAATTGAATCCCCGAGAATGTAATGACTCTCCAATGGCAAGAATATAATGACTCAACCAAAGTTACACACACCCTCAACTGCACCATAATAACATAATAAAGCAATAACTCAATCAAAGCTACACTCTCCCCCAAATGACTGTAATAGCATAAGAAAGCAATGACTCAACCAAAGCTAGTTCAGTTATATAGTACCATGATATGATCTTGTTAAGTAAGGAAGGGTCGGTTTCCACCTAGAAATCAGTTATTCAAATTTCAAATTTTTTTTCCCATCTCTCTTTGGATTTTTTTGGGATTCAGATGATTTCTTGTAGTGAATTTGATGTATGGATCCAGCAAGGGCATATTAGGCCACATGAAAAACATTATTGGGCCAAAGATTGAACAATATTCTTCCCACCGACCCATCCCTTAATCTTGGGCTAGGCTTTCTACCAGTTGATCGAGAGGCTTGGCTGGGCTAGGTTGAGCACCTTAATTAATTAACTCGAGGCCCAAAGATATTTGAGAGAATATACGGTTCACATGACCCAAAGAAAAAAAAAAGGAATATATGGCTCTATTTGGTTAAGGTCTTCAAAATATTTTTTTTATTTTGAAAACTTGTTCCAATCCAAACATTATTTTTTACATGAAAAAAAATTAAATGTTTAATAAAATTTTTATCTAATCGTTGGCCTCAATTTTTGTGAAAAAACAATACAAAAACCCAAAAAAACTCCTTTCACAAAATCTCCTTTCTAAACAAATTTTTTTAACCTCATATTGTACATGAGAATAAATTTAAAAACTTTCTCTTTCTAAATATCTTTTCAATGAACCCCGCCATTCTCAAAAAAATTAAAAAAATATATCTCTAAATTATTTTTAATCATTGTAGAAAAAATGTTTCAAAACAAAACCAAATATAGCCTCACATCAAGTTCAAGTACTCTTTGACAAACTACATTACTTTTTCATTAAAAAGTTTGATGAAATCTTCATTCTCCTTACTTCTTAACAAGCTCAAATAAAAATATTTTTACAATCATACCTTTTTAAACTTTTTCACCAACTTTTTACATACCTCATAAAAAGTCAAAACTCACAAAAATTTATCATACAAAATCAAGATTTTGTAAAAGAATTTTTTATGGGTTTTCGTAAAACAAATTTATGAGTTGCACTTCTGTCCGTGCAAAATCTTATTTCATATAACTGTAGTCTACCCCTAGAATCATAGTTGCAAGCAATGTTTGGTGTCAATTTTACACGATCTTCGACTCTATAAATGATATTATGGATCCAGTAACGGTTATCTTGTACCATTCCTGTTTTGACAAAAATACATAGAACAATTAAAAAAAATTATGTTAGATATTAATAATAGTTTCTTAAGATACAAAAACATTATAAAATGAAAAGAAACAAAATACAAACCAAGAAAACCAGGATGAGCTAGAATTACATCCAAACGACTCGGAAGATTTATCACTCCATCATAGGTTTTTTTGAAGTATTCATGTTGACTCCAACTAGTGCAAGTCCTGTATTTGAACCATTCATATCCCTAAAAGTCTTCTCTCGACTATGCAACTTTTAAGTTTGGCCACAATTTGTTCATGGTATTGTAAAGATCTTGATCATTTTATATAAGAAATAATAAGACATTGCATCTTGGTAATGATAACACTGAACATAAATGAATAAAACCATATGAATAGATTACCTGATTGTTGACAAAATATAAATAAATTGGGGCAAATGATTGGTTTCCTCTATGATTTTGAGGCTGTAGCCCATTGATAGTGAAACTTAGTGACAATTGAGTGACACATTGCACGTATAATTGATTACAATAGGATGGAGGCCACTAGAGTAATAAGTAATGGAAGTCACACGACACAAAATAAACCATTCTATTGCTAAAAGTAAGAAACAAACTAAGATTTCTCTCATTTTTAAATACATATCACACATCTTACTACTTTTAAATAATATAGTTAGAGGCTACTGATTATGTAGGGACGAAGCCTCTACACTTTTTTATATAGAGACGAAGCCCAGTGCTAGAAATTGAATCCCTGAGAATGTAATGACTCTCCAATGGCGAGAATATAATGACTCAACCAAAGCTACACCCACCCCTAAATGCACCATAATAGCATAAAAAAGCAATGATTCGACCAAAGCTACACCCACCCCCAAATGCATCGTAATAGCATAAGAAAATAATGACTCAATCAAATCTAGTTCAGTTATATAGTATTGTGATATGATTTTGTTAAGTAAGGAAGGATCGTTTCCAGCGAGAAATCAGTTGTTCTAATTTCAAATTTTTTTCCCATCTCTCTTTGGATTTTTTTTGGGACTCAGAAGATTTCTTGTAGTGAATTTGATCCGACAATGGCATATTAGGCCACGTGAAAAATACTATTGGGAAAAGTTTGCACAATATTTTGCTTACCAACTCATCCCTTGATCTTGGGCTTGACTTTCTACCAGTTGATCAAGAGTCGTTTTTATAGGTTTTCGTAATTTTTTATTTTTATTTTTGTGTTGTTTTTGACAAAAATTGAGGCAAATGATTTGATAGAAATTTATTTTTTCAAAATTAAAATAATTTTTGGTGTGAAAAAATCATGTTTGGATTAGAAAAGTTTTTGATATTAAAAAAGGTTTTGAATACCATTAAACAAACATAGCCATAATTTTTATATATTTTAATTTTTACTAGAATTTTGTGCGAAAGTACCTAGAGATGAGATTATTTAAGGAAATATTTTTTTTTTTTTATAAAATTTTATTGAAATTTGTGAATAGGTATAGAAATAGATAATTTGATGATTTTTTTTTTATAATGAAAATATATTGTAATTTATGTGAAAATAGTATTAGAATTTGTGTAAACTGATTTGACAATCAAAACTTTCAAATTTAAAACTAAGAAATTTTCTTTTTCCCAACATCCTATTATTAGTTGAAACAATGGACCGATTCTTTTTTTTTTTCTTGGAGAATTCCAGAGGCTTCGCCAAAATTTGCTTCTAAACAAGCAATTTGTCTGGCTTTGAGAATATTTTCCGATATCACTCATGTGGGTCCCCATTGCCCTCTCTATACACCACTGCATTTGGACGTTTTTCTAGTTCACAGTCCATTTCTATTAGATGCCCTAACCTTGAAACTTGAAAGACAAGTAAACTTCTGTCGTTTACGCGCGAGTCTATTGGGAGTGATAAGCACCACACACACCATATACCAGTAACCAGAGTGCTTGTAGGCTCTACTAGAAGAACAACATTGTGCGACGCCGTAATTAGTTTTCGGCGGGATCCTGTCTCTCAAAATCTCCATCGACCTTCTCTCTCTCAGCTAGTCTCCAAGATCAGGTAGGGTTTTAGTTTGTTTTTCGTTTTTTTTTTTTGTTTTTTTGCTGTCTCAGACACAACCTTTCTCTTCTGATCTCACTCTTTGTTATATTTAACAATGTTCGTTGTAGGCAGTGTTTTCTTGTTTTCTCTTTTCGTTCCTCGTCAGTTATGAAAATGGAAGAAAGGAGACAATAATGTTGAAAATGTCGCATATAAATTATAATTATAGTGAAAAGTATATTGGGGTTTGCAAAGGATTTAAATTCCTATCGCTTGTTTCAATCTTGTTTCAGATAAATTTTTGAGCTTCTTGGGTCCAGCTAGCGTCATATACTTTCCTTTTCATGGCGGTATGTTAGATGCTGCTTTCTCGTTCAGTTTATGATCCTTTTCTCCAGATTAGATTGTTATTAGCATTGTTTTTCCTTTGTCGGACTTATTTCGTTTCCCTGAAAATTGTTGTAGGTCGACAGAATCTTTAAAGATGAAGCTAGTGAAGAAAAGGGAGATCGTGCCAGAATGGTGCGTCTTATGTGAAAGGGATAGAGATACACCTTTTCTTGTGCTATAATATCGATGTCTATGTTTCTTAAATCCAATTATGAACATTCTAAAAGTTACTTGCTTAAACTCGGAGATAGTTACTGCTGACTTGCTTCATGGTTGTGAAGTTATAGTACTCTGCATCGGCTGTATGTCTTTTGTTTGATGCTCAATATGAACAACATACCTAAATTGATTTCTCTCTGTTTAGGCATCATTTATTGGTGCAATGGCAATTGCTGACTTGGTCAAGACAACCTTGGGGCCTAAAGGAATGGTACATTCTCCAAACTTGATGGTTTTATCAAATTAGTTGATGCTGTTATTATAGGCTTTTAGCCTCGAATTTGAACTTAATTTACAGTGACTGTTGATTCTTCTTTACAGGATAAAATTTTGCAATCAACAGGTAGGGGACGTGCAGTCATGGTTACAAATGATGGTGCAACCATTTTGAAGTCCCTTCATATTGACAACCCAGCTGCCAAAGTTCTTGTTGGTATCCTTGCAACTGTTTTTTTGCTTGATGATATATCTATGTCATGGTTAGAGTATTATGTTACAATTGGAAGATCATTGTTTAAGCAAATGGTGGGGTTTGCATGACTATCTGTCATTTGAACTTATACTAGTTAATTTACCAAGTGAACTTTGAGTGTGCTAATGTGACAACTAGGAACTTAGTGAATCAATATCATTCGTCTGTCATCCTTGATACGAGCATCAGACATCTCAAAAGTTCAAGATGATGAAGTTGGTGACGGGACAACTTCTGTTGTTGTTTTGGCTGGGGAGCTTCTGAGGGAGGCAGAAAAGCTTGTTGCAGCAAAAATACACCCAATGACAATAATATCAGGTTTGTCTGCTTATGAATTATATAAATTCTTTCCATTGTTTTGCTTGTATAGTGGATCACTGTTTGTATGTAGGTGCCTTAGATTTTGAAGTAGTACTCAATTTTTTGATTCCTCAGATAAAAACTGAATATTGTGGTTTTCATTTTATCCGCATCATGAGTATAATGTCCTTAAAGGAGCAGTATATATTCTATCTCCTCCTTGTTTCTTGAAATCTTAAATGGCATGCTTATTGAAAATCTAATGCAATTTCCTTGAAATTTGAGTTCATCAAATGAAGACAAAATCTATCCCTACAAAATAATGATGGGTTTCCATGATTTTAGTGGTCTCTTTGCTTTTTATGTATTCCATTTGTTTGTCATGTTTTATGACATTAGACTTGAGGGGTCATTTTTCATGATGTTGTGCTTGCCTCCTGACCCCTTGATCAAAACCATAACAATTTGGTGGTGAAAAAGATAGCTTCCGTTTTGAAATTGAGGGTGTTCCAGAAGATTTCATAGGAAAAGTGGATTAAAAAATAATGGGCATGTTGGCAGATGTATCACCCAATTAGCATGGAACTGCAAATTTTGCCTTTTTAACCATGTTCTTAATCTATGGTTTCGAGCCAGTGCATATGCCTTCAGAGACAGTTGTGGAAGTGTGTCTATTTCATAACTATGCTTCTAGATGTATTCTCCTTTCATAGGTTTTTTCAACTGAGGCATGATTTCCTTAGGCAGTCAGACATGCTTTCCAGATGTTTACAGTTGGAAAATATTTTGGTTATTATTTCTGCCTGCTTCTAGCTGTAAACGAAATGTTGCCAGACTGATCATTTGGTTTCGCTCTCTTTCTCCAAAATAGAATTGTTCTAGGTCTCAACTCCTTTTTCAACCCAGTTTGCATTTTTTTTTTTTACCTGAAAGTTTTATAAAAATGTTTCCAGTTGTTTTCAGTACTTATAGAATACAGAAAAGTACTTTTCCAATTGTGAATAGTGTTTTTATATGCACAATACCTGAGTTTTTAATGAAGTATTTGTTGATCAGGTTATCGCATGGCAGCAGAATGTGCACGCAAAGCTTTGTTGCAGAAAGTCGTGGATAATAAAGAGGATGATGGTACTGTTTCTTCATATATATTCACTCTTGATATATCATCTATCTTTATCTGCAATGGTTTCTTTATTGTGGGAATGCTGTATTATTTCTCCTTTTTCCTTGAATCAACAATTTTTTTTTTTCATTGAGAATTTTTTTGGGGATTAGCAGTTCTGGAAATGATGGTATCTTATACACTGAACTAGATGTGTAAATGTGGTGCTTTAAACAGGCATCAGAACCACTAGTTGTCAGTTGTGCGACCAGGCCTTGAGTTTCTGCTGTCTTCTTTTCATAAATGTATGCTTAATGCATGTTGTTACTGGATTATGCAGATAAATTCAAGTCAGACTTGATGAAGATTGCAATGACTACTTTGAGTTCGAAGATACTCTCACAGGATAAGGAACACTTTGCAAAACTGGCTGTTGATGCTGTTTTGAGGCTAAAGGTTTGGCCCTTTTTTATTGGGGGAAAACTCTTGTTTTCTCATGCAAGCCATCCCCCCAGCCCCCTGGTCCCCCTTTTTTTTAAGCCTGCTATGTTGACGAAGAGTTGTTGAGTTGGGCCGAGTTGTTGGACATTCTTCTTCCTTTTGTGTGTGTGTGTGTGTGTTTTTAATTAAAGCACGCATTCTTGTTAAAAAGCTTAGGGGTAGGGGCAGAACATTTCCCTTTCCCTTTCCCCGACCTTTGCTTCATTCCAGTTCCTGGTCAATGGAACTGCCTCTGGTTGGGCTCAGAGATTTCTTGTGGAAGAAGTGTCTTATCCAGGACCCGATGCTTTGTCTTGCTGTTTTACCTCTGCCTTCTTCTTCCCGATTGATCAAGTAAAGATAAAAAATCCAGTTGATTACACTAATAAAAAAAAAAAATCCAGTTGATTACGAGACTTTCTGTAGAGGATAGTTTCCAGTAGAGCGGGAAGGCTTAAAGATTTTTTGACTAGGTAAACTGAGTTTTGTTGACTATTACGAAACGTATTGTGGTGGCTTTTGTATGTGTTATATCTGATAGTGCTGTTGGGCATGGCAGGGCAGCACAAACTTAGAGTCCATCCAAATTATTAAGAAGCCTGGAGGATCACTAAAGGATTCCTTTTTAGATGAAGGGTAGGCATCTAAACTTTCAAGCTTCTTATTCGCTTTTTGCTTGTATCTTTATTCTTGATGACATGTTGGAGGGCTTTCCAAGATATGTTTGTCCTAAATGGGAGTTGCATGGTTGTTCAGATTTATTCTTGACAAGAAAATTGGTATTGGACAACCGAAACGCATAGAAAATGCAAAGATTTTGGTGGCAAACACGGCAATGGACACAGATAAAGTGAAGATATATGGGGCACGTGTACGTGTTGATTCAATGTCCAGGGTTGCGGAGATTGAAGGGGCTGAGAAGGAAAAGATGAGAGAAAAAGTGCAGAAGATCATAGCTCATGGCATCAACTGCTTTGTCAACAGACAGTTGATTTACAATTTTCCTGAAGAACTCTTTGCAGATGCGGGTATACTTGCAATTGAGCATGCAGATTTTGATGGGATTGAGCGCCTTGCTTTGGTTACTGGTGGTGAAATCGCATCAACATTCGACAATCCAGAATCAGTGAAGCTTGGACATTGCAAGCTCATTGAAGAAATCATGATTGGCGAGGACAAATTGATCCACTTTTCTGGTGTTGAATTGGGTCAGGCATGCACTATAGTATTGAGAGGTGCAAGGTGTGGTATCTGAATTTTGTTTCCCAATAATATATTTTTCTCCTGCAAATAAGGTTGTCTGCATTCTACTTTATATGGTTATATTGACAAAGGAAAAAGAAGTTCCAAAATAGTGCGGATGTTCAGGTTTAATGGAGTGATTAGAAAAATAGATGGGAAGCAATACTTTGATTACTGTGGTTTGAATTCCTGTCAAGTCTAAAAGCATAATTTGTCTTGCCCATCTCATTTTTGAATTCTGGAATTTCTTTTATCAACTTTCAAACCATATGATTTGGACAAAGCTTTGTCAAATGGCCTGTGATGTCAATTATGGCAGAACTACTGCAAAACAGATGTTGTTTCATGGAATTTAAGCTACAAACAGATGATGCATTAAGTGTTGGATCATGCTTTCTCTTGATCTTCCACTCTTTTGAATTCTGGAGATTTTTTTTTTCTTCGTTTTAGTTTGAATGATACATCTTGTTGTTGTAAATTGTTTTGCAGCCACCATGTGCTTGATGAGGCTGAAAGGTCTCTACATGATGCCTTGTGTGTGCTGTCCCAGACTGTCAATGACAGTAGGGTTTTGCTTGGAGGTGGTTGGCCTGAGATGGTGATGGCAAAAGAAGTGGATGAGCTGGCGCGGAAGACTCCTGGGAAGAAGTCTCATGCTATTGAAGCTTTTTCACGGGCGCTAGTAGCCATTCCAACAATCATTGCTGACAATGCTGGTTTGGACAGTGCTGAGTTGGTTGCTCAGCTCCGTGCAGAGCACCAGAAGGAGGGATGTACTGCAGGGATTGATGTCATCTCTGGATCTGTAAGTATGGTAAATGGAAATTATTTTGGATTACACATGATGCAGGTGTGATCTGCAAGTTTAACATGTTCAACGTTGGAAAAAGTAACACGCAGTTGGGAGTATGATGCAGAATGGAAGTGCCATACTAATGGTTATAATATAGTTTGAAATTGGCTGGACCCCCACTTTTTTTTCTTGGGGAAAGAGTACATTTATATAAAGATTGTGGGGCACTAATTGAGATTCCAGCAATTAGTTCCTTGAGTATCAGATCTAATATTTTCCTTGATATCATGATTACTAAACCACAGTTTGGTGCATATTTATGGTTTCTATTTGCTTTGGAAGTTATGATTGTTACTGGATGACTTCTCTATGAATTGATTTTGACTCCTGGTGGCAATTGATGTCATGGTAGGTAGGAGATATGGCGCAGCGGGGAATCTCTGAAGCATTCAAAGTCAAGCAGGCCGTTTTGCTCTCTGCCACTGAGGCTGCTGAGATGATTCTCAGAGTTGATGAAATCATCACCTGTGCTCCACGGCAGAGAGAAAATAGAATGTGAAGATACCTTAGGTCATTGGGCTCATTAAAGATATTTATTGTAATGCCTGCCTTCTGTGAAACTGTATTTCTTTTATGGATTATGTGAAAAAACTGGTTTGCACTAGGTATGGTTGCAAAAACTGGGAGTTTTGTTGGGGTTTTTTGGCTGGAGGTGGAGGAATTGTGGAAAGACCGTGTTCTTCCTGAAGTTTATTATTCTCTTGCTTTCTTAACTCAGCGCAATTAGATGTGCAATTTTGATGCAATTGTCTTGTTCGGAAGCGCTTTTGGAATGGGGTTTCTGTGCACATTGTCAATAAAATAATTCTCTCTATCAAATCATAATAAGTTCATTCGAATTATTATTTTTTCGTCAACTTTCATAAATTAAAACTTTGATTAGCAAATGTCCCGAGCATGGGAATTTATTATGCGACAGCCCGAACAGCTTGGTCGTAATTATCCAAGACTCAGTAAATTGGGACACTGAAAACAAACTCGTAAATAGTAAACTGAGAGTAGCTCTATCAAATACATTTACTAGAATAAAAAATATCAAAATCGGAACTTTTCCAGCCCACTGGAATTCCCATCAGTTAACGCCCTAACTTCATAATTGTACCAATAGGAAAGGACCCAATAGAAAATGAAAACATAAAACTAGAGCAGCTAATTCAAGCATGTTGAACCTCTCTATGGGGGCGGCAGACTGGCGCCCATCCGCGTCTGGGGGAGCCAGCCTGACCATCAATCCAGGCCCGATCACTCGGTTGGCCATCTCAAAACATAATCGCAAAAGTATTTGTAACAATTCAAGAAAAGCATTAGCCACATGTATTTTGACTTCAAAATGACTAGTCAAGATTGTTCTTGAAGTTTCTTAAATCATTATAAAACTCAGGTCAACCTATTAAGGTCTCAATGGGCTTTGTAGCTGGATCATCAGAAATTTTTTTTATTAAAAATAGTGTAGATTTTATTTGGGTTTGTAAAAAATATGTTAAGAGTCTGTAACAAGCCGTGGAAGATTGCGGAAAATTGTTGAATTTATGAACAAGTAATTGAAAACATTTTGAGAAAATTTTTAGCCCATCAAAAGAGGCATAGTAGTAGTTCCTCTGTTGTTGCCTGTCGAGTAGAAATAAAAAATAGAGAGAATTTGATCATTTTGGTTGATTATGTTTGGACTGTTGGGAAAATGGCGTTGCCATCACAAATATCTCTTCTTCTTCTTCTTCTTTTTCTTTTTTTTTTCCCCTTTGGTTAAGCGTTTCAAAAACTGTTTATTTGGTCAGGAGAATATAACCGTTTTATATTGTTTCTAATAGAAAAAAAAAATACCAGCATAATCACTAATCACTTGTCAAAATTGAAGGATGGAATTTCAAAAGATATTTTCAGATAATAGAATTTAGAGAGAGAGATACGATACGTTATACATTTATACAAAACTTCTACTTTGAGCACACGCAATGCCTTGATTTTCGACAGAATGAAAAAGGCATATATAAAGCACACGCAATGCTCGATTCTCGACGTAATGAAAAAGACATATATGGTAGAATCATAACCATAGAATACGACCCTAATCGGGCTATAATTGCAGTCGTTTCTGGTACAAAATTCCTATAAAAATGGAGGAAAAAAAAATTGACTAAAAAAAGAACATGGAAGATAAGATATAGGGTTGGTAGGTCCATAAATCTACATCTACATGACAAGGCCTAGCCCATGAGCTACGTCTTCACCGTAAATGGTGCCATAAGTGAATACAATAAGAGCTCATTTATAGACCACATATTACTCATGTGGATAGACATTCCAATGGGAGCTTTATATAAACTCTCTTGTGACATGAGACGACATTACTTAGCAATGTGGGATTCCAATATTCTTTACTGACACGCACAACACATGCATCATATAGGCTGCATTGCATCGAGAATCATATCACAGAGATTTGAGGCTAAAGAACAAAATAACATAACATGCCACATATTGAAGGTACCCAAGAGAAAGAGAAAAAAAAAGTAATCAAGATGGTTGCAGAAAGTGAGCCAAGGGATTGATACCCATACCTTGCACCAACCTTTTTTTTTTCTACACAAAGATAATTTATTAAAATCGACTAAAAGGCCAGTGAAAAACAGAAAATCGACCAAAAGGCCAATGAAAAACCTAAACGGACCCAAAAGCCCTACAATAATCGAACACAAGTGCCGGGACCACCAATGACCACAAGGGTCGGGAAACAACTAAAACCACAAACTGGCCACAAGGATCAGCACACAATACAAACACAAACTGGCCACAAGAGCCAAAGCATAATACAAACACAAACCTATCACAAGGATCGAGACACAGCAAAACCACTACTCAAGGTGATAGCGGCTTCCACTAGAGGAGGGGCAATCAGAGCAGCGATCCGACTCATTTGGGGCAATCTTTAGGCAATGATTGGCTGCACACGGGAGAGAAGGAGAAGGGGCAACTGTAGGCGACACAAAACAGCAGCGGCAAGAAGATCCATCGGAGAAAAACGGTTGGAGCAGTCTACCAAACGGAGGGAGGTGGCAGGGGCGACAAAAGGGCCTCACGAACTTACCAGGGGCGACAAATAGCAAAAACACTGAACACCTAAGCATCACACGCGCGCAAAGCCGCACGTGACCTCTAGACGCCAACAAAGAGTGGCCAGAAAGAGATAACAGGGACCACCAAGGGGGCTGAGCACGGCTAGGTAGGTCGAGACCTCCAAAACAGGCACAAAACAACCAAATAGGAGGCAAAATAGGTCGGGCAAGTGAGATCCACGCGCGCACATGGGGGCGCGTGAAAGCTCATGCGCCGGCCGCTTACCACCACTCATGGCTAGAACTGGACGCGGGAGGAAAGGAAGCCCACCAAGGGGGCCGTGCACACCAAAGACCACCGGAGAGGCCGGGATCTAACCCCCAAAACAACCAAAAAAAAGGACCCAAAAGAAGGTCGAAAAAGCAAAGAAAAGAGAAACTCTGGCCACTAGAAGGGCAGTCGGAGGAGAGAAGAAGGAGGGGAGGCAGAGCTCCTCCCCTCACCAAAGAAAATGGGAGGGGGGCTTGTTCAAGCGAAGAAGGAGGGGGTTCTAGAGAGAGGGAGGAGACTCTCTCTCTAGAACTTATGTAATACTTCTGTTTATACTTGTTCACCGGATTGATGCCAAACGGGGCGTTGGAAAGCCCAACAAGAGAACTAAACGAGAACTTGGCCATATGATCGAAATGACTCTGATACCATATTAAGAATAAAAATAAAAATAAAATAAGAGAAAAAAATAATTTAGACTAAGAGAAAGAGAGAAGTGAGACACGAGATTTAAGTGGTTCAATCCATAAATCTACATCAACTGTGGAAGGCCCAATTGGGTAGATTGGTGTACTCGCTGATGTGTGGATGAGAGATTACAGAGAGGCTTATTTATAAACCTTTGATTACAATAGCCCACATTACTTTAGCAATGTGAGACTCTAATAACTCTCATAATTTTTGCTCAGGAGAGAATCCTACAAAAGACATAACATGTTGTTCCTCAGCACCTATCAGAGAAAGGATAAATATATAATACTATTAAAAAATGAACTTTCATCTATTTTTTTATGTGCTTCTAAGTTTCAGGATGATCTTTTAAATCAAAGATTTTTAGTTCAGCTTGTAAACATATTTTTGCCAATTGGCAAGGAATTTGAAGTGCTTTTTTATTCAGATATATGTATCAAAGGGGAACAAAATTGATTTAAAAGAAATATTCTATTCTCTTCTAAATAGAATATATTTTTTTCTAAAGAAAAAATTATGTTTATAGTATAATATACTATAACATTCTTAACATGATCGGTATTAGTTATGAATTTAGGAGGAAAGAAATCTAAATATGTGATATTATTTCTATTAAAAAAATATGATAAGCATAGGTGACATATATAATCTAAGTATATTTTAAACATATAAAAACATAACAAAACCTTATCTATAACACCTACATATATTAGAAAAGCACGATGGAATAAGCTCAAACAGCAGATTTGGTGTTACAAGGGATTGGATTGAGCCAGATTTTGCTAGGCGTTTGGCATCAATTTCGGTCCCAAAGCTTTTACAGTGGCTTGGGAAAGGATCGAAGCAATTATATTTATCTTTTCAATTTGGTTGCTAGACTGTACAAAAATTTACTACAAAAAAAACAGGCCTACAATAACGGTCTTTTTAGCACCTATCGTTAAAAATGCCGCTACAGGATTGTCAAGACCCACCGGTCCGACAAGTTCTAAGTGCAGTTTTTTTTTTTTAATGGCTCTAGAGTTACAGCTCAATCAATCTTCTGCGGCCATATGCTCGTCGATGCAGTATATGTTTATACTAATAGTCCCCTTTGCTATAATGTTTCAGAAAATACATTCGAGGCGGCTTAAGACAATCCTAAGAGTAGCATCTTTGGTTGCGATCACTTCATTGGCCTCATTTCTCTTTATATTGATTTATTTTACTTTTTTTTTTCAAGATAAATACATTTTTACAGTCTCAATCTCGATACTTTGCACTATAAACTATTATTTTTATCACATTTCACTTACTAATTATTAATTTCAAACATTTTGCACTATTCTTTTAAATTTTTCATCAATTTAAATGAGACATAATCTTTTGGTGCATGAAATCATAATTTGATCTTCATAATTTTTTTACCACATTTTTAGGAGGGTAAAAGTGTAATTTCAAGCATAAAAATTAA
Source organism: Morella rubra (assembly GCA_003952965.2). Classification (NCBI taxonomy): domain Eukaryota; kingdom Viridiplantae; phylum Streptophyta; class Magnoliopsida; order Fagales; family Myricaceae; genus Morella; species Morella rubra. The sequence continues at coordinate 24,836,130 of CM025853.1, read as the reverse complement.
TTTCCATCCTAATTAATATAAAATTTGAAGGGAGAGTGCACAATTTCTGAAATTAATAGTTGGTGACTGTAATGTAATAAAACCTCATAATTTAAGATAGAAAGTGTAAAGACCAACATAATTAAAAAGTACAAAGTGTATTTATTCATTTTTTTTGGGTTATCTACTTATTTTGAATTAATTGAATGGAATCATCAAGCCCTTAACAGTCCTTTTATACCCTGGTTACTTTTTATATCCACTATAATATCTTGATTTTGCGTTTTCACCGTAGACACAACAGTCCTTGAATTTCTTAATTATATCAATAAGATGCTCTTTTTGTCTTTTTCCCTTAACCTCAAGTACAGTTACCTACAGATCCTACATGTTAGATTTAGAACGATAACCATATGTCAAAACTTGACTGGAGAAATGTACACGTGTAAAAATCTGATTGGTTGTGACGAACAGATTTTTTTGACAAAACAAAAAGGGATAACGTGACGAACTTTGGAGTCCACTCCTGTTTTGGATGCTCAGTTCAAAATGCTCATTAGGTTTATCATTTTGGTATCAAAACTCATTGAATCCAACGCCGCTGACCTGTTTAACAGAAAATCCATCCCGTCCAATCACAATATGACACGGTTAATTAAATAAATAAATCTAAAATTAATAAATCTAAAATTAATAAAAACACAATTAATTTTAATACAAAAAACAAAAAAAAACGAAAGGATCGGGGCGATCCTTTCAAGGTGGAGGGGGATCCCCCCTCCACCTCTAGCTGCCGGGGGAGGAGGATCTCCCCCCTCCACCTCTGGTCGCCTAGTTCTGAGCGGCCAGAAGGAGGGTGCCTCCACCCCGGGCGATGGTCTGGGTTGGGGCAGGTCCCCCAACCCCCACCTAGTCGCCGACGGGTGGAGGGGGTCCACCCATGGCCGCCCAGAACTGGGCGGCCAGCTAAGGGAGGAGGAATCCCTCCTCTACCCCAGTTATGGGAGGTTGGGGGACCTCCCCCAGACCACTACCCAGGGTGGATCCCCCGTCTCTCTGGCCGCCCAGTTCTGGGCGGCTAGAGGTGATTCCCCCTCCACCGTGAAAGGATGGGGGGTCCCCGATTCTTCCGTTTTTTTGTATTTTGCTTTTTTTTTTAAAAAAATTAATTACGTTTTTTTATTAATTTTAGATTAATTTTTCATTTATTTAATGACACGTGTCACAGTATGATTGGACGAGATGGATTTTCCATTAAACAGGTTTAACGGCGTTGGGATCAGTGAGTTTTGATACCAAAATGATAAAAATAGTGAGCGTTTTAAAATTTTTTAAAACCCAGTGAGCTTTTTAAAAAAGCGTTAAAACCTAATGTGGTATTTGTAAATTTCCCAAACAAAAAAGCTAAGGACTACTAGTGATTATTATGAGTGATTCACGTTTGGGCTGAAAACCGATCGAACTGACCAAAACTGGCCGAAACTGACTGGGCCTAGCCGATTATGGGAAGGCCTTGTTCGGCTGTCGACCCATGACTTCCCAAATCGAGGGCCTCAGTTTGGTCCTTAGTTTTGGGGGTCCAAGGTGCCGAACTGCACCAAACCGAGGGCCCCCCAGTCATTTCACAACTTTTTTTTTTTAAAAAAAATAGTAATGAGTGTCCTAACAGAAATCCCTCGCCCTCCTTTTTTTCCCCCTCACTCACATAGTATTTGAGAAGTTAAAATTTTACTTTTATCAAACACACTTTAAAATTTTATCTTTACTTTTATCAATCGTTCACCGATTCCAATGCATCTCTTTTTTAACACTAACAGAAAAGTTTAACAAAATTTTACTATAATTTTATACCCAAACACTGTCTCAGTCGCTCAAACCCTAGCCCCTCACCTTCACTGACCAGTGACGACACAACTTCATCCCCACGTTCACCCTGCTGCTGACGTTGCCTCCCCTCCCCCCTTCTCGACGTCTCTGTCTCTCTCTCACCTTTCCTCTCTCTCTCTCTGCCTCATCTGACTCTCTTTACCTCAACCAATTGAACTGGGCTAACCATCGAATTTAGTCGGCTTGACCAGTGCTCCCAACCAACGGTTTGGCTGTCGGTTGGGAGAATCCAAAGTTGGGGGTGCTAGTGATTATATTGAATTGGGGACCATTTTTAAACAGGTTGTAAATTTCAGTGGCCTTTTAACCCTAAACCATATCCCAGAAACCACCGACCTTTAGGTCAGACGAAACAAAAATCAGAATCGAACAGAAGGTCAAGAAAAAAAAAAACAAAAACGAGAACAAGAAAATCAAACAAGAAAAGTACTTCGCTCACTTCAGTTCATCGTCTCCTCCAATTGCCCTACCCTAAACAGCAAAGTGAACCGACAAGCAGCACAGCAGCGGCCACCCGTCACTACCATCAGGTTTTCCTCCTTTTCTTCATCTTTTCAACCCGTTCTTCACATTTACTCTTTACGTATATGCATATGTTCTTCCCCTGCTCTCGTTTATATTTCAAACAAGCAATATACGTTTGGAAAGAATATGAGGAGCTATATATACATGTATTCCGAGATAGCATTTCCACCTGATTTTGGCTTTATTTTGGAAACAATGTACATGTTCCACCCAAGGTTTTGGCTTTATTTTTCTTTTCTTTCGGGAAGCGAATTCTGAGGGTTAGGTTATGGGGAATTAGTTTGGCTGAGGTTCTAGCTTTTTCTTTCTCAAGTGGAAGTGACTTTTTGAACGAATAGGACTGTTATGTAGTTATAGGGTTTAGATAATTTACCTTATAATAGTTTTGCGAGTGATTTCTGCTACTGACTCAACCTAATGTACGAACTGACTGGTACGTAATGGGGGAAAAGATGGGCTCTTGCCCGCCCAATTTCTAGAGCTGTGCGTGTTCTTAGGTCTGGGTCCTGAGTTAGTGCTATTCATGGAGCCACCTTGTACCCAGTGGGCTTTATTAACCTTGCTGCTTATGAGTTTATTCATTACTTTCTTGATATTTCTAAGAGAATTTGATGAATGCAGTTTTTCTGTGAATCAGAGCTAGAGGTTTAAGCACTGCATGACATCATGTGTCGCAAAATAATCCTCTATTTGCATTGGGCGATGGTTTTCAAACCCCTGGCTTTACTATGAATTTGAGCATGCTAAAAGGAGTACAGGTACACCTAGTTTCTTTTAGTTGTGAAATACATTATGCTTATACAACTTGGTGAAAGGAAGTTCTTGGTAGCTTGCGATGAAATGAGGCATTTAGTTTGGGTATGAGAAGTTGTTTGTGTAGGGCTTCATAATTGGCGGTTCTTTAAAGATGTCTTGAAAATGGGTTATATTTTCTATTTATGTACTAAATTAAGCAAATGCCACTTTGGTGCTGTGAGATGACTGGATTATCTAGAAAAAGATGAGGGAAAATCATCCCTTCATTTCTTGGGAGGATGTGAAAAGCCTGCTGATGATCAGGTGGGATGATATTCACCACTCTATAATGTTGACAAGTGTCAAAGTTCTATATTTATTCTTACATATACATATCTGCCATCAGCAGGTGATGAGGATTTTATGATAAAATTGACATCTTGTTACTACCGATATTGTTCAACCACTTCCCCTTTTAAGAAAAAGGACATCTCCCCTCAAGCCTTCATTTTTCTTCTCTTTCTATATCTTTTAATTGACAGAAAACTATATATGCTTTGGTTGGATTTAAAATTTTTGATGTGTCAATGTGGTAGATCCTTATGCATTTGTTCTGGGCAAAAGTTTTGTTGACCAAAAGGTTTGTTCTGACCAAAACTTGTTTCTTTTCATGGGTAGTGTTAGATTTTATTGATTTTTATGGGGCTTGTAAAAAGTTGGTAGAAAGTTAAGGATGTTTGGTTGGACATTGATTTTTATGGGAGTTTGTGAAGAAGTGTGGAGAGAAATGATTTGATTTGAGTAAAAATTTTGTTGACCAAAATTTTGAGATTTTGTTATTTGGCTATCAAAACTTTCAAAATTTTAATTTTTTTTAAAAGTAAGAAATTGGGGTAAACTTATAGTTAGCCCCCTATGTTTGGGCAAAAATCAAGTTGCTACTCCTATTTTTCAATCCAACAATTTGAAACTCATAACTTTCAAAACCTATCAATCTTCGCCCCCTGTCTAAATCAAGCATTAAGTCCGACGGAAAATCATGCAAAATGACCGAAATGCCCCTCCAAGGCTAAATTTTTAAAAATAATATAAAATTTAAAAATAAATTAAAAATAAATATATTATTGAAATAGAGTTTCAATAGTTTTATTTAAAAATATTATATTTTAAAAAAAATATCATTTTTTATTTTTTATGAATTTTTTTAGTAATTTTATTTTGGAGGGGAATTTTGGTCATTTTTCATGCTTTTCCGTTTGATTTAACGTCTAATTTAGACGGGGGGCGAAGATTGATAGGTTTTGAAAGTTATGGGTCTCAAATTGTTGGATTGAAAAATAAGATAGCAACTTGATTTTTGCCCAAACATAGGGGGCTAACTATGAGTTTACCTCTAAGAAATTTTTGTGCTGCCAAACATGGGAAAGACATAAGGTTTTTGTGAATCTACTTTATTTGGGATTAAAAACCCACAGACAGAAAATTAAATCAAGTCTTCAAAATCCATTTAGTATTTTACAATATATATAAACTTTGTTTTGCAAGATTATGCCGTTGTAGTTTGAAAAAGCACGTGATTTTAGAAGCTGAACTAATCTTTTTATAAGTAATTGCTATTGCTAGACAAAAGCAAAAGAAAAAAACTCCGATTGCTAGAGCTAAAAAACAGGTAATTATAGGAAACCATCACACCACCCCATCAGCATTCCTAATTTGTCCATTTTGGGGTTTACAGCCAAACAAATCAAATAGCCCTAGCCTCGACCTGTTGCTATAAAACTTTGACTCCGTGCTGATAGGGTTTTCTTGTAGTCCAGCAGATATATAGTTGCTCACATCATAGTCATAATGGTACTCTGTCATGCGCTTCTCTCTCTCTTTCTCTCTCTAAATTTAAATTTTGATAAGGAGTCAATATGTTTGTAACGAACAAAATTCTCATATCTATGCATTTTGTCATGTATGTGGACAATAAATGTGCAATATGTATCTATACGCTGTATACTAGCTAATTCTTCTCGCCGAAAGTTTTTTCTGATCCTTTTTTGTTTTAATGTAGTTTTTTTACCGGAGTTATTGCCTATCACACCATATCAAATGGTGATATTACATGTTGGGATACATGTATATGTATAATTTGTAGTTTCTATGGTGCATTGCTTGGTGTAAGGAGTGTACGCAAGAAGGGTTGATGAGGATTTCTACGACATTCATGGATATCTTATATTGTTGTTTGATTTTTTTTTTGGTTGGTGTCCTGTATTTCGACTCGAGTAGGACTTCTGTTGTTAAGGTAACGTGGAATACTAGTTCCCATATAAAACTTGGCCCACCTACTGCTAGTTTAGGCAAGTGAAGTTTTTGGTGAACTGAAAAACAATCTTGTAGATTCTTTATATACTCCTTTTAAGAGGTTGGTAATTTTATAGATGCTTAGAATTATGATTATATAATGTTGGCTGATCCACATGTTCTTCTCATGACTGACTTCGTTTCCCCTCTTCGCGATATTTTTTTTTTCAGGAGTTGTTTTCGTCTGAGTATGGGTTGAATTTCTTTGGGTATTATGTTGTGTCACTCTAGTGTCTAGGCAACTGTGATCATGTATTTGTTTACAATAGTTAAAGTTTTTTTTTTTAAGCAATTCGTCCCTTTGTTGTGGGTATGTACACACAAAAAACCCCTCCTTCACAATCCCCTCTCTTTTGATTGTACTCACAAGAACTTATATCAAAACACGTTATTTGGAGATGGAAAGCATTGTTTTTAAAAAGTAGGAGGTAGATTGTAAAATTTCCATTCCAGTAGTTTGTTGAGGTTCTCTACGATTCAATCTTATTTTCTGCATATTCTTAATCCAGCTCCAGAAGTATTTTGTTTTACTTCTGATTCTGATTTCTGCTTTTTTATTTCAATTTCATAGAATTAGGATTTTGCAGTTGCAATGGCCACTTTTGGAACCGCTGCAGCCCCGAACCCTAATCCAAATAAGTCCTTTGAGGGAGGTGATGTGATTGGATGACTAAGTTTAATCTTTTCAACTTTTCCTTTCGTTCTTGAGCTTAATTGCCTGATCACAGTGCAAATTTCGTGGTTGAGTATTTGGCTTTTTACTATTGCATCTGAATCATGTTGTGAATTGCTACATTTCTGTGATTTTCAAACTTGAATTGGTTCATAACAGAAGATTTTCACTGCTAGTTTTTCCCTCTTTGTTTCTTTGCTTTAACCGTCTCTAAAATTATTTGTTTTGCCTATAAATTTGGGTTGTATATATCTTTTCTACTTTCATCTTCTATTTTTTGTTTCCTCAAGGAATAATTGTTATCATTCTTGTTCTTCAAAATGTCATTTTTTTAAAAAAAATATATGAATAAATATACTGTTCCAATAGTAATTTGTTCTCCAATCTATAATTGAGTATAATTTGATGTGGAGCGTTGTTGCTTCCATTATACATTCATCGTTGTATTTGGTCAAGCATTGTCTTTTTTTTTTTTTTGGCGGGGATCCTTGAGCTCAAATGATGTTGAAATCTCATTTAGGTCGCTCAACCTCCTAGCGATTCAGTTTCGAGCCTTAGTTTTAGCCCCAAGGCCAATTACTTGGTTGCTACTTCCTGGGATAACCAGGTATGTTCAGTTGGTTTCCATTTCCTTGTTTACTGGGTTAAATTTGTTAGTTTCTTGCTGTTGTGCTAAACCATTATCATTTTCCTAAAGTGTTGTTTCTCCTCTTTTTTCTTCAACACTATTGGATTTCATTTTGTAGGTAAGATATTGGGAAATAATGCATAGTGGGGCTGCTGTTGGCAGTACATCCAAGGCTTCAATATCTCATGACCAACTGGTAATACTGGAGCTCATAACCTATACATCTCCTGCTTTAGCTGAATTGACAATGGCAATTATCAAATCTCCCATTAGTTTTTTTTTTTTTGACCTTTTGCTATAAGGTATTGTGCTCTACCTGGAAAGATGATGGAACCACTGTCTTTTCTGGAGGCTGTGATAAGCAAGCGAAGATGTGGCCTTTGTCTGGTGGGCAGCCTATGACTGTGGCCATGCATGATGCACCCATCAAGGAGATTGCATGGATTCCGGAGATGAACATCTTAGCTACAGGGAGTTGGGACAAGACACTGAAGTAGAAACACTGATTCTTAACTGCATTTATTTCCTAAGATATCGAAGTTGTTAGGTCATCTTGTTGTATACTAGTTCAGTTTATATATTTGGATAGAGATTTTGACCAATTGTGCCACTGTTAAGATGGTTCTCATGATTTGACTGGTGGCCAGTGTTAAGATTTCTATTCAAAGGTCCTCTAACTGCCTTGTCTTTGATGTACAAATGTATCATTTCCCTGTTTCCGTTCCTTCATGGCAACTCGCTGTAGAGTGACATGTAAGTAAAGAGCTTTCCTTGACCCATTTTTTCTTCTAAGAAGCCTATGATACGGTTGTGAAACTCGATGACATTTCTGTTGCATTATGGAGGAAGGCCTTCCCAAATTGCAATCTTCTCTTTTGTCTGGGGATTTAAGCATGAAATTGACATTGGAAATTTTTATAAATTTGGCTGCTAATTGTGGATTATTGAATTTTCCTCGTCATGTTTTGGCACTTACTGTTTGTGGCCATGCTAGTCTGTCAGATGGTCGTTATGCTCCTTCCCTTGTTTTTCATGCTATTGATCTATTATTTATTTGCAATCTGATTCTTCTGTGCACTTGACTTGTGTGATTAAGCATTTCCTATGGATTTCCTACCAATTCTTAGGTATTGGGACACTAGACAGTCAAATCTGGTGCATACACAACAACTCCCTGACCGCTGCTATTCACTAACAGTTAGGCATCCTCTGATGGTTGTTGGTACTGCAGATCGAAATCTGGTAGTCTTCAACTTGCAGAACCCCCAGGTAATGTTATGAACGCAATGAGTGCAATATATTCTAAATGATGTTGCACTCTTTTTAAAATCGGATGTCTCAAGATTACAAAACAATATTCTGTAACAGATGTTTCAAACTCAAGTTCAATAGAAGTTGAGTGCTCTATTCTGTCAGCTTTTGAGATGAATCATATCATCTAGGCTTTTAGCATTCCGTCATAAAAAGCTATCTACAAATTTTGTATAAATGATCACACCATGTGTTCCCGTTCATCAATAGTAAGTTTCTTTGTAGTAACCCTTTGTTTTGCTACTATAATTAACACCAAAAATTTCACAAATATTTGGCAGTTGTTATCAGCTTGATACGAGTAATTTATTTGTTGCAAGCCCATAACACTCTGTTCAGTTATAAAGGAGTAAACTTTGACAGTGGCCCTCTAATCCCCCTTCTTGGGTGTGTTAAGAAGACGCTTGTTCTTTTGCTTATATCGTTGTTCAAAAGTAATATTTACATAATAATGAATCACTTCTTGAGATGCCTTGATGTTTTAAAAGTAAATTGAGTTTGAGAATTCTGATAGTCGTACTATTCCTCTATTTGTGCTTTAAAATCTTCAACTCTAATCATGTTCCAAATTCCAACAGATTGAGTTCAAGAGAATCACTTTGCCTTTGAAGTATCAGACCAGATGTGTTACCGCCTTTCCCGATCAGCAAGGTTTCTTGGTATGCATTTGTTTGATTATTAGATACATGTCATGTTTCGTCTATGGTTATTGCCTAATGAATATCTAAGCAAGTGACAGAACGTTAGTAGAAAGAGGATCTAATCTTGTAGAAATGTGGAGTCAGAAAATATGGAAGTTGGACGTGAACTTAAACAAGGCATGGTTTCTGGAAATGGATTACTAACCAAGCAGAGTTATGTTGTTGCTGGAATGGATTGTTGAGATTGTTTAGCTTAATGTTGCTTTGTATCCAGGTTGGCTCGATAGAAGGAAGGGTTGGTGTACACCACCTTGGTGATCCACAGCAAAGCAAAAACTTCACTTTTAAATGTCATAGAGATGGCAATGAGATACACTCTGAACTCTCTAAACTTCCATCCTGTAAGATTCTATTTTACCATTAGATCTCTTTCTAAGTTCTTTGTTTGAAACATTGTGCCTTTAAAGAAATCGTATTTCTTCATTGGTAGTATATCTCTATTTCGTCAAGTTCAGTGAAGACAGTTAATTGAACTCGGATTGTGAATTGTTGGTGCTTCGTGTATTTTGATCTGCTGCGGTTTAAGATCTGTCTGCCTGCCCTCTGTTTCAGGTGCATCACACTTTTGCAACTGCAGGGTCCGGTGGTGCGTTTAATTTCTGGGACAAAGACAGTAAACAGAGACTCAAGGTACTTCTAGAATTTTTTTCTTGAGCTGAAATCTGTTAATTATTGGAAAAAAATTGAACTAGTAAAAGCAATAAACATGTTTTCTAACTGAATGATATTGTCACACAACTTCTTTTTGTCAGGCCATGGCTAGGTGCAGTCAACCCATACCCTGCAGCACTTTCAACAACGATGGGTCAATATATGCATATGCGGTATGAGTCATTCCCTCTATCCTGGAAGCCAAAAAGGGTTCAGTTTTTCAGGATCACATTTTTGGTTTCTCCCTCTTTTTCTTCTCTGCTTCCCTAATATGTGTTCTGAATGGAGGGGTATTAGAATATGAATTTAGTTCCTTAGTGTGATCTATTCAGCTGTCCTTACTATGAGATGTATGGAAACCCTTCCGAGTCCTTGGATAACCTATGTTGCATGAAAGAGACATGATTAAATGAGATCTGGCTCCTAGGGTCAGTAGGTGCTTCCTTTTATTGGTTTATGTAGGGGGGCTTAGAAACTTTTTCTTTTCAACCGACTGTAGGTGTGCTACGACTGGAGTAAGGGTGCAGAAAATCACAATCCAGCGGCCCCTGCCACAGGTATATATATCCATGTGTATTGTTAAAGGAACGGATAGATTAATTGATTACGTGCTTGTGTATCATTTGGAACACCCTATTGACTTCTACTTTTTCACCTCTTCCCTTTCCTCTCTTTGGGTGCAGGAGTCTGAAGTTAAAAGCAAGCCATGAGTTGGGACGGAAAGAAAGTGAAGGTGCTCGTAACCAGACTTTATTATGGCTGTTTCAAAATGGAGCGTGCATGAAGGCACCCTCAGGTTGTTGTTGTGTGTCGTGTGGTTAGAAAGGAGTTTCCACATTGGTGGTTTTGTGTAAAGATGATAGGATAGAGTGCTTAATATTTAGCTTGGGTCATGTGGCCAGGTTTTTACCCTGCTGGTTGTGTGTAGGACATAATCCTAATGGTGATCGGAATGTAAATTTAGTGATACAGAATTTGTTAGACTCTGAATATTGAACTTCCTTAACCTTACTAGTATTTATTTATTTATTTTTTTTGTTAAGATTGAATCCCCCGGACTGGTGTTTGGCTTTCAAAATTTTGGGGTTTAAAAATTTTAGTATATAGAAATTGTTGAAAAAGTGATGGGAGAAATTATTTGAGTAAATTTTTTATATTTATTTTGATAAAAAAAAGAGATGATTTGATGGAGAAAGATAGATGATTTTGGAGTTATTTTATTATGTCAAAATTTTGGGAGTCCAACAGTTGAAGAACAAGAAGTGTAGTGTACTTTGTACTACTAAATTTTAAATTTTGAGATATTTCAAAACCCATAAGTTAAAGATTTTTTTTTGTTATTATGGAAATTCCGAAGACTAGCTTTTTAAACTTTTAATTTGTCTACAGATAGTGGTTTTAGAGAGAAAAAAAGTAGACAAAATAGACTTTGTTAGAAACAATAAGAAACAAAAATGGTAAATTGTATTTAAACTTCATGGGAATAATATTTGGTCTAGAATTTCATCAGTGTTGTTTGCAAGGTTCTCCTCTCCGTTGCAGTGATGTATTGGAGTTATTGGTCACCCATTTGCAATCCATTACTGATCATGTAGCTGAGAAACTTCAGAGTCTGGAAAAAGGCTCGGGACTCCGTCAACATAAGGAGCTTCCATGGTATGGTTTTGAGGAGTTATAGCTGGATTTGAAATATAGCTCCTGACTCTAGGCCCAGCTGCCATGGTATAGTTTTGAAGAGTTATAGCTGGATTTGAAATAAAGCTTTGGACTCCAATGTATGGAGTTAACTCGTTATAGTTCTGAGGAGTGATCGCTGCATGATGTATTTGAGAGTCTGGAATAAGCCACGTGACACCACCTTCATCATAAAAGTTCTGAAGAGTGATCGCTGGATCATGTATTTGAGGGTCTGACTCAAAGTAGAGAAAACTTTGACTTGGGAATGACATTTGGCTCAGCATCGATAGTTGACTGTCACTTTGAAGGAGCTTCTCATAGTGTTTGTCAAGAACTCCCGGAGGAAATGTAACATAGTGCATCCTAAGGGTAGCATATGAAACACAAATTAAATTCATTAGTTTCTACCATACTTGTAAGATCGCACGAGAACTATATGTGAAATATATTTTATTTCTGGAGTTGGATGGTTTGTCACCCTAAAAGGAATAGGTCACGAGCTTGAGTTGTCATTGCAGAAACAGAAAAAAGATACAAACCTGTTAATTAGAGCTTCACCATTGGTGAAATCTGGAATATCATTCCAAGTAGGATGTTTCCGCGGCTGTGGGTCAATCTCTTTATAGAACTTGGGTGGTTTGTCAAGCTGCATATATAAAAGCTTTACCAAATATGAGACTTGAAAGAAGAATTAAACAACATTTCTATTTATCTCCTTGAAAGAACCACCTCACTCTAATATAAAATCCCAATGTCATTAAAAATGAGAGAGTCAAAGATGAAGCAAAATGACCTTAATTCCAAGAATTCCAGGCTGACCTTCCCTGGTTGCAGCTTTGATTCCTATAACATCGGACCATTCGATTTCAATTTTTCTATTCGAACCCTCCTTCATGATTTCCCATACAATTTGTTTCCTCAAATAGTAGAACTTTGCTACCAAACCATCTTCAATTACCTGCACATTTTTCAGTCAAAATATCAATAGAGATCTGTTTAATTCCTATGTCCGTTGTTATTGGAGTTTTGAGATTGTGGGTACCCACACATGAGCCAATTTTAAGGGACAATGCATGGAAGTTTGAAATCTCAACTTCTCAGGATCGATATCATCATAATTGCTGAAGTTACGATTTGTCTTAGAAATATTCTGTGCATAGTCAAGGCGCCTCTCTGCGGGGTGGTTCGAAGAAGAATCTGGATTTGAAGGTGTCGAACCAACCGGAGATGGGTTTATATGAACACTCAAGTTGCCCTACAAAATAATATCACGGTATTGCCAAAAAAATATATCAGAAATAAATACATTGAGTTTATATGATAATTACTTTCTATTTTATAGGTCATATTATGGGGCCGGTTGCCTTACCTACCTACCCATTTGAGCCACCAGTGGCCCCAAATTTTTGAAAACCCCTTGTCTTTACACGGATTTTAACAAAAAATAAGATTTGGCCCCCAACAAATTTTAAAACTACTCTTTAGTCCGTATTTATATAGTTTTTGCAAAAATTAATATTTAGTTCCCTTAAATATTTGAAATTACATGTTAATTAAATTTTAAGAATTAGTTTGAATCTTAAAATTTTGTAAAGAAAAATTTTAAATTCAAAAGTTTTAGACAATTTTTTTCGTGTGACAATATATTTAACAATAAAACTTATAATGTGTGGTTTACTCTTATTTTTTTTTGAGCTCTTCAAACACTCACTCATTTTTATTCATGTTTTTTTCTATTTTCTTTACAGATGTAACTTCGAAAAAAACATAAATGTTATAAATTTTGAATTTTAAGAAGAAAACTATTATTTATAATTCATTATCTTTGTTAATAACTACTATGCAAGTATATCTCTAAGTAACTTATTAATAACATTATTATGTCTTAAATTAAAAATATAAGCTCATGATACATGTTTTTATAATATATATTTTTATTAAATTAAATAAATAAAAATTTAAAAATATATTATTATTATACAAAATCCGCCCCCCAAATATTAATTTCTAGTTCGGCCACTGCGGCCCCCGCTCCTGGTCATCTCAGAAGACAAGAAACTCATGCATGCAATATCTCAAGAAACAGTCCCAACAGCTCATCAAGACTCAACCACGATAAGCAAAGTAGTAGAAAAAGTTGAAGAAGAAACCAAGAAATACAAAATAATACGCGAACGTAAAAAGCGCAGTGAAGACCGAAAAAAAAGAGCGTCATGACCTCCCTAGTGTCTGCTGGTGTTCTTCTCGGCATCTCGTTTGCAGCTTTGGTTATTTGAAATGCAGAAACGAAGTCCCTGTTCTGAATCCACTGTTATGCTTGGTTTTCTTGTTTTGGAGGTAGTCAACGGTCTGGACGAATAACCTATACCCACATTCAATGTATATCAGAAGTCCTGCAGATTATATTTGAAGCACTGGCCGGTTATTTCCTTAGCAACCAAACAGAAAAAAGACAGAGAAAAAAAGAAGACAATTCGATTCTACTTCAGAAATTTGACAACCCACCTGGTCAGCTAATTGAATTTTGCTAGTGGTCCCTTCACATCTGACCCAAGAACCTATCTAGTCCTTAAATCATATTTCTGAGTTGGTCGATGTTTTTCCTGCACTGTAGTAAATCCGAGCATAGGATTTAAAGTTCCACAAGAGATAATGAAAACAAATAAACTAAGACCCAAGAAAAAAAGAGAAAAGAATACAGGAAGTTCCTGCAAGAGATTTATACGGAGGAGGAACTTAAACTGATTTAGGATTGAAGCTAACAAAAAGAAACAGAGTAAAAAAGAGGAGGAACAGAGGAGACTTACAGTTTAGAGGAATTTTAGTTACAATGCAAATTCACAGGATCTATATTTGCCTATCATCATCGGTTGATTTTTTTTTTAATGGGTAAATTTAGGTTAAATGGTAGATAATATAATTTTATATCTATTATGGATTTAAAATTTTAAAAATTGATATTTTTTCAGGGACTGAAGATTTGGTTTCAATGCAAATTCTATCTCTTATGGGTTAGATTATTCAGTTTAAGATGAATTTGCTAATTATATGTATGAGATGTAAACAACTGATGGATCGTTCTATAGCAAAATGGTTCCTATAGACTTCAGCGGTGGATCCAAGATTGAAGTCTTAGTGGGGCGGAGTCATAAAGAGGAAATATTCGCTTTGTTTAGGAAATATTTTGAATATAAAAAAAAATTACAACTAAACATCCAAAATCTCAAAAAATTCAATATTATCTCCTACACATTTTCAAACAAACTCCAATACCTTTTAAAAAATATAATAAAATCATTATACACATTCATCAACCAACAATTATATAGAAAATAATATAAATGTTTACTCTAGATTGAAATTAGAAACTAAAAGAGGGAAAATAATTGAGATCGAAATAGATTTGAAGTTAAAAAGAGAAAATAACTTGTATAATCCAAAACAACGTCAAAAGAAAAGAAAGAAAAAAACCAAGTTAAAGTTGTTATATGTAAAGTCGCATAAGAAACTTGGTGGGTTAAGTGATTTTTTTATGTTAACTTTTTCAAAGGTGAGGTGAGGCAAAATCGATAATTTTTTTTTTAAAAAAAGTGAAATTAAGAGAAATAAATAACACAATAGAAACAAAAACCAGTATTTAGGTCATAAAATAAATTGCATCTCTTGGTGAAATTTTAATTCCATTAGCATTTTGTTGTTATTTTAAATGATACTTTAATTCATTTGTTATTTGTAGTCATTTTAAAGGGTATGATTTTTAAAGCATTATGTTTGTCTCATTCATTTTGAGGGATAAATGGTATTTAAATGGATAAAAAAGGGATAGTATTTTTGACCTTGCAAAAGAGGTTTTTTCAAAATATTTGGAGGGGGGTAAAATGATATTTGAAAGTGTAAAATTGGGATAGGATAATATTTTTTTACCTTAAAAATGTTTTAAAGAAAAAAATTTTGTAAATATTTCCCGCCCCCCTAAATCCGTCCCTGCCTATAGTTAAAAAATCTACAGGGTTCTTATTTTCACACCATGCTGAATCATGATAGGGCGCATGCAAAAACAATAACAAATGAGACAATTGAACTAACTAGCAAAAATAAAAATAAAATCATATACTTTATTGATTTAATAAAAGAATGAAACAGAGGGGGAAGTTACGGTTAACAGAGGTTCCAGATTGCTACTTCTTCGGAAAAGGCAATTCCGTAACAATGCAAATTCCCAGAGATCTTCGTTGATTTTTCTTTTATGGGCAAATTTATGATAAATGCTGGACAACTGAATTTAAATAATAAGATTGTAGGTTTAAACTTTGAAGATACGTGATAAAATTGTCCAACATATGTTTAAACTTTTAAGATAATCCCGCAGAGATAAGGTTGCTCGTATCCTAAAGCATAATGGTACTCTTTTCTGCGCTTCTCTCCCCCTCTCTCTGGCTCTCTCTCGTAAATTTAAATTTTGATGATGAAAAACAAATAAACTAAGACCCACGAAAAAAAGATAAAAGAATACAGAAAGTACAATTGACCACGACAGGCATTCTAAACAAACCTGGATATATTTTCAAGTAATCAGAACATAAAAAAAAAGAAAGAAAGATGAATTTTATAAAGATCTCGTGCATATCCCATTAGAATATCAGAAGTCTATATTTGCTGACTTCATTGGTCCCCAAATTTTTCCACGATTTTCTCGTGACAGAAAATGAAGATTATGCCTATGTAAAGCTAATACTCATGGCACTGTACTAATGAAAAACTCTATGACCTCCTGAACTGACAATTACAATCCAATCCCTTTTTATTTAATATCAAATGCTTCGGCCAATTATTCAGATATTTGTCATCAAAAGGGAAGCATATTCTAATTCCCGAAGACTGGAATCACGTAGGAGAGAGAATTTGATAGGTGAAAACTTGTGGTTTTGTTGAACACCAAAGCCTCTGTGGGTTAAAGGTCCTTCAATGTAACTGAGTAGAAATCTAAAAGTTTTCAAGCAGGGCTTAAATGTTACTAGCCAAGTGAAAAAGAAAGGCAGGAAAATAGAACAACATACTGGATGAGTTCTGATTGGGATGGAATGTCATCAAGCAAGCTGCCGTTTTACTGCTAGAATAGCCCTACATCTACCTGCAAGTTCCTGCAAGAGATTTATACAGAGAAGGAGGAACTTAAACAGAGTTGGGGAGGAAGCTAACAAAAAGAAACAGAGTAAAACAGAGAGGAACTTAAACAGAGTAAATAATGACAGACTTACAGTTTAGAGGAATTTTTGTTACAACGCAAATTCACAGGATCTGTAAGTATTTGTGTATCCCAAATCTCGAATTGGACAAAAGTGATCACCATAATTTGCAGCAAGGGGGGAGGTTTCACACATCAAGCACATTGGAAGGGCAAATAAACGAGTAGATTGGTCCCAGTATCTTCTTTGAGAGGCAAAATCATGTTCCCAAGCAGAGCATGACTTTCCGCATAATTGATTTGTCAAAGGACAAGATGGAGGTTGCTTATGGAACTTCTTGATATTGATTTTAGAGTGGATGTTAATGTTTCCTTTTATGATTCGGTTGATTTTTTTTTTTTTTTATGGGTAAAATAGGGTTAAATTTTAGATAATATAATTTAAATAATCAATTTTTTTAATCTCTTATGGAATTTAAAATTTTAAAAATTGATATTTTTTCAAAATTTGGTTTCAATGCAAATTCTATCTCTTATGGATTGTTAGATTATTCAGTTTAAGATGGATTTGCTAATAATATCTAGGAGATGTCACATTGAGTCTATGAAAAGAAAACAACTGATTGGTCGTTTTTATAGTAAAATGGTCCTTATAATTTAAAAATTGATAAATTAGTCCACGGAGTTCTTAGTTTCACACCAAATGATAATATTTTATTGATCTAATAAAAGAAATAGAATAAAACAGAGGGAACTTACCGTTAACAGAGGGTCTATATTGCTACTTCTGCTACATAGATTATTCGGGAAAGGAAGTTGGATAGCAATGTAAATTCAGAGGGATCATGGTTGTAAATTTTGGAAATGTTAGAAAACGAAATTTAAATGATAAAATCTAGGGTAAATACATTTCACCTTTTACTAAATTTTTAAACACTTTACACAATCCAACTAATACTTTACACCCTCCATTTCACAATAATATTCATAAAAATTTAATGAATTGAAAACAATACTTTTAATATATGCAAAATAGGTCAAGGCCATTATCGTTATTTTAGTCTAAAAATTTGACAAAAAGTTTAGAACCTAGGGTAGTTCTTAGGTAAAAAATGTATTTAACTCTAAAATCTATCTTTTTCTAGTTTAAACTTAAATTTTTAAGATAAGTGGATTCAAATTATACAAATCTATCTTTTTCTAGTTTGAACTTTAAAATTTTAAGATAAGTGAATTTAAATGATAAAATTTATCTTTGCTTAGTTTCAACTTTAAATTTCTAAGATAAGTGATTTTAAATGATAAAATTTATCTTTTCTAGTTTAAATTTTAAAATTTTTAAGATAAGTAATAGAGGTTTTATAGCGTAGCAAAAGAAAAGAAAAGAAAAGATTGCACAGATCCTAGTCATAATTGGACTCTTGCCAGCGCTTCCCGCAGAAAGTTTTTCTCATCATTTTTTTGTTATATGTATTCTATATCCTGAATAAGGAAACACGCGCGTGATGTGGTATTGTCTTAGAAATTATTTGTAGCAATGAAAATTATACTATGAAAATAGAAAATGATTTGTAAACTTTTGTATGCACAACAATGGATTTACAACATTCATTAATGATGTGCTGTGTGTATACGATTCAAGAGGAAAATGAATGAAAATCAAAATTCTTAGTTGGTTTTTGAAGTCCATGTTTCATAATTGAATGAGAAACTAAGACAATAGAAGAACAATGAATTTAGAAACGGACAGATGCATAATATTCTAGAGATAATATTCAGAAAATGTACTAAGATTCTCAGAGACAATCAAACACCTAAGCTTCAAGTTTCACCCATTCACAGATTGTTGTTGAATAACACTCAATTTTCTCTTTCTACAACCACTTACTCATTTATAGAGATCATGATTGGAAAATATAACAATCTAACCACAATTTCCAACGTAAACTAAACTTATTACTAAATTGCATAGACAAATTTAGTCATTGAAAGAAAGCCAATGGAGTCTTATATCAAATTCAAACATCAATTGTGCCTCATTGTCTACAACAGATCAAGATGAAGCAAAAAAAAAATCCAATCCTTCCTAAAGTAAATTGCAATACAAAATAGTAAATATAGGAAATAAAATCAATGGAAATTGAGGTATCCAACTCAATTTGATTCTGCACTATTTCCTAAACCTTAGGCTTAGAAATTTAGCCAATAATATCTGAATCAAACTCTATTAAAAATATTTTAGAATCAAAGAATTACATTAAAGAAAGTAAAGATTCGAAGAACTCAAAATCCTATGTTGTTCAATGAATAAAAATGAGTGAAGTTGCGACATGCATTTGATTCTCCAAGCTGGACAAAAAAAAATTGAATTTGTGTTTCCTTGTTTATGTTTGTTCATGAAAGCGTGTAATGCTCTTTGTTTTGAGTGACTTATAAATTATGTGTATTTTGCTTACTCTAAAATACTTAACTGAGTTGTACAATGCTAAAATTGGTAAACTTAAAAGAGTTAATAAAGAGGCTGAAATGCTATTGGAAAATAATTGGGGTTTGAGCTTAATCTCAAGACAAGTGAGCAATTTTGCCGCAAATGTATTCTCTTTTTACTTGGTCTTACATTGATGATGCTAGTTGCCATTATTTATGTACTTGTCAAGTAATTGGTAAGTTTGGTGATGTTTATTTTGTAATTGCTGAATGCTTTATGGGAAAGTGAGTTTCAATAAGTTGGAAAGATAAGTTAGCTAGCAATATCTACAAAATTGACGAATTTTTCATTTTAAAGGAAGTCATAACATGTCCTATTTTAATTTAAATGGCAAGTTTGTTGTTGTCAAATATTAAGGTGATATTTGGTAAAGGTGTTGTAAATTTTAGGACAAAACAAATATATTTTGATGGGAAATTTTATATGTTTTGAATGCATTATTGTTAATGCAAGCTTGTTTTAAGTGACTTAAATTGAAATTATATAGCTTGAATATTCTGTTGAAGGGTCGAACATATTAAATTGCTTGCAGGGCATGATGGAGATTCCATATCCTTTAATAAATTTTATGAATCTCATTAAAGTGTCTATGACTTGATGAAATTAAAATGCATTGATTGGAATAAAAATACAATGTTGATCTTGAAATTTTATGCATTGTTTATTTAGAATAAAAATGCATTGATTGACATGATTCATGTCATTCATAGCATGGATATTAAGAGAAAATGTGTTGTGGTTAATTAGGACCATGGCTGCTGTTTTGAACGTGTGGATTGTTCAAAGCAAACTATGGCTCAATGTGCATTTTTAAATGACTTTTATTGAGATATTCCTAGAGTTATTGATTATGGAAATAGAAGTTGTGACGGTACTGATCACTCGGGGATGTGTGACCATTACCTTGACAGGGTCTAGGGGTGGCCTCCCTTAGGCATGAAGCACAATATTTTGTCTTGAATTGTTCCAGTGAGGGTGTTATCATGGAATTGTCCCTGTAGAAGAGCTAGTGGGATGCACAACTCTGACTCCGTGGGTTATACAGAGCAAGTTTGAATAGAATATCTCATAAAAGTAATGATTGGAAAAAATAATCAATGGACGTATTATTTGGCATTACATATATATTGTCCATTGCATGACATCATATATATATATATATATATATATATATCGATCGTTGTTATTGCGATCACATGCCAATATTTCAGGTTATGACTTATGATTGCCATTGATGCCATGATCTCCTTCACTGATCTTACTGAGTCCTTAAGACTCACCCATTTTATTATTTATTTTTGTTGTAATATACTTCCTTAAGAGACTATGAGGATTCATGAGATCAAATAGACTCTCTCTTATGGGGCTCAGTTATAGACTGTCCAGATGCTATATCTGTGTCGTAAAGTTTTACTATCATGATGTCTGGAGTATATTTGCATAAAGGCTGAGGTTAAAACCTTAAAAGTATATTTCAGTTCCACAACATATTTTTGGCTCAGAGTTGATATATATTGTAGCTTTTGGAGTGGGCCCGTTGGTGTTAGATGTATGCCCTCAAAACCAATTATTTGAAATAATTATGAAATAATTATTATTATGATTAATCACTTGTATATATTATTTTATAAAACATTGGGTACTAGTAATGACATAAGATGTCTAGTTATACAATATATTTCTACAAAATATTGTTGAGTAACTTTGTAGAACAGTCAGGCCGATGATTAATGAATAAAAGGCAGGAAGTATAATATTTCGTATCATTGTTGACTCATTGTGTTTTAGACCGAGAAAGAAGCCAAGTCTGAAACACTTGAGAGTATGAGGATGCCCAACTCATGTCAAAAAGTTTGACGTGGAGAAGCTAGAGTCAAGGATTGAAAAATATTTATTTATGGGCTACCCCAAAAGATTAACTATTTATTATTTTGATAACCAAAGTGATCAAAAGGTGATCATCAGCAGGAATGCAACATTCTTAGAGGAAGAATACAACCTAAGTGATTGAAAAAGTAAGATTGTTCTTGATGAGCAGTCAGTTGAACCGGATACTGTGACAAATAAGATTAATGAAAGGCATATAACTAAACTCACTGATGAGTCTAAAATGTTCAGAACTTAGGAGCCTCAATGCAGTAAAAGAACAAGTAAACCTCCAGCTAAATTCGCTATGATAAATGAGATTTATCAAATGAAATCAAAAGGGTTGGATGATGATCCATACACTTGCCAAGAGGCTATTAGTGACAAGGATGTAGCACACTGGAAGATACGGATAGAATCATAAATGGACTTCATGTACTCCAATGAGGTCTAGACCCTAATTGACCAACCAGAATGCATCAAGCCTATAGGTTGTAAATGGGTGTCAAAAGAAAACGAGGACCTACTAGATAGGTAGAGACCTTCAAAGCTAGACAGGTAGTGAAAGATTATACTTAAAACATGATATTGACTATGAGGAAACTTTTCACTAATAGCTATGATGAAGTCCATTAGAGCTCTGTTGTCAATCGCCGCTCATTAAGATTAAAAAATATAGCAGATGAATGTGAAAACTATATTTCTAAATGGGTACATCCAAGAGGAGATTTATATGGAGCAACCTGTGTAAGTCCAAGGATTAAGGCAACCCAAGAGGGGGGTAAATTGAGTTTCCAAACTTTTTCGCTTTTAACCCCCAAAGTCGTGTTTGCAAAGTAAAGACTAATTTAGCACAAGTATATTGATGCAATAAGTAAATAAGTGTTAAATGTAAAGAGTAGAGTTCGAGAAGCAAACACGAGATTTTTAGGTGGTTCGGCAAACCCGCCTACATCCACCCCTCAAGCTCTTTACCGAGCCTTGAGGTTTTTCCACTATCTTCAAATAGTGTACACTCTAGCTTCCGGGTGCTAGAGAACCGTACAAGTGCTTTCCCAGGCTCAACACTCACAACCCAAGTGATTTTCGGGCTCACCACTCACAACCCAACCAAGCTTGAGATATACCTCTCTAAGCTTCTTTTTTAGTGAACAACCTCACTAAAGGAATCACCTCTTTTGGATAGGAAGATACAAGAAACAAACTCTCTCAAAGAGTGGATAAGAAAATGGAAAGCTCTATCTCTTTTGATTCACACAATGACAAGGATAAAAAATGTAATTTGTGTGAATGATATGAGAAATATGGAATAAGAAGGTTTAAGATATTTCTCAAGCTATGTAAAATGATATGTGGTCGTTCTCTCTTGTTTAGAGACAATAGGAAGGTCTTTATATAGGCCACATGAGAAAACTAGCCATTTATAGCCGTTAGGGGTCGATCTGACAATTTTACTGTTGTACCGGTCGACCGCTTCAACTAGCCGTTGCTCAACGGTCATAAAATTTGAATGCTGTCAAATTTTGTCCCATCATCCGCTTCATGTAGCGGTCGACCGCTACAAATCATTTTCATAGACCGCTACAATTAAAAAGCCCATTTTTACATTTTTGAAATCCCATTTCAAAAACCAACTTCCCAAAAGTATAACCAAGGCTTAAGAGTTTATATAGGGATGATTTGAAAATATTTAAAGCGCATTTTGGTTGTCAAACTTGTGATGAGAAATTTATGCACGGTTTAAAAGATATGCAAGTGAGTGCTTCAAATCCTTGTCAAAAGTGAAACTAAGAGTTACAAGATTATACCCTATGGTCTTGAATCTTCACTTTTGAGCTCCTTGCATCTTCTTGATCTTCAATCTTCTTGTCTTTGGCTCTTTGATAAAAATGTCTTTGTCTTTGAAGATGTCCATTTTGTAAACTTAATCCATTTATTGAATTAATCAAAATATCGATTGTGAACAAAACCTAACAATCTGAAGGTTTCATTTATTCTGCACATGAATCTAAAGTGTGCAAGCTGAACAAGTCCATTTATGACTAAAACTGGCATCACGTTGCTAGAACATCCGTTTTGATGAGATGATCAAATTGTTTGGTTTATTACAAAACATAGATTAATCTTGTGTTTATAAGAAGATTAGTGAGAGTTTAGTAATAGTCTTATTTCCTTATGTCGATCATATTCTACTTATATGGAATGACATAGGAACAATGTCATAAGTGAAAGTATGATTGGTGAACCATTTTTCAATAAAAGACCTTAGGGAAACATCCTTCATTCTTGGAATCAAAGTGTTTAAAAACTGAGAAAAGATACTTTTAGGACTTTCACAAGTCAACTACATTGACAAGATATTGGCACGGTATAGCATGCAGGATGCCAAGAAAGAGTTTTTGCCCTTTAGGCATAATATTCATCTCTCCAAGAAAATGTCTCTTAAGAGACAGGAAGAGAGAGATAACATGATGAATTATCCTTATACTTCTGCTGTAGGAAGCCTCATGTATGCAATGTTCTGCACAAGGCCAGATATCAGTCATGCAATTAGTGTTGTTAGTAGATATAAGTCAGACCCAGCTCTTGAACACTGGACAACGGTCAAGCATATACTCATATACTTGAGATGAACTAAACACTATTGTCTAGTGTATGATGGTAAAGATTTGTTGACTGTCCAAGGATACACATTCAAATTTTCAATCAGATATTACTAATAGAAGATCTACATCTGAATTTGTATTTACTTTGGGTAAAGAAGCAGTGAGTTGGAGAAGTTTCAACTAGAATAAGGATGCAGACTCCACCATTGAGGCAGAATATATTGCTGCAAGCGAATCTGCAAAAGAAGCTGTGTGGATACAAAAATTCATACAAGAGCCTAAAGTTGTCTCGTCGATAGAGTCCCCGATTACCATTTATTATGACAACAATGTTGCTATAGCACAGGTGGTGATACCCAGCGCCCATCAAAGGATAAAACATATAGAAAGAAGATTTCACCTAATACGTGACATTGTGAACTAGAGTGATGCGGTGATGGCTAAGATAGTATCAGCTGAGAACATTGCAGATTCGTTCACAAAACCTTTGACTCATACTATGTTTGAGAAGCATTTGGAGTCTATGGGTGTTAAATACATGTATAACTGGTTGTAAGTGCAAGTGGGAGATTGTTAGATGTAAACACTCAAAACCAATTATTTGAAATAATTACGAGATAATTATTATTTTATATTAATCACTTGTATATATAGTTTTATAAAGCATTGGATCCTAGTAATGACATAAGATTTCTATACAGAATATTATTGAGTAAAAACTGTAGAAAAGTAAGAGCGATGATTAATAAATCAAAGATGTGGAGTATGAATTTTTGAATCACTGTTGACTTACTGTGTTCTAAACCGAGTTACATAATAATGTATAAGTAAGTCTACACTCATTATGCCTCTATAAGATAGAATGATGGACTTCGTCATTGACGTGGTGACCTTAAGCAGACAAGTGGATGCACTGTAAGAATACATCACTAAATTAGATTAAACATGAATACCTTTTGGAAATGATCACTCATATAATGAATGGTATTTAACACAATTAGCTTATGTTTTCCTGAGGGCTAAGGAGATTATGCATATTTGCTAGTTGTGTGCTTGTACTTTGACTAAGTTTTTTGGTGATGATATTCACCAATCAAATATTCAAGATAATGTTGGCCTTGTGCATAGTAAGTGAATTTATGTAACTACTCAATATGGAATTTACCAGTCTCTTATTGAGATGGTATATTCGTTATGTCTGTTCAATATTGGACACAAATGAAAGACGTTGCGCAATGATTTTTTGTGAAAAAGGTTTTCATTGTGTTTATATATATATATATTACGTTACAATATATGTATTTGAGAAAATTATTTTAAAACTTTTTGGAAGTCCAACTGGGTACAGACTGAGAATTAAAAATTATATGAGATAGGAATTTAATCACTGATATTATTTCGGTCTTATTGGCTCATGTGGAATATAACATAGTGAAAATAATAAACAAATAATTATTAGCAAAAGGGATTTCACAAAAACAATCTCTCATTATCTCGTGGGTCAATTGTGATATGTTAATAGATACGATCATAATTTGTAAAAGCCCTTAAATTTAGAAAATAGAATATAAAGGAATTAATGAAGAATACTTTTTCGTGATGAACCTACAACAAAGATTTGAGATCCCTAAAGATCTCACATACAATCACAGTTGAAGCTTTGAGCAAGCTATTATAAAAGCTCAAAGTTTTTCATTTGAGAAGAGAATGACAGAATGTGAGAAAAAGTTTCTCTCAAAAATTATCTTTCTCTAAATTCTATCTTGAACAATTGTGCGCGAGAATCCAAAGAAGGCAGCAAGCTCGAGCTACTTCGATTTCAATAATCAACAATCCGTTGCTTCTTTGATCTTTGAATCTTTTAGTTGGTCCATTATTTTTTTTAATAGCCATAGTTTTAGCTTTTTGGCTTTCTCTCAATAAAAAGTTCCACTCATTTATTAATTACCTACTTTGTCTTAGATTGTTAAATAAGGTGATTATAGGAACTTTTGTTTTAACTTATACTTTTGTTAATTGTTAGTAGTTATTGTAGAAATCTTTTTGTGTAGGATCTGAACTTATTTCCATAGTATATTAACTGCTTTCCTGTTTGTGTCAACGAGATGATATTTGGAAAATGGCTTTTTGTCTTTATTTTGAAGTTTAATTTTCAAACCGTTTATTTTTAAGATAGATTTGGCGAATTGGTATTATGCTAGCAATGAAGGGATTTAGATAATTAATTTCTTTACTCCAATTAAAATTATATCTTTAACTTTTGTAATTTTTCTACATCGTTTTATGACTAATCCATTTTTCCGTTCAATTTTTTGCATTAAATGAAGTAAGGACATTTTGATCACTTGAACACCTAGGAGAACATACATGTCGTAATCTTGCTTAGTTAGCATTCTATTACTATGAAAAGAGTTTGGAGATAAATACAAACATGGGGTGTGACAAATGGTATTAGAGCTTAAGGATATGATTCTTTAGACTTTTAAATATTTTGATTGAAGTAAAAGAATAGGTATAGATTTTGTAGATCTTTGAAAAGATTTTAATCAAAGTCATAGTATAGGCTTAAATTTGATTGAGATTTAGGCCTATCTTATTTTTATTAAGGCTAAGGATCTAAATTTTTGGGGGTTTGCTTTGAGGATAATAAATTGCGACGTTAAACTTACATAGTGTTTGTTAAACAAAAATTTTACTTTTACAAACACACTTCAAAATTTTACTTTTACTTTATCACTTATTCACCAATCCAATACCACCTCTTTTTTAACACCCAACACAAAATTTTATTAAAATTTTAAAAACAAGTGCACTTTTAGTGAAGGATTTGATATTATATCAGTTTAGGTCTTAGGCTTATACTAGGAGAAGGTGAGATGATGTTTACAAATGATCAAAGTGTGCAGCAGAACCATATAATGATTTTGTGGGCTTTTATTAAGCTGTGATGGATTTAATCTATAGCTTTCATTTTGGTTATAGCGTATGATGTTAATGGTAAAGAAAAAGCGAATGAGCAAGAAATCGAGGAATTTAGTAGAGGTCTGCCGCCCCAGATAGATGGTATGTTGGCTAATGGTAATGAGCCCAAGTATTTACTAATGATGATCTATGTTTGAGGTACGAACCTTTATTAGGGCAAGAAATATATCTGAGAAGGTATTTTGCACTAGATATTGCCATTATGAGATCTTATTGATGCCAGTAGGATTGATTAATGCATCAGCGACCTTTTATGGAATGATGAATGAGATGTTTCAAAAGCATTAGGATGAATTTGTGATTTTCATTGATGGTGTTTTCGTTCATTTGAAGATTTATAAGGATTATGAAGATTATTTGCAAATTGTATTGCAAAGATTATATGTTAAAGTTACTAGGTGTAATTTTTTGTTGAATCGTATGTCTTTTGGGAGCATGTAGTGTTACATAACAAACTTTCGATGGATTGAATAATGTCAAGGAAACCATTGGCTAAGATTATATAAATGCACACGAGACAAAAAGTTTCATAGGGTGGCTGAAAATTGTTGAAAGATTCATTACAAGAAAATATCTCTAGTTAAATTCTTTGGAGCAATGGTGAGGTTCAAGAGGCTTCACGGGAATCAAAAATGGAGGCACAAAAAAAATTTCCCTATTTGTTTGAATAATTAAGGTCATTGGATGCTATGGGTAAATCTCTATGGATTCTAATATGCTTGAGGATTTATATGGATCTTTGATATGAAGGCTTGCATGATAAGAATATTCATTGGAAGACTTTTGAGCCTAATCAAAATTATTCTTTTATATAATTGAAGCTTCATTTGTTTTTAGGAAAATTATGGTCAAGATGGAGTGGTCCATATGTGGTGAAAATTGTTTTTCCTCATAGAGCCGTTCAGATAATCAATCCTCAAAATCGATGACTTCACTATTCCTTTGTAGGATCCGCCTAATCTCTCTGTTGCGTAGTCATCTATATTTCAATTCTCATTTATTTTATATTTTTGTACATAGTGTTATTTTAAATTTCCTTTGTTTGTTAGATTCTAGTTGCTGTTTTTATTGTCTTGTTGTTTCCTTTTTACTCTCTTTTGTTGATTTTCTATACTTCCTCTACATTATCTTGTACTCTCCTTCTCTATTGTCTTTTCTTATTCTTATTGCATTCCCATTGAGGACAATGTGCATATTTAGTTGGGAGGTGGTGAAGGCTGGATGTGTGTCTTGAATGTGTTGTGTTGGTCAAAGAATTACATGTCTCATTGAGAGTGATGGAAATGACAAGACTAGAAATTATTGGGTTTCAATTTTCAAGGTCGTGTGCTTAAATTTAGGTTGTTAAAATTATGAGTAACTTAAATGTCAAATGGAACGAAATCTAGGCTTAGCATGATAGTTTCAATTTATTATCTAAGTTACTCAATTGTAGGAAGCATGTTCTGAGTCTATTGGTTGTAGGAACAAAACAGGAAAAAAAAAAGCATCAAGTAATGACTCAAGTAGCAACAACTTTAATAAACTATGTCTTAAGTGTAAAACATAAAACATAAAAAATGAAAAAGAGTAAGAAATAAGTTGACACTAAGAGAGGCCAGTATGTGCACTGGAAAAAGCTACCTTTCCCTAGAGTATCTCTTTAAAAAAAAAAAAAGATTGAAAGTGGGAAATGCAAAGAATTACATTTTAAAGTGTTGCCACGTGAAAGCCAACTTTGCAGTAGTTTTGAATTAGAGTAAGCTTGTTGGTCTTTCTTGTTTAGTTATTGTCACATCTCGTGCTTGTACTAACCTCCTAGTCTCATTTATAGCAATTGCACACTAATGGTGATTACAGCACGAATTAACCTCCTACAAAAAATGACCATATTGCCCTTTGGTAAAGGTTCAAGGGAAGACTTGTTTTAAAATACCAATCTTGTTTAAAGGTTCTTTTAAATCTTATTAAAAGCAAAGATATGATTCACAGGAAAATAGGGTAATTGCCAAATAATTTAGATAAACTTGAAATGGCTTGAAAATCGAGGTAAGTAATTAAATTTAAGATTTTAGCAATTAATGGTTCTTAAAAGACAAGGTTATTCTTAGGGAAAGACAGAAATTGGAAAACAATAGATAAGTGAAAAATTTTCATAATTACATCACAATTTCCAAAACATGTCCTTCATGAGAACTATAAAAGGGCTACAGTTACAAAAATGTGAGCGTACTAAGGCTCACTAAGCCTATACAATCGTGATATGGAAGCTAGAAACGTTTTTACAAGTACATCAAAAAGAAAGAACAGAAAAGCTAAAAAGCTAGATAAGGGTCATATCCACTAATACTCCTCCTCAGTATCGGAGGTGAGGTACACTATGCTGTTATCTGGCAAAGTTCATCTAGTTTCGACTGGCGGGGTCAATGGTGATGGGTAGGGGACTACCGGCTCTGCCGATGTATTGACTAGGCCAAAGTCCTCGGGCTTGGGCATCGAGGGATCTTTGAGATACCAGTAGGGCGTGTGCTCTACTGATATTTCAAAGGAGTCCAAGACTCACGCTCGGATGTGGAGGACTATGATGTAAGGGTCCATGTCTATCGCTTGCTCGCTCTCAAAAAGTTTCATTTTTCTATAGACATAAAAGGAGCACCAACAATAAGAAAATAAAAAGGGGTAAGCTATATGGACTCAATAAGGTTGGGAGAGGGGCATGACATGCATAGATACATCAAATCAGTAGATAACGAAATAAAAGATTAAAGTGCATAAGTTAAAGTTCAAACGAATGCAATGTTCGTGAAATAATGATATGCATCCAATCCCTATTCATTTCTTTAGTTTTGAGGCGTTCCCGATTCCTGGTCTGTTCAGCCTCAGAGTCGGGTTGTTCGTCCCTCCTCTTCTTGTGGGATTGTCCCGCGCCAACTGTACCTAGGATCCTATCAAAGGTAGTGGGAGGTTGCACTCTCTTCGATGTGCCCGATACCATCATTCTTTTCTTGGAAACCACTGAGGTGGGTTTGGTTTCCATTTCCCATTCTTAGTTTTCTCTCACATGTTATGTATGTAACATGAATGCTCAATCATTGACTAAAAATGATGTTCAAACATTAATACAATAATTCAATGAAAATAAAGTAAATGAGATTTATCTCTACCATTTATAAAATAAATGAATTCCGCTATTGGCTATCTAATTTCTCTTTTATTGTCCCTTGAATAACTTTTCGAATTCTCAATAGTGATTATTTCTTTTTACTCCCTTCTTGAATTATCGAATTTTTTTTACAAGGCATTGTAACTTTATATTTAACCCTTTTTCCCTTTTATAAGTTTTACTTATTCAAATATCATAAAAGAAATTCTATTAATTAGAACTACCCTATTAGTGCACTATTCAGGCCTAATGGGCCAGATTATTAACTCAAATAGCTCCCTAAGGCCTTTTAGGGTTATTGGGCTTATAGGTCCATTGTGGACCTTAACGGGCAAAGTGTTTTGGGCCCTCTAGAAAGGCTATTTTGAGCTCACATTTTTATATTTTCATTCTTTTTTTATGCCTACACGGCCATTAACTCAGTTTTTCTATTTGGACTCTTTTACCCCACTTTTTTCCAGAAATGCTGAAACTGCTCTCAAGAGTTCCTAAGGGCATTTCTGACCTTTCCCTTCATTCTTTTTCGTTGAAAATAAAACGTATTTCTACATGAAATATTAAGCAAGGTATATGGTACCTTATAGTATAGGGTAAAAATTTACATGCATGTGTTTCCTTTGGTTTTAAATCTCATCTATCCTTATACTAACATGCTTCCAACATCACTATCAACACAGTGCAAATAATATGTTGATCTATGACATAACATAGTAAAAAAGATGTTTACACTTTCATTTCTTTTCTCCTTATAGTATCAACCCATGCATGTGGCCCAATGCCACTTTTTACACCATATCTCACCATTTGAGCTCACAAGGCATGCCACTGCCGTGTCCCTCCCTTTTTCCATGGCCTTCATTTCCCATTTTCACATTACCAAACGCACAAGTGCACAAAATATAAGCAATGCACAATCAAATATCACAAAATAAGGTAAAATAATCGAAAGGGTTCTTGCATGCACATTAGCCTTTACCTAATGCCAACCCGTGGCCTCCCAAATCCCCCAAAGAGTATTTTCACCACTGCCCGTGGCCCTTAAACACACTACACCCTCCCCTTATACAATCATTTCACAACAAGATTTCATTTTCCACACTTTTCTTACACCACAAGCAAAAAGCTTCAAAAATGGTCAATCCATATAGCCAACATCACGTGAAACCAACAAATGATCAAAAAAGTCATCAAAATACAAGAGCTAAAGCATCTCTGTCGAGATCGAAAGTAACAACAACCATATTCACATGCAAATATGATCTACAACATGTTTTTCTCCCACAAATGACCAACAACAACTAGATTGACTTGGAAATCTCCTAAAGCAAAGAACCTATGGTTAGATGAGGATTTTAAAGGGAGGAGGAAGAAAAATGTCTCATGGGAGATGGCCGAACACCAAAAAAGCCTTACCTCTTCTCCCTTTTTTTTTTAGTATTTCTCTTCTTCTTCTTCCCTCCTTTTTTTCTTCTTCTCCTTCTTCTTTCTTCTTCTCTGACCTCTCCTTCTTCCTTCTCTCTTTTCACTCTTTTTCCTTCTCTCTTTCTCTCTTCTCTTCCCTCTTTCTCTCTCTTGATTCACGGCAATGGAGCTCATTGCCGTGACTCTCCCCTTTTATATTGCTCACATAATTTTTGTCTTCTGTCATGACATAATTACCTACATACTAGTGGCAAGCTAAAAATGTAAGAGAGGTAATCATTTAGTGGAGTTTATCAAGTTAATGAAATCTCACTATTAGGTAGCTTGTTTATGGGTAAGAGGGATTCATAAACTTGGCAAAATTGTGAGATTTTGTCTCCCAAGAGACATCATTTCAAGGATATAGCTGGCCATGGGTCTTGCTATTGGGCTTGGATGCTTGTGGGCCTCCAAGCCCATGATCCAAGTCCATTACAACCCTAGGTTCGGCCCTATTTGGCTCTCCAAGCCCATGGGTTATAGGTCCAATGTTAGAATATTTTAGCAATAAAATTAATTACTAACTTAATTAATCAAATTTAGTTAAGTAGGGAGTAAAAATAGAAATCAATCTTAATCAAGAGAGAAGTAAAAATAATGAGGAAATTTAATCAAGAAGGATATTTGAACTAATGATGTAAAAATCTGAAATTTGGTTATGTGACATTAATATTAAACTTTCGGATATAGGTTATAGAAATTAATCAAGGAGGATTTTAATGTATTTTCCAATGAAATGTACTTCAAGAGGTATTAAGATAATTATAATATAATGGAATCTTAATATAAGGGCCTCATTAGAGAGCAAGATAAATAAAAATAATAAAAAGAGTGCTAGTGCCCTTCTATGCATGTAAATGCATAAAGAAAAATTTATCTAATAACAATTGAAATTACCAAGGAAATTATCTCCATTAACAAAACTTAAAAATGTTTAAGAGGTTCAAAAAGGGAGGGGTGTCACAGTTGTGCTTTGTTATTTGCTTGTTTTGAAGAAAAACATGGATTCTTCTTTTGAAATTTGAACACCCTTGGTACACCCGAAATTACACCCTTGGTGCACCTGAAATTACACTCTTGGTGCACCTGACAACCATTTGACTGGCATAATACCTTGAGTTGAATTCGTAGATGATTTATTGAACTCTTTTGCTAAGCTAGAATCTTGGACTAATTTGATTTGGGTTCTGGTCAATTTTATATTTTTAAATTTAATGCACACATTACTTTGCGCTCAGAAACTCAAGAGATATTTAGTTTTTATCTTTTTCCATCACTTGATTTGCTAAAGACTAGCAAAAAGCTAATTAGGGGGTGTGATTAAGTGATAAACATGGTTAAATAAGGTGATAAAATGCTTAGGTGTGACATATTATTTTGTGTAAATGCATAAGTTTACAAGAAGATTATGAAAGGGCTTGTGATTAATGTAACTTCCATTTTGGGCTTAAAAAGAGTAGAAGAACCCATTATTTATCTTGGGCCAAATGAGACACTCAATATATCCATTGGGCTAGAGTTTTAGTAACTTAAATTATCAAGGCTTTTGTGGCCATTAAATTAAAAGAGCTAGAGAGCAGAGGGCAAACTGGAAAACAAAAACAAAAACAAAAGAAAGAGCTCTTTGTGCAAGCGTGAAAGAAGACTAAAGAGAGAGGGAGGCTGACCCGAGAGAGAGGAGAAGCACGATGGAAAACACCTATGAGAGGGGAGTCTGGGGCAACAATAAGGAGTAGAAAAATTCTTGCAAATGGGGGAAATGTTCACTCGGGAAAGGCAACCAACTTCTCTTGCAAAGCTCCTCACTCGGGCAAAACCAAAAAGAATCTTCGAGACACAAAAGGGACACTGGACTTAAGAAAAAGACTCTCTCCTTTTGACAAAAACTACTTTTTTTCCTTATGGAACTTCTCTTTTGGGGCCTAATTTTCGCTCTGGCTAGCAAAAACCCACGCAAATATGGTGAATGTTAGGACCCTGATTATCTCTGTAAATTTGGATGAATTGTAACTGTATGGAAATGGAATTTTTAGAACACTTGACGAATTCAAGGAGTCACCCTCCTGTTTGGCTGAAATGCAATTTCTTGATATCCCTCATTTACGAAAACTGGAACCTTATACAAGCTGAGCAAGAGACCCTGAAATGGACAGGACTAAAATATACTGACATAATAACTAAGATAGCTGGCCTGCAGGCTTAACAAAAAGCCCATCCGACCAAAGACACAAGACACTCATCGTATCTCCCCACTTCCTTCTTCCATATGCCTCCAGATTCTCCTCTCACAAACAGGCACATAACAGTGAAACTCCTCTTTTTTGGTAAAATCGATGGTCCTCTTGAAAATAGGGCATTCGACTTCGGCAAAATGGCATTTGGCTCAGGCAAAAAGAATTCGGGGTCACGAGGAGCAAGAGCCGCAGAGAATTTTGAGTTCTTCGAATCTTTACTTTCTTTAATGCAATTCTTTGATTCTGAAATATTTTTAACATAGTTTAATTCAGACATTATGGGCGAAATTTCTAAGCCTAAGGTTTAGGGAGTAGCTCAGAATTAGATTGAGTTAGATACCTCCAATTTCCCATTGATTTTAATTTCCTATATTTAGTGTTTTGTATTGCAATTTACCTTTAGGAAGGATTGGAGTTCTTTATGATTAATCTTGATGACGAATGTTTGAATTTGATATAAGACTCCATTGGCTTTCTTTCAATGATTAAATTTTCTATGCAATATAGTAATGAGTTTCAATTACCTTGGAAATTGTGGTTAGAATGTTATATTTTTCAATCATGATCTCTATTAATGAGTAAGTGATCGTAGAAAGACAAATTTGAGTGTTATTCAACAACAATTTGTGAATGGATGAAACTTGAAGTTTAGAAGTTTGATTTATTGTCTCTTAGAACATTAATTCATTTTCTGCACATTATTTGTAGAATATAATGTACATAATCCCTCAATGACCGGATGGTATTCAGGATTGTCCAGACGCCATATCACAATCTGTCATGCACATCCTAAATAACGTCCGGACGCATATAACATACGACAAACTATGGGCTCATAGCTTAGTGACGAAATTTAACGTATTGTTTAGTGACGAATTTAGATTTCTCACTAAGAAATCCATCACATAATTTCTTGTATTTCATCGCTGAATGGTACTGTTTAGTGACGAATTTAGATTTCTCACTGACAAATGCGTCACTTAATTTCTCGGAGTGTGAAGAGCTCCGATCAATGTATAAGCTTCTGTAATATCACAGTACGGATTCCGATCAATGTATAAGCTTCTGTAATATCACAGTACGGATTCCAGAATTAAACGTTATTTGTTTATCAGTACACTTGAATCATAAATAATTCATTTTACATCTGCCGCACGGAAGGGCACAGCTACAAAATATCATGTCACGATGAAATGAAGAACAAATCCCTCGATCGAAAGATAGAATTGGAGAAAACTGCAAAAGACAAATACTGATCCAGAAAATCAACGGAGAAAATTCAAGAGAGGCGAATCAGTTCTTGGTGTTCATGCTTTCCTTCACTGTCTCAGCATTGTCTTTGATCTTTTCCCTTGATTGTTCCACCTTGCCCTGTATACTGTCTCGGGCCTTTCCCCATGCTTCTTCGCCTGTCTGCTTTGCCTTCTCAGAAACATCCTGGGCTGTTGCGGACGCCTTGCTAGCCATATCTTTTGTCTTCTGGGACACCTACAATTCATCAATATTTACCGATGAAGAGAACTGGACACGCAACGACTGTGGAAAGAGTTTTAAGAATATGAGTCGCAACAAGGACGTATGAAAGGCAATGTTGTTAATTACATGTTCTGCAGAAGCGAAAGCCTTATCAGTTGCAGTTTCACCGGCCTTCTTCACCTCAATCGCCGCTTGTTTTATTGCGTCAGTGGCTGCCGAAGCCTCTTGACGCGAACTTGCCTAACACGCATCAATTCATCAAATACAAGCCCACAAATATAACAAATCTGGATATTTTAATTAATCAGTTAATGAAACAGGAAATCTCGAAGCAAAAAACTCCCATTATTTCTAACAATTAGCCAGATAGACTAACCAGAGACATCCACCCAGGATATTCCAATGTGACAAATTAAGGTGATGTTTTGACAAGCAAATATTTTAAAAATTTTGAGTTTATAGGTGAAAATTATTGTAGTTTGTTAAAACTAAGGAGAGAGAAGATTTGATAGATTTTTTTTAATAAAAAAATATTGAATTTGGGGGTAAAGCTACAGTAGATTTTGCACCCTAAACTATCACTTTTGTCACATTTTACTCTCTAACTATCAATCTTAGATACTTTGCACTATTTGTCAAATTTTTATACTAAAATAATGATAATGCCCTTGACCCACTTTGCATATATTAAAGGTATTATTGTCAATTCATTAAGTTTTGGAGGATATTATTGTCGAATAGAGGATGCAAAGTATGTAACATTGGTAGTTGGAGGGTGCAAAGCGTCTAAAAATTTGATAAAATATACAAAGTGTCTAAGATTGGTAGTTAAATGATGAAAGGTAACAAAAGTGATAGTTTAGGGTGCAAAGTACAATAGTCGTGACAGTTTCAGAGTGAAAAATGTATTTACCACTTAAATTTGTGTAAACGTAAGGAGGGATAATATTTGATGTAGGTTTTTTTTAATGAAAATAATATTGAAGTTAGTGTGATAAGGTAGCGGAACATGTATAAAATTTTTGAGATTTTGATATTTGGATGTAAATTTTTAATTTTTCTTAAACAGTTAGAAAATATTTCATTTCCAAACATAACTAAACGATATCCAAAAGCAGCTAAATATTCAGCATTACTTACATGAAAAAATCTTGGGTTAGCAGCCACAGACTGGCTGGAGCTCCAGGTGCTCCTCCTAGCAATTGCTGCTCCAACATGGCCGAGTCTTGGGAGGCAGGTGAGTAGGGTTAAGCTTGACATCTTTCTCTTCTTTCCTTAATTCGCTTATGGTTTTTATGGATTCAATAGCTTCAAAGAGTTTTGAGTATTTATACAGATTTTTCCACTGGGGAGTTTCTGTTTGTGGATGGAGAGTACTTCCCGCCGCATATAATTTGTTAAAGAACTACCCTGACCAGTCAACAGGACCCGCTATTGTCTCATTGCCAAAACTTGTTAGAGGATTCGGTCTTGGCTTTGTAGTGAGAGAGAGAGAGAGAGCATCAAGTTGTGTACCCTCCAGCTTTTGCACGTTTAACGGTTCCTAGTAAGAATCACATGAAAAACACATTTAGTGAGAGAGAGAAACCGCTAGCTTGGTCGCTGGAAACATTTTCGAGGCTTATACTGTCCCATAAATTTGAATAATTACATAATAATCCCTTAAATTTCTAATTTCAACCTCAAATTATAGCAATCATGTGAATGCAAACTAAAATCGATCAAAGCGGATGCAAATTTGTTAATTGAGCTATCAGATCGTACATATCTTACTGAATTTCAACTTGCCAAAAATGAAAAAAACAAAAACCCCACAAGCAGCTCTTGTTATTGACCTTAACAATTGTTTCTTTAACGCTTAATTATTAATACAATTCTTGTGACATTCACTTTTAACAAATTAATTTCTGAGGTATAACTTTAAATTGACCAATCCCCGTGGTCTATTTTTTTTATACACATAGGTTATTTCATCCACCAAAAATTAACAGACTAAAAAAGACGAGATCTGATTTAGAATATCTGACTCAGAAAATGAACATCTTGCCCCAAATTCATGTCGGTCTTTCATTAGTCAATTAACTTTTAATAAACAAAAGAATCTATATGTATGAAAAATAGACCACAAGAACCGGTATGTTCAAAGTTGTACTCAATGGACTAATTTGTTAAAAATCAATACCATAGAGATTGTAATAGTAATTAAGTATACAACCATTTCTCTCTTTGTGCGACTCACCCCTGCACATGACCATGCTGATCTTCTCTATATCATTCTAATTTTATGACTAAACCAATCAATGAAAACTTTAGACCAGAACCTTTGTATTTGATTTTCAAAATTTTAGTCAT
The DNA here is from genome assembly GCA_003952965.2 of Morella rubra. Lineage (NCBI taxonomy): Eukaryota > Viridiplantae > Streptophyta > Magnoliopsida > Fagales > Myricaceae > Morella > Morella rubra. The sequence goes on along the minus strand of CM025853.1, from coordinate 24,799,219 downwards.
CTCAAATATTTGGCCTAATAAAATAATTCTAAAATAATATCTCTCTTTATCAAATATCTCTTTTTATCAAATAAATAAATAAATATATATAAACACTCGAATCATCTCTCTCTACTAAATATTTCCTTTTATCAAAATAAATAAATAAATAAATATATATATATATAAACACTCGAATCATCTCTCTACTTTTTCACCAAATTACATGCACCAAAATTTTTGAACCCGGAAGCAGCCGGAGCCAAACCCTTAATCGTTTACATCTTATCTTGCACAGGCATTGTAAACTTCACTTTAATGTTCCAATTTATTTTGTTTGCATTTCCCAAGCCTTAGAGACATTCATCAGAATTAGACCCAGAATTGTGTTTGTGTTGGGGGGGGGGGGGGGGGGGGGGGGGGGGGGGTGATATTGAAGAAAAACAGAGGGTGAGTGAGTCGAACATAAATTTCTGAAACCACGCATCCAATAATATCAGTAGTAAATTTTCCATTCACATGTTTAAGTAGATATAAAATTAGTATTTCTGCCCCAAATATTGTAGAAGCCAGCTGAGAGCTAGTAATGAGTGAAATATAACGAAACATTTCATTCCAAATGGATGGAAAACAAACTGACAAAGAAAGAATTAATGAACCAGGCAACAGTTAGCTGGATCCAACTTTCTTCCAAAGCTTCACCCACTCGACCATGACTTCGGCAGCACGAGCAAACATCGGATCCGACTGTCCCAGCTGCTCCTTCACAGCTTTTGCCATCTCAACCACGCAATCCTCAGCTGTAATGGCAGATTCCGGCAACCTGACTGATTGAAAGAAAGGGACAACTTCCTCCATCAGCTTCACCCCTTCCCACTCCTTTCTCAAGCTCTCTATGGCGTTGCCCCTTTCGTTCCTCCACACATAAGGTAGCCCAGTCTTGACGCCAAGCCCAAGGTGATCACATATAACCTTAGCACACATTCCAGACCATACATCTTCCACTGTTTCCCACCTCAACTTTCCTTCCCCTGCCAACCTCAAAGCTGGGATCAAAGCAGGCCCCAAGAGCTCACGGCTAAAAGCAATGTTGATTCCACTTACAGGCATCAGAGACCTTGCCGGCACTGTCAGAACCGCATCCACATATCGAGAATTCCTCTGTTCTGGCTTGAGGGCTTGTGTAGGTGCATCATAGTCTGCTAGATTGAGCCACAGCCCACATGACAGAGCACAAGTAACACCACTCCGCAGGCTAAATGGATAACCACGAACAAAATCTGCTCCCTTGCAGTAAGGATCATATAGAGTATTGAAAAAGAAAGGGGTGGCGGGAGTTGTGAGGTTGGTAATATGCTGAGCCACAGCATCTACTAAAGAGCCATTATTGTCCCTAGCAGGAACACAATCATCGTCAACTGAAATAATGTATTTCTTCCGGGATACAAGATAGCCAAAATACCTACATGAGTAACCAGAGAAGAGAATGGAAGTGGCAGAACCCACGACTCGATCTATATCAGACTTAGTATAAACATCAAGGTTGAATCCTTCTGGTATTAGGAGTTCCGCCGACAGATCTGGGTCCTTTACAACTATGAGGTGGAATTGGGAAAACACAGGTTTCCACTCATTCATAAAAGCAGTCAGGTCAGAGTGGAGTGCCCCTATCACAATGTCGATCTCACTTTTCTCAATATTTGCTTGAGACATCTTCTTAGTCTTACCAAAAGAATGAATTGACACTAAAACCTTTTTGATCCCCTTAGAGCAGCTGATGTTTGGACTATCAGTTCTTACAAGTGCTCACACCATTTAGGAGCTTAGAATTTTTCAGAACATCCTGCAAAGAAGGTCAAAGTAGACCTTGTCTCATCAGCAAACATTTACTAAGAGGGCACAAGGATTGAAATATTGAACTACAACTTACGTGTAGGAAGTACAGGGGTGAGGATGTGCTGGATATTGAGTGCCTTGATGAGTGAAAGGACTTCGTCTTTGCCAGTTGCTATGAACAGCTTCAAAACCTTTTCTGTCAGTTTACCGGCTCGCAATGTTCTCTGCCCATCACAATAGCAAATACCATTGGAATGTTCAAAATCACCCAATAAAAATTGAGACAGATGGGAGCCAGGGATATATAGCATTGCAGCTAGGCAGAATCAACATATAGCCACAATAAGCAATAGAGCTTCAACATCTATAGCAGGGCAGAAACCAGAACCATAATTGCACTATAGTTGCATGAAAGGACAAAGTTAGTAGACAAGCTCCAAATATAGAAAAGTGAAATGTATGTCGTGAAAACCAAGAGACTGACATTGTTAGTCAATGACCATGGGCAGTAGAGAAGCAAATCTAGAGACAAGAGGAGATCTGCAAATCTGGTACTGGCCTCTATAGAATACACAAATTTACACTTAACGAGAAAAGTACTAGGACCACACAACAGAAGTAGTGAAGCATGTAGGTTCAATAACTCCCAAATATCTTCTCTCCTATAAGCATACAGATTCAACATAAATTCTCTCAGACTATTCTAACCTCATCTTTTATTATAACTTTAAAAAGAAAAAAAACAAAAACATAAGACAATAAAGAAAATAGATACTCCTTTTACATGAATGAGAATGGAAAGTTTTTAATTATACGTTTTATTTACATCTCTATACCTTTTTTTCCAACCAAGTATTTGCTCCAGCCAAATGCACTGCATAAGTAGCTTCAATAAGTATCATGACAAAAATTATAGTATATGTTGCTCAAAGCTAAAATTTCTACTGCCTTCTCTTAGTTTGAATAATAACGTGCCATACAACTGGAATTATCTAAGATGGCCAATTCCCAGACTGAAATTATCCAACACCCTTACAGAGACTCCGGATTACAAATTTAACCAAATCAGCCCCTCATGAGAAACTCATCTCCAATTCCAATCCAGATTCCGATTGATTTGGATCTAGCTCCTAATCAGATCCTCATCCCAATCATCGGACAAGCATTTGTCCAGCAATTGATGCCATATCAAGGCAACAAATAAAGATGTTAAAAAGTCATAATCTTAGTTAACTTTTGAGCTTCACTAGGATTCAATCTCATTGCGTTAACAGTCCTGAATCCTTCACAACGTCGATGAAATAGTTTCTGTAGTTGGCATAGTTGCACATGTAACAAGTGATGAATCAGTTCCCTATGTAAAGCTCAATTCACAAGATCTCTTTAATCAACCTCAGAAATGAAGTCATTTCTTAGTTTCAGCGATAACTTCGTTAAACTGGTACGCCATTACGGTAATTTGATGTATGCTCTATCTATGTGCAGTTCAAGGGGACTAGAATCCTGCAGTTTTCTATGACAGGATTTGGCACACCCAGTTCCTAAGAAAATCAATTTGTTAGTCTGGGCAGCTGCATTGGGGAAGATTCTGACTATTGATAATTTTACCAAAGGCACAAACTTTAGTGTACTGGTGTTGTACTTGAAATCTAGTGCTGCAGTACAAACTATGGTCAGTTCATCAGCCGTCTGTTGCTTCATTTATCTTTCACAAAAGATTCAACAAATATGGTATTCACTCGGATTTACTAATGTGTATATACTCATCTATATGTGTCCATATCATAGAAGGTTGTTGAAGTGGGCTTCTGTTGGGAAGGGATGTTTCACACCACAACACTTGTTTTATTTGGAATATAGTCCTGCTTTGATCTGTATCAACACCCTTACAGAGACTCCGGATTACAAATTTAACCAAATCAGCCCCTCATGAGAAACTCATCTCCAATTCCAATCCAGATTCCGATTGATTTGGATCTAGCTCCTAATCAGATCCTCATCCCAATCATCGGACAAGCATTTGTCCAGCAATTGATGCCATATCAAGGCAACAAATAAAGATGTTAAAAAGTCATAATCTTAGTTAACTTTTGAGCTTCACTAGGATTCAATCTCATTGCGTTAACAGTCCTGAATCCTTCACAACGTCGATGAAATAGTTTCTGTAGTTGGCATAGTTGCACATGTAACAAGTGATGAATCAGTTCCCTATGTAAAGCTCAATTCACAAGATCTCTTTAATCAACCTCAGAAATGAAGTCATTTCTTAGTTTCAGCGATAACTTCGTTAAACTGGTACGCCATTACGGTAATTTGATGTATGCTCTATCTATGTGCAGTTCAAGGGGACTAGAATCCTGCAGTTTTCTATGACAGGATTTGGCACACCCAGTTCCTAAGAAAATCAATTTGTTAGTCTGGGCAGCTGCATTGGGGAAGATTCTGACTATTGATAATTTTACCAAAGGCACAAACTTTAGTGTACTGGTGTTGTACTTGAAATCTAGTGCTGCAGTACAAACTATGGTCAGTTCATCAGCCGTCTGTTGCTTCATTTATCTTTCACAAAAGATTCAACAAATATGGTATTCACTCGGATTTACTAATGTGTATATACTCATCTATATGTGTCCATATCATAGAAGGTTGTTGAAGTGGGCTTCTGTTGGGAAGGGATGTTTCACACCACAACACTTGTTTTATTTGGAATATAGTCCTGCTTTGATCTGTATCTTTGGAGGAAAAGGAATAATAGTATATGTTCGATAGAATTGAGCTTTATAGGAATGACCTAAGTTCCAAGCTCCAATTGGATGACTATTTGGGCTACGTTCTTATTTCTAGCTTTTAGAAACTTGATCTATTAACTGTTAACCGTAATACATACTGGAATCTTCAATATATATCCAACCAAAATGAGGTTTTATTGTATAATCCCGGCATCTATTACTCCTTAGGACCTTCTGGAAAGTATCATCACCACAGTAACGCCTAACCACCAAGTTTGCGATAGAATGGCAGTTCCTCTACACCTAGGACACCAGAATATCTAATCACTAACAAAGATGGGCACGACTGATTTTGGTTGCATTCTTGACATCAAATGAGCACCTCAAACAAAAATCTATTTTATCAATGACTCCTGATTAGCCAATCAACAAAAAAGATGCAAAATTCTCAAAAAAACAATTTGATCTCATTAGAAAACAAGGTTTCTCTATCACCACGAAACAAAATAAAAAACCCTAAAGAACAAACAACATATATCATGCCTCTAAAACTCAGGCTATATCATCTTTGCTTGCGGCATCTCAAGTGCAGGGTAGAAGTTATAACATGAAGATATGCCACAAGTAGTCATAAAACCTTTAGCAAGAAATACTGTAAATGTATCTCCACACACACACACACACACACATATAAATATATGAGAGAGGGGGAGAGAGAGTGAGAAGCAAGCAAAAAAGAATGGCAGACCAAAAACAAAAAAATGTTTAAAAAATTAAGAATAAGTTGAAAGAATACAAATCCAGGAACGCAGTAGGAAGCTTTCAGAGGTGGTTAAAAAAAAAGGTAAACCTTTACAACTACTTATATTGGATCTTCCAAAGAACAAGTCAACACTCTTCTTCTTTCATCCCTCATTTCCAACTTGCAAGTTCTGACATCACAAGTGGATATTTGACAAGGCAATCATTAAAAAACATCTAACACCACAGGCATTCAATTTTTCCCCTCCCATATCCCAACCCTAACCTTGTAACCATTTGTGTTGTCCGACGGCACAAGAAAGTTACATACTTGTTTGAAATCTATTAAAGAAAACATTCAAAAGGACAAAGCTGATAACACTGTATTTGAAGACCATGGAAAATATCAAAATGGACAACAATTATATTTTAACAGAAGGTTGAGAGACAGATGAAGGAAAGACGAAGAGCACCATGCTGCTTCTACATTACAAATCCTATTATCTAATACTCAAAGATAAAACAAACCTGTCACTCTATAACTGAAGCAAACGACTATAAGGGACTAAGGATGAATTTCCTCCAACAGTGATGATTTCTTCAATAAACAACAGGTTATGTGTTCAATCATGACACCATGAGGGAGTTTGCTGATTTAATGGCTATCACTTCAAGACTGTCCGTTAAAGGCACAATATAACACATATGCAAGAATTTATCACCATACAAATATATTCAAAACTTCGGTTGTCTTATCCATACAATTTGCTCTTGTCCATCAGTGTACATACTCGTTAAAGCAATTCTGGTCTCCACAAAATCAAGGTTGAGACCAGCCAAACCCATAACCCGAAATCTCACATACCCCAAAAGTAGTGTAAATTTAGCCTGTGTTTGAATGGGTTTTTGTTGGAATTAGTGTAAATTCTCCAAGGATTGGTCAAATTGGTCAAAAAGTTGTTGGGGTTTGTAAAAAGATATTAGAGTTTGTAAAAAGGTATTGGAGTCGGTAAAAGAGTAATTGTGAAAAAAAAAATTCTGCCATCCAAACAGGGGCTTAGACCACTAACGAACCATAATTTACGCCAAAATGAGTGTACTCAAAAAGTCCGATAATATATTAAAGTAGAAAAGGTACAATTCCAAAGACCAGTTATCTTCTATTCAATCAAGCACATCAGAGAGTTCAAGAACCAACAATACAACAAAGCTCCACCAAAACGTTTAAGACTTTAAGCATCAATGAATCTCAATGCAATATTGAGGAACATTCAAAGTCCTTTCAAATGAAAATCGCAAACCAAATGTATATCACTACGACAGAACATAATCTCAACTGGAAAATCTGAAGCTCAACTAAAACTTGACGATTAATGGTTTTATGAACAGTAGGCCTCATCTATAACAAGTTAGTTTATGAACGGAACGAGTAATTTTTCCGTTGACAACGTTTATCAAGATATGTTACATTAACAACCAACCCCCTTCTTGCCTCCTAGAACAGTGTCGATGGCAATTCAAGTCAAAAACAAAAGAAACTGCCACACCCAAATCACAACACACGCAATAATCAGATATATGAAGGGTAAGGGGGAAAGAGAGAGCACCGCGAAGAGGTCGAGGAGGATGTGATCTGGGAGAGGAGAGAGATCGGAGATGTTGGAGAGGTTGTGAAGCGCTGAGTTGATTGTGAGCGAGAGCAACGATGGCGGGGTTCTCATTCACACAGACATTTATAATTATAGCTATTCGAAACGATTTCTTTTGCTTTCTCTCTCAGGAAAGTGGGGAACGCTGTGAGAGAATTGGATCAACTCCTTTGTCCATAGATCGCGAGAGTGCAGATCCTTTTAGGACTGCGTTTTGTCGGTCAACAAACGACCGAAGCTGCCTCAATGTTTTCACGTGTGCGACTATTCGCACGTTCAATAGACCTATTGCGAAGGAACACTAATCGCGAGTTTGTTTCCGCTAAAAATATTTTTCCCGCAATTATTTATCACAATTCACAAGTGAGCCGGAAAAAAGATTGTGGGGTTTTTAGATATCTATTTTTATGTCAATTTTGGCTCTCAAATATATTTTTTACTTAAACATATTTTAAATACTCATGAGTTTAAAATACTAAAAATATTCATCAAATATTTTAATCTCAGTGAAAAAATAATTAAAAATCACTGCTTGGATTTTATTAATATTTTAAAAGAGTGCCAAGTGTAAGTACCTTGAGACAATCCAATGAGTTGAGTTTTTTTTAAAATAATATGTATAATACTGAGTGCACACTAGATCAAAATGTGCTATTTAGATTATATTAAACTTATACTATGATACCTGTTATATATATATATATATATATCGAATTCATAAGTTACATATAGATAGTCATATAATAAAATTATTGGTATATATATAACATGTGATGTAAATGTATAATATATGTTTATATAATGTATGTTTGATGATGATATTTTATCAAGTCAATACATAACACGAATTTTATATAACTTGAGACTTATAGTATATGAACAAAATCTCGTATCATTAAATATGGCAATGAAAGTCTAAAAATTAAGAATTAAAAAAATTCCCATTTGACCACTGAACATAATATGATCAATGGTAATATCGTAAAATATTATAACATGGTTTATTAACTAGATTTCTCTATATATATATACACATGCTAATATATTCATAAGTCTAGCTAATAAACCAGAATATAGTATATAATATATATGCTGTGTTATTATAAGTGTAGTTAATGAATCATATCGTATTATCCGCATATAATATGCTCTAATATCCATATATTATATATACAATATGCCTTAATTTCCCCTAATCGAACACATATTCCAACGTGTGTTCATGGAGGTAATCTACACGGTGGCTATTAAAACTTCAAAAGTGACAATTTGAGATCAATGACTCAAAGAAAAGAAAAAAAGCTCCCGAGACATTTGCTTCATCCCCTCTAATCTTTGCAGACGAGCTCCTCCGCATGCCGTCACCGGACCGTCCAAAGCTGGCAGCTTTCTCTCTTCACTTTGAGGTAACCTGCTACCTCTAAAATGAAATAAAATGATGTATTATTGGTCAAATGGGTTTGTTGTTTGGATTTGTAATGGGTTTGTTCAGTGGTGGTGGGGGAACGTTGGATGGTGATTGGTTGGGTGTTGGAGGTGGAGGATTTAGTTTTGTTGCTGAAATAGGGTGAGGGAATTGGATGGTAGGGCGGTGGAGAGTGGGTATTTGCGAGCAAGAGGAAGACGATCTATTGAAGTGGGAGGATCGGATGTTCTCGAAGTCCTCCCACCCTCCACTGCCCCATCATGCTACATGGAGGCCGCGGCACCAAAAAATAGGAGGAATTGATGCTGCTAAGTAATGCTTTTCTCTGAAAGAGAAACACTACTGAGTTGACTGAGCCATGAGAGGGAACTCGGCGAAGAAAAGAAAAATTTAAAACAAATTTTTGGAGATTTGTCGAAGTAACGGCCAAGAAAATTAGGAACACACGTATGAATATATTCCAACACATATTCAATCAGTGTTTAATGTTTTTTCTTTATTAATAATTGGCTAAATTACTCCTGCAATCCCGAGATTTGATTTTTTCCCATATGGGTCCTTAAGGTAAACTTTTTCCTATTGGTATCCATGTGGTTTGGACCGAATCTCATTCTCATCCTAACGTTAACTTGTCCATTATGATGTGTTAGACGTTATCAACATGTGCAATTTCGTTAAACAAGTTAACGTTGGGATGAGAATGAGATTCAGTCCAAACAGTAAGGATACTTGTAGGAAAAAATTTACTCTTAGGACCAATATGGAAATAGCTCAAACTCTAAGGACTGGTGGAGTAATTTAACCTTAATAATTTGTTGATTAGTTGCATGTATAGAGTAACAGTTTGTATGTTTGTATAGTGTAACCGTTTAGTGGTAGTCGAATATTTATTTCCTTGCATAGTGTAAGTGTATAAAGTAAAAAATAGTTTTATTTGTTAAGTCATTTCATGTATAGTGTAAGTGTTCCACATTTGCATATTGTACGTATTTAATGATTAATCCATGTGTATTTCTATATATCACATCTGTAAATAATGTATTTTTATATCTATAACAATACCAAGTATTTAACATTTGCATATTGTACGTATTTAAATCATGTTTATTCTTCTTAAATAATCATTTTATTTTTCTTCGTAATATCATTTCTGTTGAATAATTTTTTCACATATTTCTATGTAAGTGTTTCAACTTTGTTTGCTTATTTCAAGTGTTTACTAATGAGTTAATAATTTCCACATATTTTTTATTTGTTGATTAAAACGCTTGTGTATCGAACATAATTTATTCTTTTGTAGACTCGCTTGATTTCTAACCATGGCATCCTTAAGAAAGCGACTAAGGCCCAGGCATGTGTCGTAACAGATGGATTTGATAGGAGAGGAACAAATCAAGGCATGACCGGCGCTAGTTGAGTGGGTTGTAAACATTGAGCAGCACTTGCCGTTGAGCTTCGAGGATACGACACTCTCTCCATATTTTCACAACTAAAGGATGGATGCCCATCCTTCGGATGATGGGGTGCGTCATCCACAATTTGGTTCATGAGTTTTATTTAGAGATGGGGAAACAAGATCCCAATGCGTATCATTAGATTGTGATGGTCCATGGGCTCACGGTCATTGTGTCGGCAGATGCAATTGTCAAGTTTCTCCACATCCCACGGCTGCAGTTATACCAGAAGGCGATACCCCTCCTCCTATACCAAAGGGTGATGCTCCTCCTCCTCCTTCTATTCTAGAGGCTCATTCTATTGCTGATGATGCTAAGCCGACCATGGATCACGTACTTCTATCAATGAGCGGTCGTTCTGGGCCAAATTATAGAGGAGGCATAGTCATCTGACAGAAGGATTTGATCCCCTTCTTTTAGGATACTGAACTTGGTGCTTGCCTCAAATATAGGACATGTTCATTTGCAAAAATATTCTAGAATACAATAGAATTCAATAAATATATAAAATGAATATTCAAAATCTCAAAAATTCATACACAAAAACCTATACTTTTTATACAATCTCCAACAACTTTTCATACAAACTCTAATACTTTTAAAAAAAAATTATAACAAATATTCTCTCTCCATACTTTTTCACCTAACTCCAATACTTTTTTATTAAACAATTACATCAATTCATCTCTCTCTATAAATTTTTACAAATTCTAACAAAAATTAAATATCTTTAAAATTTTTCACCAAATTTTACACAAAAACCTATAAAACTCCAATCTATATAAATATTTACAATTATATCAAAATCCTAAAAATCTTTACAAAACGAACATCCCTATAGATTCAAAGCTTCACACAGGATTAGGCTCAAAGCTTCACACAGGATTAGGCTCGATTCTTATTTTAGGTGGTGAGTGGGTCCCATATAGATCTACTAGGGCGGATATATCAAGGCCTACTCGACGAGAAGACCATTTGTCAAATGCGCTCCGTTGGGTTAAGCACACATGTGAGAAGTGCAAGTCATGTTGGCCGCCGTGCAAGGGGGGGGGGGGGGGCCCGGGGGGGGGGGGGGCCAGAGGCAAGGGAACAAGCACATGCTGCCCACCAGGCGCGCCTATAGTGGGTCGATTGGTTCTTAGCCGAGATCAATACGCAGGAAGCTGGTCTCCGTACGTTTAAGTGCAGAATATTACTCCTATTATGAGTGAGTTGTAGTCCATTTACATTCGGATTGCATTTTTTGAGGACTAACTTGTTGAGTTGGCAGGGCTCACACTATGCATCTTCCTACGGGGCACCGATTCGTCTTTTTGTGGCATTTCACCCTCACTTTTGTCAGTGCTTCTATGTGGATGTACTTAATTAACGCTTTTATATTTAGCATGTTTTATTTGATGGACTTGTCTTGTGGTTGGCATTATATATATTTTGTTGGATTAAGACTATGAATGTTTATATAAATTAGATTATGTTAAGTTTTGATGGACTTGTATTCTAAATATCAAAGTTTGTGCATGTAAATTAATCAGATGAACGTAAAAAGAATATATAACGTGTGTTCATACCCTATCAAACATGATATTCTAAATCATATGTTTGAAATAATTTGAACATTATTGTTACATTATCGTCTCTGAATCCCACGAGTCAAGTTAGGGGTGAACACATTGTGCCACAAAATTAGGTTCGTACATAAAGGTTTCCCGCCATCACTTCCACCAAATTAGAGACAAATTTAATGAAGACGACTAGATTTCATGACTAATGGGGACGAAATTTATATTTAGTCCCTAAAAGTTTTTGTTAGGGACGAAAAGAAGTTTGTCTCTGAATAGTAACCTTTATGGACGTCCCCACAAAATGCGTCCCCTAAAGCCAAAAATGGTGTAGTGTGTTTTGGAAACTTGTGTCGGTCTCGGGGGAGATGACCATTGAATTTATAAGTAATGTAGAAAATAAACTCTATCTCCTAGTGTTGTTCTCAATCATTAATATAAATATTCCTTATATTCTTCTCGAGTAATTGACTTTGGACTCTTCTGCTCCTTGTGTGATTGACTTAGGATCTACTTCCTTGATACTATGTTGACGTTTTCTACCTTCTCTCAAACCTTAAATATTAGTTCCATTAAATAGTACTAGAACAATAATCGAAACATCAACAATAGGATATATATATATATATATATATATGGGACAGAAAAAGAAATTGAAACTACTGGTAGAAGCAAGTGGGTACATCTACCAACACAAAACGATGGTCAAAGGTAAATGTCCAGAATTTATATAAGATTCGCTAATTACCATGTTGTCCAAACAATTTTCAATCATTTAGGTACAGGTGAGAGGATAAAAAAAAAAAAACAAAACAAAACCTAAGGGTACGCTGTCCTATCGAGATTTTGACGAGAAGCACATGCTTAGAGCAGGAAATGGAAGGCCTTAGCCCTTAAGTATTCTTGTAGGAAAAAAGATTTTTGATTAAAAAAAAAAAAATACATGAGGCCGTACAAATAGAGGGCAGTGTAATGGATTTTAATGTGAACCTATATCTAATTAATGTAACAAAAAAGTCAAATGAACCCAATAATCATTCACTACAAGCAGTAGAATGATGCTCAATAACTTTCCAATAACCAATTTGTACAAATTCACTACAAGAAATGAACCAAATTTGTTGTAATGATTTTGGCAAATGAACCCAGTCGGTACTTATTTTGGCAATATCTGCAGTCACAATAACCACGTGAAGTGCTAGTTAAAGATGCACATAAAAGGGAAGCGTGAGTCGCTAAATTCATATAACCTTTAGAAAATAGAAAACCACTTTGACAGAGGAAGAAGGTAGACATGAATACAAACAGAATTTAAACCATTGCGCAGACGTTTACAAAGTCAAGTCGGCTACATAGAAAGTTTGACTTTCCGAAGCAACATAAGAGGTTCTCAAAAATAATAAACAAGAAACTACAGATCCGATACAAGTCTTACAGTTATGTTAAAGGTAGAATTAGAGTCAAATATTGGGGGAAATGGAATCACACCGCTGTTGTATGCGCCATGTATTGCTGCACTTTATCATTCTCAACGTAATCGTTAGGTGAAAGCAAACCCTCGACAAAAACATCATCTTCCAGACAGTCTCTACCAATCACATAACTTTCAATAATGTCTCTTTCCGGATTAAACCTTAATAACTCAAAGGGTCTATTCATTCCAACGAGCTGATCACCTCCCAAAAAGCAAAAGGTATGTAAATCATATACTCTATTTGCAAGTGCAACTCTATAAAGTATTGTCCATGATTCTTTTACTCCATACTCCATCATTGCCCAGATCTCAATATACATACCCCTACAACAGGAAACACAAAGATAGCCTCCCAGATTTATCAAATTAATGGAATCTTCATCTTCGTAAAAATGCATGGCCATAGGCATCTCACGGAATCTCTCCTCACTTAAATCAAATGCAATGATTGTCCATCACTTGGCCAATGCAGTGCCCCGTTGGAAACAATGTCTCATCCTGAATCTTCTATTTGCCTATTTTTATTTTCTTTTATTTGTGTGTAATACGGCTTTACTTTTGTTTTCTTTATTATTGATAGGAATTCTCTTGTTAAGAGCCTATGAATTGATTAAAACCTCATATTCATACTATAACCATGATGATTCAATAAAACCTTTAAACTAAGGCCAAAGATTCCCTGAGTAAGAATCGGTGGATCATCACTTATTCAACCAATAGATATAATGAATAAAAATCTAAAGAAAGGTTTGTCCTTTAATTATTTAATTAAAAAAAGAGCATAAACGGGAAAAAGAAGAAAAATCTCTCAATTTATAACTTGTAACCCTCTTTTTTTAACTCTTTTTGTTAATTCTTTTATGGAGTCCGGCACGGGAGGTCTGAATATTAAATATGATGAATCATAGTTATAATAGTTTGTAATATATTTTATATATTATATTCCGCGCGTTCTGGATACTAGAATGAATATCCGACGAGGTAAAAACATCTGTATCAAGATGGCAGAATCGATTTTTGTAATATCCATAGGATCCATTATAACAAGTCACACACTCATATTCCGAAAATACATAAACAAAGAAATTCCACGGTCGACCTACCAAAAAATGGAATGGGCTAAAAGCGACCTAAATGCTTCACTTTGTTTTATATTGAAAAGCTATGTATGGCCAATTAACTCCTTGCTTTAGTCCGTTCTTTTCCTTCTTTGGGCTCTGGTCGATAGTAGCCGTGGTAGTAATGTCCCGGAGCCCAACTATCGACTCGATTTTGTACTCTATTAATTTCTTAGTCCCTCTAGTCGGGTGGGTGCCGGCTGGTCTTTCGACCAGATCTGAAAGCGGACTGTTCTGAAAAAAAAAAAAGCGCATTTTTGCCTAACAACACATTGGCACTAAATCTCTCCTACACCCATTTCGATCTCGTAGCCGAGGGCTTGCAGACCGAGGGCCAGTAGGACACCTTTCGAGGGTATCCGTAGGGATGAAGGAGGGCTAGGAATATTGGCAAATCCAATGTGACATGTATTAGAGGGCAAGGGCTATCTTTACTCTTTAGCCTAAGAGGGAGAAGGCTTCCCGCGTAGGCAGATTAGCAATCCCTAGTCTTCCATAAATAGTATGGGACTTCTCTTTCCTCCTCCTCAAAGATGATGGATCCGGGGAGGGGGGAAAGATGAGGCTATCTGGTAGATAAAGGCTGGGGTGGAAGACCTGAGACATGGAGGTTTTCTCTTTGCTTGGTTTTGGATTCCTTTATTTTAGTTACAGATTTCTATCTTATTTAAATCGCATTTTGAATTGCATAAGTGATGACAGAACACTGCAGGTCTCTCAAAAGTATCCGTAGTTCAACATTAACCTCTGGTTTCGTGCCATGTTATGAGGAACTCGCCAATCCTGCTCTTGTCTAGTAACTTGTGGAAAGCCCGACTTTCCATGGCATTCTGAGTGGGGCACAGGAACTAGGGAAGATTAGATTAGAAAGGACCGTTTCCCCCTCTTTCATCTCCCCTCGAGGAAGAGACTAATATTGCAACAACAACAACTGACATCAACCTCTGGTTTCGTTCCATGTTATGAGGAACTTGCCAATCCTGATCTTGTCCAGTAACATGTGGAAAGCCCGACTTTCCAGGCATTCTGAGTGGGGCACAGGAACTAGGGAAAAACTGAGATAAATAGAATGTTACACTTGCAGTACAAGACGACTGTCATTAGCTTACTAAAAGACGGTGGCCAAGCTGGGGCCATGTCTAGATGGAGTAGAAGTTCTTGTTAAACCTGCCATTGAGGGAATCCTGGCTATCCCGATATGCCTTACTGGTCTTTCCTATCCAGTATTTTATTCAGAAAAAACCTTATGTAGTTCGTTTTTGGATTTGAATAAGCGGTCTACCTTAAGTTGACTTCCTGCCCCACCGGGTGCTTTGCTTTCCATCTTTCATGTCCCATTTCTTCTATGGCGTGGGCGATGCACTCACTCCCATTACGAGAATGATCCTTTACCTCTCAATGAAATATTCGAGGAAGAATAGAAATTCTCGTGATTTCTATCCAAAAAAGTCAATTAGAAATAAAAAAGTTGGATTATGAAATTATGAAACATAATTTATTTTTTAATTGGATCAATACTTCCAATTGAATGAGTATGAGTAAAGGATCCATGGATAAAGAGTACCTCCCAAGGAAAGTCCCGAATTGGATCCCAAATTGACAGGTTAGTGTGAGCTTATCCATGCGGTTATGCACTCTTCGAATAGGAATTCATTTTCTGAAAGATCCTGACTTTCGTGCTTTGGTGGGTCTCCGAGATCCTTTCGATGACCTATGTTGCGTTAAAGGGATATCTATATGATCTGATCGATTGCGTAAAGCTTGCGGTAGCAACGAAATCGGGGAAGGCCACTTCTACTACTCCTTTCCCTCTAGTGGAGGAGTAGAAGTAGATGTTTGGGTCCTGATGATGCTCCTGAGTGGGGTTTTCCTCGACCAACATTGGTTGATCATCGTTGGTAGGGGAAGCGGGGAGAGTCATATTTTCTTCTATTGTTGATTATCTATTTCTTATCAAAAGTATTGGTATACAACTATTTATTGAAACCAAAATGCAAGGACTTATATAGCACCTCACGGAAGACCTTTTTGATCTATCTAGCCTACCTTAAAGGGCTCAGGCTTCTGTTCAAGGAGTGACTTTGTTGAACTCTTTTTGTGAGTGAACACCCGCTTTCCTAATAAATACATTCCATTCAGACATTCGGTGGCCAAGTTGGTCTGTAAAGGAAGCTCAGTAGAATATGCCAGAAAGCAAAGCCAAGAGGGTCCAAGATTGCTTTGTCGAATGGGCTGGTTGGGAAATTTAAGAAAATCGGTATCAAAATAGAGTAAATTCCAATCCTGCTCTTGTCCAGTAATGTAAGGCCCAGCTCTTTTGCACCTATTTGGTATATATGTGAGATAATATAAATAGTACGTTGTGAAATTTTCTTACTTCAATTATTTTGCGTATATCTTTAATTCTCCTACATTTATACATATGTGATTATATTTATTTTTATATCATTGATGTAATGCCCCTTCCTTGTATAGAGCTATAGTATATAGTGCTCATGTGAAATTTTATTTGTGTTTACATTCAAGAAGGTAATTGGGATGACCGGGGCAAGTCTGTAAATGAGGAGTTCGATAAGGCCAGCGTGTGTTGTGTGTGTGTGTGACCAGTGAAAATCCTGGTAAGACAGGTCTGAGTGCTGCACGCCCGGGTTGATTAGACAAGATTTTGAGTTTTCGACCCCGAGTAGTTTGAGTTCTCGATCCCGAGCAGTTTGAGCTCTCGACCCCGAGTAATTTAGTTCTCGACCCCGAGCAGTTTAGTTCTCGACCCTGAGCAGTTTGAGCATCTCGGATCCCATGTCTGTACCTTATTTGACTGATATTACAACTAGTTCTACCCGTTGTTCTCCTTTAAGGCTCCATACCTCAGAAGGCAGTTATCATAAGTTCTTATTCGTTCACCGCCACCAAAGTGGTAGAGGCAGATCTTTGAGCTTTCTGGACACATACGACCTTCTAGGGAACACATTTGATGCCAATTGTAGAGGCTGGGCTCATACCCATCGATGCAAGATGTTTGTAGACATCATTTCATCTATTTCGCCTGCTTTGGGGATTCATGAGTATATATGAGTTCTTCTGAGCATTCAGATCTTCTTTCCTACGAAGCAGTTTGATGTCTTCTGTCGATGAACCACCATTTAGACTTGAAGCATATACATACGCTCTGGATACATCCCAGGTTAGCAATGAATATTAAAAAGCCCATTAACACCACAACTTGGACCCCAGGGTTTGTATTGAGGCTTGGCTTGTGATAATACAACTCAAACTATCTTATAATCGTTGAGTTCTATAATTTAGATCTTCTTATTGAAGACAATGACTACTTTTACTTTCAAATAGTCTATCTAAACAATCATATATCTATGTCAAAACTCTAATATGCTTACTACTTTATTCCAGTTTCTCATACACGGTATTTACTCTTACTTTTTCTTGCTGTATTATAATTGGTGACCGGTGGTACATAGATTTTGAAGTTTGATGGCTCCAGTCTCGTGCATACATTCATCTTTTGGGACGTACTAGACCTCACTACATATTAATATGCTACCGCAGATGAATATTTGAGTTGATTGGCATAGTCAGAGTTGTGAATAGTTTATAAAGGTGATTTTGGATACAATCTATCGCATCTAATCTCGGTTCCTATAATGGATTTCGGCTCTTTATCCTTATAGATTTGGATAGATCTGTATTAGGATTAGTCCAAGGGGAGTTACGTTCGTTCCACTTGTTTTTCTTATGCTTAAGCCTGTTTCAACTAGAAGAAGTAAAAGAGAGGCAAGACGTGTGAGGCATCGAGATCCTGTTTATCCTGGGGTAGTATAAGAAATAGGCGCCTCAATCGTAAGGGACAATTCAAGGTTCTTGGAATGAACGTTGCGAATCGCACGCATATAGCTTTCCTTTGCCGTTCCACTTTCAGTACAAGCATAAATCGAAATAATTTCCAAGATGACTTCAGTTTGGTACAAACTCAGCAAAGATCTAGGTAGAAAGAAAAGGTTAAGGGCGGAGAAGTGAACGTTGTAGCAGATGCACCAAGCTGACCGCGGAATGCTCCTTTTGGCCAAAAGGAAGAAAACAAGGAAGAAAAAACCCGGATGGTAAGAAGTGAACAAGAGATCTTGCATGGATCAGTCTCCGGAATTCTGCGCTCTCTTTTTTCGCGATAATCCACCATACTTAGGTCATTTATTTTACTCTCTTCGGTGTAACTTCTCTATCTAGATATAGTAGTCTCTCTACTGATCTAGTGTGTATAATATCCAAAGTGGAACACAGTGCAGTTATAACATCGAACAATAGAGGTATGAGGTTGTGATTTGCCACATTATTCTTCAAAATTTAACGCGCGGTGAGAGATTGGTAGTAAGGGGAGAAATGTTTTAAGGGTCACGACTTATATAAACTGATGAGCCCGGGGAGTTTTGCTCTTTCTTTTCTTTTGGAATGAGACTCCCGAAATGTCAATGTTAGGTAAGGCATAATGCAAAACGGAAGTGGGACTAAAGAAATACGCATAAGTTGTTTGGAGACTCTGCCTAGTGATGTACAGCATGTTATGCTTCTATTAGAGTTTATAATAAACCTAAATCTGATATCTCCAAAACGTCACTACATGGAGATCTCCCTGAAAATACATAGAGTTTTGGCCTATGAATAGGAAATGTTGTGGCGGTCGTAGTTATATGGTCACAGAGGTCTATTGTAAAATTACGAAGTCAGAACGGAGGTCGGGGAAGGTTGAAGAATTGTCCCCTGGTATGTCTCTTGAAAGAGTAAGTTTCGGCCAGATATGGTCCAATTCAAATTACGTGTTAAGAGGTAAGTAAAGGTTCATGCTTTACACTTCTTGTTGAATCATTTCATAAAATCTTCTTTTTGGCAGTGTGGCTTTTGTTAAGCAACACAATGAAAATTTCTATGTGGCATTAGATGATGTTTGTTGGAAAGTCTCCAACATTATGTAGGTAAAAAACGTTCTAAGAGAAATAAGCAACTTGTTGGCTTGATTGGTCATCAACCACTCACAAAGTCCATTTAGTGGCCTAAATGGACTTTTAGGCTCGCAGTTAAACACTCTTACGTCACAAACTTGAAGATCCTTGTCAATATAATACCCTCCAAAGATTAAGTATTAACAACAATACTTGAAGGAATAGAGCCCGGTAGGATTAACCGTTAATGCGCTCTCTAAAAGTCGCCTCACACTATTGTTAAATTACATTAACGCGATAGAGATATAGGATCCACTTTAATGGTATGATTTTTATATTTTTATTATCTTTGACTTATGTCCCCACCTAGACGATAATTTCGATTTTAC
The DNA here is from genome assembly GCA_003952965.2 of Morella rubra. NCBI lineage: Eukaryota > Viridiplantae > Streptophyta > Magnoliopsida > Fagales > Myricaceae > Morella > Morella rubra. The sequence continues at coordinate 24,779,919 of CM025853.1, read as the reverse complement.
AGTTGGATATAAATTTTGGATGGTATATTTGTATAATTAGGGTACATAGGGCTGGTTACTGTATATCTGTACCAATATTTTAACATCACACGAGATTTGTCATACGGGTATGAGAGGGATACTGTTGACTCGACATGACGCACAAATGAAACCCATACTCAGAGGTGGTCTTATGACAAGGTGACGGTACTGTTTACAGTGGGATAGTGCAAGCCACCACTGAGAGGATAGTGGTAGGTATCTCTAGGTGATGGAACAATTATGCCTAACTAGGTCCTGGTGTTGGGGCATGGGACAGTCCCAGAGGAGAGGAGGGACTCACAACCCTAACTCTAGGGGTTAAACAGAGCAATGAAAGGACACCTCGACAGATAGAAAAGAGGAAAGAAAGAAAGTACAATGACCGAAAAACAGATGCATCATTCCTGCATTGCATCATTTTCCTGTTTAGTGTTATTGATGCTTACAGATTATTTTGATTATTCATACTTATCTGTTTTGTGTGGCATATTCTTTTTTTCCCCCTTTTACTGAGTCAATAGGACTCACCCTTTTATTTTAATCTCTTGTATGTACTGCCGTGGACATCGGACATATCAGATGCTGACATTTATGAGCGAGCAGACTTTGGATGTTGATCCCTACATAGTAGTAGTTAAATTATGAACTTATGTCACCAAATCTTTTGAGGTATTCGTGGGGTACGAGCCCAATGGTACCTCAAGGATCCACCTGCATCTCCAGTTCCTCGAGTTGAGGATTTCGGTTTGGTCGATGTTGATCCTGGCTCTTCTTCACGTTGTCCCTCCTCCACCGGTGCCGCTAGTGGAGGGCAACGGGGATAATGAGATTATCGACCTATTCATCAAATCCATAAATACGGCCGGAGCATTGGTTAGCCCAAACAGCATCACCAAGAATTCATAGTGCATATCGTGTCCGAAATGCCATCTTAGGTATATCTCCCTCCTTCACCTTCAGTTGGTGATATCCTGATCTCAAATCGATCTTCGAAAATGCCTGTGCCCTTTGTAATTGATCAAATAGGTCATCAATGCGAGGCAGCGGGTATCTGTGGTCTTTTCTTTATTTATAGGTCACTTCTACCTTCATTAAATCTCAGCTGTAAATCGATATGGTGTCATCACACTCCTTTACATAGAAAGCGTACGACATAATCAGTATATCGGTTGCTTAGGACCAGAAACAAAATCGCGCTCGCTCACCACCTTCCAATTGTTGACACACTCGGGTACGCATACAAGGAGGTTTCAACATAACCTTTTCTCCTATTTATTCTTGAGGAAACCCCAAGTTGGGATCTTCAAGTTCTTCAGCATCATGCCATTTTGTGGGTATTTGGACTCATTTTAAGACGGAATACCTATACTGTTTGCACATCGTGAATCTTTGTTTTTTTAGGGGCCATCCAATGATTTCTCCAGCTTGGGGCACCACTTTTTGGATCATTTCCTGGGAAGGATATGAAATCTTCTGGCTGGTCCATGTAAATTTCTTCATGGATGTGCCTATTCAAGAATGCGGTTTTCACATCCATCTGCCATATCTCATAATCATAGTATGCTGCAATTGCCAATAGAATCCTTATGGACTTTAGCATAGCTACTGGTGAAAAGGTTTCCTCATAATCAATACCAGCCTTTTGAGTATACCCTTTCGCTACCAGCCTAGCTTTAAAGGTCTCTACCTTTCCTGTTGGTCCAAGTTTCCTTTTGTAGACCCATTTGCAACCTATAGGCTTAATGCCTTCTGGTTTGTCTACCAAGGTCCATACCTTGTTGGAATACATGGAGTCCATCTCTGATTCCATGGCCACATGCCAATGTTTAGCATCTTTGTCTTTTACAGCCTCTGTATAATCACAAGGATCAATCTCCAGTCCCTCAGAATCCATTTGATAAATCTCATTTAACAAACTGAATTTTACTGGAGGTCTTATAATCCTTTTACTACGACGAGGCTCCTGTGTCTCAACAGGTTCAGTTTGATCAGTGGGAATAATCACTTGATCATCATTATTCTCATTCTGCTCAGTCACTGTACTATCTCTTTGCTCATCAAGAGCAACTCTACTCTCAGTTTCATTCAAACTATAATCCTCTTCAAGAAAAGTAGCATTCCTGCTAACAAACACTTTGTTTTCATTTGGATTATAGAAGTAGAAACCAGTAGTCATTTTGGGATAGCCTACAAATAGGCACCTATCAGTCCTTGATCCCAGCTTATCCACATTAAACCTTTTAACATGAGCTGGACAACCCCATATCTTAATATGATTTAGGCTTGGCTTCTTGCCAGTCCATAACTCATATGGGGTATTAGGAACTGATTTTGTAGGGATCCTGTTTAACAAGTAAACAGCGGTCTCCAAAGCATGTCCCCAAAATGATATGGGCAACTCAGATATGCTCATCATGGAACGAACCATATCCAATAGGGTTCTATTCCTTCTTTCTGCAACACCATTGTGTTGTGGTGTGCCTGGTGGTGTGAGTTGAGATATGATTCCATGATCTTTAAGATAAACTTTAAAATCATCCAAGAGGTATTCGCCTCCCCTATCGGAGCGAATCATTTTAATGGACTTTCCAATCTGTTTCTCAACTTCATTGTGGAATTCCTTGAACTTTTCAAAGGATTCCGATTTATGCTTCATCAGGTATAGATAACCATACCTGGAATAATCATCAATGAAAGTAATGAAATAAGAGAAACCTCCTCTTGCCATGTGGTTGAAGGGACCACAAACATCAGTATGTATTAATCCTAATACTTCTGTGGCTCTAATTCCTTTTCTGTAAAAGGACTTTTTGTCATCTTTCCTTGCAAGCAGGGCTCACAGATTGGATAGGGCTCAATTTTCAGAAATTGCAATGGCCCATCCCTTACCAATCTATTGATCCTATCAATATTGGCATGACCAAGTTTAGATGCCACAAGTAAGTTGGATTAACATCCCTTTTCTCTTAAGGGATAACACACTGGAATCATCATTCTCATATTATTCAAAGAATTATCAACATTCAAAAGATAAAGACCATCATAAATAATTCCAGAAGCAACAAATTTATTTTGAAATTTAATAACAAGCTTGGAATTGAAAAGAAATGAATATCCAGATAAAGCAAGTTTTGAAACAGAAATCAAATTTCTACGAACTTCTGGAACATAAAGACAGTCTTCTAGAATCAAAATTCTATTATTAGATAATTCTAAACTAAAAACTCCGATGGCGGTCGCTGCAACAGTTGCACCCGTCCCCATCTTAAGGATCAGCTCCCCTTCATGGAGCCTTCTGGTCTCCTTGAACCCCTGCAACATATTGCAGATGTGAGATGTAGAACCAGAATCCACACACCATGAATTAAACGGACCATCCATTAAATTCAATTCAATTACAAGCATATCAGATATACCTTCAGAAGGTTTGCCCTTTTTAAGAGAAGCTAAGTAAACTCGGCAGTTTCTCTTCCAGTGACCGGGCTTGCCGCAATGGAAACAATTTCCTTTGCCTTTGTTCTTGTCACCTCCTTTGTTTCCTTGTTCACCTTGAACATTCTTAGCTGCCTGATACCCCTTATTATTTTTCTTGAAGTTCTTAAACTTGGGTTTCAGTTTCATAGAGGCATTAGATTTCTCTGTGACCATCACAGTAGGTTTGTCCTTCTTGATGAGATCTTGAGCTGACTGCAACATATTGAGCAGCTCTGACAATGTCACACTCATCTTGTTCATATTGTAATTAAGGACAAACTGATTAAAAGAATCAGGCAGAGATGAAAGAATGGCATCAACTTTTGTGTCACCATCCATCTCAGCTCCCAAAAAGTCCAGTTCGTTGATGAAAGAAATCATCTTCAAGACATGTTCGAACTGGGCTCCCTTCCACCATTTTGGTGGACATCAGATTCTTCATAGCAGTCTGCCTAGCAGATCTGCTCTGCTCTCCAAACATTTCTTGGAGATGCAACATAGCGCCTGCAGCTGTAGCTATGCCCTCACAATCTTTCTGCAAAATATTTGAGATTGAGGCCATAATATAGCACTTTGCCATATTATCATCATCATGCCACTTGTTAAAGACTCTCTTTTCTTCCTCAGTGGCATTGTTCAGGGCAAGCTCAGGTGTCTCAGAGGTGAGAACATAACCGATCTTATCGGCTGAGAGAACAATCATAAGATTTCTCTTCCAATCAACATAATTCGGTCCTGTCAACCGATTGTCATCCAGAATCCTAGCCAAAGGATTAAAAGTCATTTTTGAATCTGCAAAACAATTTCACATATATATATTTCCATTAGATTCAGGTTTTTGAAATACTAATGGTACCACCCATTCGAATAATAAACAGATATATCAAATATATCACAACAATGAGAAATATAACATTTATATTCATGACATTCTAAATGGGTATCGAGAACCTCTACCTTACATGCAACAACAATCCCATTTTGGTTATCATTGTACATATCTTGTAAAGGCGAATAGCTACTATTCATCAAAATTTACATCATATGCAAAATATTTTAAAATATTTGTGATTCTCGATTTTCTTTTGGCCTACCTAAATAAACACATCTTATACTATTTTAGTACTTGCGTTTATTTGGTTTGTGCATTCCATTATCTAAGTGTGTTCCAAATTCTTGTGAGTTTATGTCACTATTTTAGTAGACACTCCCACTGAGATGTAGACACTTATCTTCCCAAGAGATAAACAAGAAAATTTTACGAAATTAAAATCGGTCTTATCCATTTTGGCTTCAACCAATTTTAATCAAGTAAAAACTCCTATTTATTGATAATAGAGACCATAGGAAAAATTACAATAATTAATCCTATTCAGCACCCAAAATTGGAAGAAAAAATTCCTCCCCTTTTTTTTTTTTTTGGGTCGTCAACCGTTGACCGTTGACCGGTCAACCTGGGCCAGACCGGTCAAACCGGTCGGACCCTTGTCAGACCGGTCCAGCCCCGGACCGGTCAGGCCGGTCCAGCTTGGCTCGTGGGCTGGGTTCACAACCCAGCCCGGCCCAATATTGGGTGGGCTCCCAGCCCACCCATCCCGCGAGTTGGGCTGGGCTCCGAGCCCAGCCAACCCTTGGGTTGGGCTGGGTTATAACCCAGCCCAATACACACTTTTTTTTTTTTTTTTGACCCAGCCCAACTTTTGGGCTGGGCTTCTAGCCTTGGGCCGGGTAGGGCAACAGTTGCCCTACCCGAGGCCCAAGCATTTGACCCAGGGCATCTCAATGCCCTGGGCGCCGCTGGCCCCTTGCAGGAATGCAAGGTTGGCCTGCGGCCAGCCTCCACGGCTGGCGCCATCCGGCCAGCCACCGGCCGGAATGGCGCCGGCCAGACTCCGGCGCACTGTTCATCACGTGAACAGTGTTTTTTTTTTTTTTTTTTTTTTTAAAAATAAAAACATCCAAACGTTACTGTTCATAACTCATAAAAAATTTATAGAACAAAAACCGTGAACAGTAAAACGAATTGTCATACAATAAAATTATGCACTATTCATAATAGTGCGTGAACAGTAATCGGAAAGGGTTTTGGCTTTTGATTCTCAATCAAAAATTAGCAAGGTTCATATAATCCAACAATTGCAATCATACGAACCTGGCTCTGATACCACTGATAGTTTATGCGGAATTAAACTAAATAAATAACATGTTTTCAACAAAACATCTATCAGGATTATAATTGCAATTGCGGATTCGATTACTTACCTTGATATAGTAATTCGGGAATCCACAAGTTTCAACCCGCTTCACGATCCAATCCAAAGCTCCAGCGATTCAGAATAATAATAGCAACACAAATGTCTTGCCTCCTAAGGGATTTATGTCACTCTCTCTTTTAGGGATTTCTCTAATAGGTTCTGATGGCCAACCCCTTGAATATAACAGTTATATTTATAGGCCTTGGGAAACCCTAGAGAGAGCATGAGACATAGGATCCTTAGGGATCTCAAATTCCAGCCGTAGGATTAAACTGAAGAAATTCTTCTTCTAATAAAATTAGGGCTTCTACTAATTACAATCAAGTCCATCAACATATTGTAATTGACCCCTGAAATTTGAGATTATTGCAAATATGCCCCTTTTACATACAATTAATTCCTTCCACCAAACTATATTCCATATGAGATATTAGGACTGGATTACTCGTTTGGTTATCTAGGGCACATAATTCTAACACATCCATCTAATCAGGTTGATAATATGCAGTGATTAATTTTTATTTTATTTGTTTTTAGTAAAAAAAAAAAGATTTTGTGGCATTTTTTTTTAAAAGCTTCAGAGTTGTTTGGTAAAGTGTCAGAACTTCTGTTTGTATTTGACGATTCATTCCTAGTTGTTTGAATTACATTGTATTTGAATACATTATTTTATTCATATATTATTATGATGTTACGTTTCAAACACGTTGAGTTATTCAAATAAAACGGAATTCTTTGATTTTTTAGGCAATTATGATTAGAGGTTAGTTGCTTACAGAAAAATGATATTAAAAATTAAAAAAAAAAAAATTACATTTCACAAAAAATTAATTTGAAAAAATATAAAAATATATTAAAAAAACTTAAAAAAAATCCTTTGAGTTTTGCTAATTAAGTTTGCTGTCCTTTAATTTTTAAGTCACTTCTATGAATTTTTTTCTTTCATGTTTTTGCAAATTAGTAGCTGATTTGCTGGTCTCTTTTGCATCTATTTTAAAAATAAAATTATTACATATGCTATACCAATTAGGATGGTAGTTTTCATTTTTTTTAAAACAAATAGGAAACACAGATAGAATAATTCCTTTAAATACTACATGGTCCCATGCTTTATTTAAATAATCACGTATAAAAATACTCTAGGAGATCCAAAATGTCACTGTAAGTAGCCACTCATCGTGCAGTGAGAGTGATGTTGTTTAATATTCATCAACAAAAGCCAAAAGAAAAAGCAGAAAGCAAATCGTGACCACGCTGAATTGTGATCAATATTTTATTGCGACTATATCGATTATGGACAGTTTCTTGTGGTGGATGATGTTGGCCACCTTCAACCAAAGTGCCTTGAAATTTGAAAAGGGTACCATTAGGCCAAAGGTTTATTATTTTTAGTTGGGTGTCTTTTTCACCTGCGAAACCATATCTATTTAATTCCCTTTCTTAATTCGAGTGCTTTAAAGAGGCTAAAAAAGAATTAAAATATAAAATAAAAGAAAACCTACCCACCAACATTTCTTGTCACAGAAAAATACTGACTTAAATAAGCAATCACTTGTTGCTTATTTGTTATATCGCTTCTGTTTCTACAAACAAACGAGTTTGGTCTTTGAGGGAGATTTCCTAGACAAGATCAGTAACCAAAAAGCTGTTTAATGGGCGTTTTGCAAAACTTTTTTTAATATTTACAGGATCTTTTACTACTTCTCGAATATTCTCAGTCTTAATAATTTTAAATAAGTAATGAATTCCTTCTGCTCTATTAAAAAATAATCATTTATTATATTATCTTTCCCGAGTCGATTTCCCTTTGGTTACCAAGCGATTAGTACTATCGCGAGTTGCTTGCCGCTGGCGACTGCTTCAGAAAGCGACGCCCTTTCTTTTCGCCGCCCCCACCTCAGCCAACTGTCGATCACAATAAAAAGAGTTCCCGTTCCAAAACAAAACAAAAGTCTAAAAAAAAATACCAACACAAAAATTACAAAAAAAAATAAAAAATAGAGGACGAAAAATCGATTTAAGGAGGAGGAGAACAAGAGAAACGCAGGTAGCCAAAACACACACACATACAGACGCGCAAAGAGATGCGTTGCTATGGATTAACTCCAATATCTGGAAGCGAGTCCCGCTTCTTCTACCTCCCCACCACACGACCTCCACACATATTCGATCCGAATTCCCACTTGCCCTTTTCCTCCCCGTATTGCTTCCCCTCCAAACTAGTATTCTCGCCCCGGATACCTCCCGGGCCGTTCAGGGCCAAGGCCAGGGCCACCATCAACGATGCGCTCGTGACCGAAGAGGCGGCCGCCGCCGCCGGGCTGACTTTCTATCAGCTTCTGGGCATTCCCGAGTCCGGATCCTTGGTCGAGATCAAGCAGGCGTACAAGCAGCTTGCCCGTAAGTACCACCCGGACGTTTCGCCGCCGGGTCGGGTAGAGGAGTACACCAAGCGGTTTATCCTTGTCCAGGAGGCCTACGAGATATTGTCGGATCCCAGGAGCAGAGCTCTCTATGATAGAGACATGGCGAAAGGTCTCCACCTCGCGTTTTCGGCTCGGAGACGATACCAGAGCGACGAGGTCTGTATCTCTTTTTAATATAACTGTTTGATTTCTCTTTAGGGTAGTTTCGGATTTTAGTTTCCCGAGCAATTTTCCATGTTTGATAATTTGTATTCGTTTCCACTTGTTGTGCCGATCCATATGGATATTGGAGTTTGGGGGAATTTTGGGTAATGTTGATTTGAGTGTACGCTAGAAAGTAGTTGTCATTATTCATGGGTTAGCTCTCCAAATAAAGTTTTTTCTTTTCACTGCGTGTGTCTTTAGGAAGTTCTTTCGTTCCCAGCTATCTCTTTGCGGGACTAACCAGGAAATCAAAGAAAAGAAAGCAACATAATTTCTCAACCCTGGTTATTGATGAGTCTATTTCTTCTTCTTAAACATTGGTATAAATCTGAAGGGTTGTCACTTTTATGCTGAAGCAGAAGCAATTTAGTTTTTCCTCTTGTCGGGCAATTGCCAAACTCTGATGGACTAAACTAATCTTCTGTACTTAACAATTTCTTGGGATTCCCCCCGCCCCCTCTATTAAGCTGTCCTTTATGCATAGAGTTTGGAGAGTATGGGAAGTTACATTTCCTGTTTTGGTCTCAAGAAATTTGTGAATCATCCCATTGTGCTTCGCTGGATATTTGAAATAGGAGCGTTCCTAGAGCTTTGCCACTTTTCTTCTTTGCTCATGTTCTTTACTGGAACTATTGTTTGGACAATTGTGGAGGTTCTCTGTTTTTCAGACAGTTTCTTTTATCTGAGCTGACTACTCAATCCCTGTTGAGGGTTTCCTTGATCCTTTCTTACCTGTATATATATGGGTTTTTGTTGTTGATCAGGGAATCGAAGTGAGAGGTGAATGGAAGAACCGTTGGCAATCCCAGCTATCTGAGCTGAAGAGAAGAAGCATGAACAAGGATGATACAAAAGGAAATATGTCCTGGGGAGATCGAATGCGCAGGCGAAGGGATGAATTAGCCAACGAATCATAAAACTAGGTCTTTTTTTCCTCCACCTTTTGTGTATATATATCTTCCCACCTTATACTACAATGGTAATGTTGAAAGAAGAAACTCAGTTACCATTTATGTTTTTAGCAGATGACTTGGCATTGAAAAAGCTTTCCAATAAGCTTGTCTCTATTGTCCATGGCCAAAAAAAGCAAAAAAAGAGATGAAAAATTACATATTGGTCAATGTTGAAACTTGAAAGATCAAACTTTTGACAAATTTTTCTCTATTAAAAATTTCTTAGTTTTCAATTCACAGCAAAGTAAGGTCCGCAATATTTTATGTTATTATTATTTAGTTCTGGGTATTTAAATAAATCACATAATTTGTAGCCGATTTTGACTGTTTGAAACCGGATATTCCATTGAATTTGGATTCATCCCCAAATGTCACCTGCCTCCACCCTTATAGTCGTTACCTAACACGTCGGTTCAAAGCTCCTTAATACAAAAAGCTGGGCCAAGCTGTGGTAGCTAGGGGGCGGGGGGAAGTTGCTTGCTGAGGTTAAAAATTCCGAAAACTTCATTATTTTTTTATGGGCTATGCTCATAAGAGTCTTTCCTGCTATACTTGGATTGATGGACTGTCAACATCGGCCATCTGCCCCCGTCTACACTCGGCTTGAGCCCAATCTTTAAGCCTCTCTTGGTACCAACTTGGTTATCCTGTGCCATCAAATTCCCTTTCTCCTATCAAATACCAGAGGAGAAAGGACGAGTAGTGGGTCCCCTTGTAAAGGTGATGTCTAAGTGTCTGACTTGTCAAGCCCAGGTCTTAAATGGCTGTCGCCTGTGGGTGTTTAAGGAAAAATACCACACAACTTGCTCAACTTCACGGGAAATAAATTTGGAATGTAAACAAGAACTTTTCTTTACGTGGTTAGTAGGCCACATAAGAGTTTCTACTGCACTTTTACCCCAAACAGATTATTGGGTATCGTCCTCTCTCTCTCTCTCTCTCTTCTCTCTCTCTCGTGTATGTCGACGGATTGTGACCATTTTTTTGGCTCCATTCATGCATGTGGTTACCTTTGTGGGATTAGGCCCTTAGCTCGAATTGTAAGTCCCACGCTCTTGTCGATGGCATAATTTGTCCGAGCAATGATATCTTTATATAGTCTTCTCTTTCGTTTCGTCCTTGTAGTCCTCCTAATGGATATGTATAAGTATGACTATCCCATCGTCACTATTCCATTGTAAACCTTTATTTGTGTTTTTTTTTTTCTGAAAATAGAATTACCCCCATGTTCGAATTCAAGACACTTGCTTGATATAATGATATAGATTTGTTATCTTTCTATTTTAACTCATTATTATCACGCGGCAAATAATTATTGTGGTGACAAAATAATTTGTTAATTTTTTCAGCTGGCTTGAGAATAGTTTGATGGGAAGGAATCCTTTATCTTGTAAAGTGTAATTTATTGCTGTTATTTCTTTCTTTCCGTTTCCGAGTTCCCAAACAAGATGTCACAAACACCAATTACATCAACAATAGCAAGAAGTATACTGGTACTTAGATGAACATTCCTAATGAATCCAGCAGTCATGTTACAGGAATACGAACTCCCTTGGTTGGTTTACTCGCATCTTCAGAAAATATGAGTATATTAATTCCGATCACCAAGAGCTCCTTGTTATCTTTTTATTTTTCCCCCACAAATATAAATACTAAAATAGATATGCCTCCCGCTTAACAAATCAAAATTCTTGTTCGTAGCATAGACGCGGGTTCAAGTATATATACACCTAGGGCAGGTCATGGCCTCCTAGACCATAGTTTACCAGCTCGGCTTTCAGCTCCAGCACTTGTTCTTCCGGTAACACTATGGTCACTATCCTACCTTCCTCACCATCCTTGCCAATGCCAGACCCTTTTGGCCCTGGAAGCACGAAAACCGCTCCTTCGTCTCCAACCCTTTGGACACTATAATGCACAACCTCTGGTTTATCTCCATTCAACTCCAGTCCATAAAAATCAGCCTCTTCCAAGTCTACAAACGTCAATTTTGCTCCGTATACGACGAAATCGGACACCCCACGATCCTTCTCCACCAATTCTTCAATCAGGCTTCTTTCATCCACGGCTTCATTCAGTAGCAATGTCGCCAATTTTCTTGGGTCCATCTCAGTTATAAAGAAGCTGCCTGCCTTAACCTTGCTTATCATGATTTAAGTGTTGAGGACAGTCCTTTTGGCAGGCTTACTTGGACTATTTTAGCAAATGGTCACTGCTTCAGGTTGAGTTCCTCCTCGAACTTTGGCTAAGCTTTTCCATATAATGGCTCAGAGGGATTCAAAAACTGGGATTTGGTCGATTTGGTTTGGACCTGAGATTTCTAACTGCAGGTTGGCTAACTGGGTGGCAGTGACCGGGAATGAAAACGTTAAACGTAGCCATTTTGCTTTTATTGCGAATTATCCAATGGTCTCCAACCGGATCGATCCGTTTCACAGAAAGTGGTTCCTGGGGAAGTGGTTTAGGGTGGTCCTTGGATCTCTCAGTCAGTGTGTCTGATTTGAGGAAGTTGGGCTTGTTGGACTGAAGACCGGCCACGATTTTACCCCATTTGTTCATGAAATCTGCAGCACAGAATGCATCTCCAAGGATATGGGCCCAGCTGAGGCCCAATGATATGCCCCCACATTTGTAATAGGTTACCTGCACAAAAATGGCAGGTACATAAAGGAAAAATTGGTAGAGAAGTGAAGAAAAATAAGCATAAGCCGCGGGTCGTTTTGCTAAGGTTTTAACAAGAGCTAGCGCTACCCTGTTGTGCACTTAGGACGGAAATAAAAAAGCTAGATGGCAAAACTACTCTCTAAGCTAATTTGCATCATCCTACCAATCATTTTTAGGTCACGAAAGAAATCATTCACCACTCTCCCTTGTATAGCACATACTTCGAAGCAAGTAGCAGCGCACATAAAACTATCGAACATGTGCAAGGCCCTCTCCATACACACCATTTAAGTCGCGAGGAGGCCTGTGGCTGATTAAACTTAAACTTGCCTACTGACAAGTTTCTAAGGTGGTGTTCTTTTCCCCAAAATTTCGGGGTATGGAAATTTCCAGCAAAAAAACACTTCAAAATTTTTAACTTTTACACATATACACTCACTTTTTACAAACCCAATAAATCTCAATAAAGTAAAGATTTTAAAATTTCGAGAATATTCTCTAAAATTTTGGCAAACGAATGCCCCATAAGTCAATCCGCCATGCCTCGAGGGGACCATCCTACCAATTTTTTTTTTCTTCTTTCTAGGCACCTAAACAAACTTAAAACGACCCGCCCACTCTAGGTTTTCCACATGGAACTTTTTATTAGAAAAGATCAACAGCTGGGGAGACTAAATTCTGAAAAAATTTTGCTTGCCAAAATATCACATTAGGGTCAAGCTGCCTATATAGACCTCATGAGGGACGTACATAGGGAAAACCTAGATGGATCCATGGGGGGTCCAACTCCATGCTAAGTGGGGTTGATGTAGTACAGTTCGCAAGTTGGCCCATCAAATAGGTCGAGGCATAAACTAATTTTAGCCCACTAGCAATTTACAGGATTTAATTGTCAAGATGTGATATATAGTATGAAATTTGATAGTTCGAAAATTTATTTTATTTTATTTTATTTTCTAAGATTTTTCTCAAAAATTATAACTATGGGTTTTTGGGTCTTGATTATTATTATTTGTTAGTAATTGTGTTGAACTAACAATAGCTACTTTTTTTTTTTTTTCATCAACACTACCAGTACCTTTATTGAAAAAACAACCAAAGAAAAACTATGGGGGGTCAGTCCCAGCATAAACCCAACAAAGGTCTGGAAAATGCTCATGAACATCGGGGTAGCCTCCGATCATAAACACGGAAGCAGCCCATCGAGCAAGGAGGTGCACTTCCTCATTAGCACCATGATGAACAAAAGAGAAGGTACAAGACTCAAAAGTAGAAGCTAGCCTAACGATGTCCCCAATACACCCATGACATTTCCAATTTCTCTTCTCCGGAAAATGTCTAATAGCTTCAATTGCTAGAAGTGAGTCCCTTTCCACCACGATCTGACTAAGGCTGCATCTGCCAGCCTCTTCAAGTCCCAAATGAGATGCTCTAATCTCCCCTTCGTCTGGATCCGTAAGATTAAACCGTTCCACACAAGCTCCAACTATCTGCCCTTGATGATTTTTAATCACTGCTGCGCCCACAGAAAAATCCCTTCTCACAGCCACATCAAAATTTACTTTAAACTGACCATCACCTGGAGGATTCCAACGAGAAGGCAAGGACAAAACCTGCTTTTGATTCCACGCAGTCACATGTTCCTTCCAAAGCCTATGCACCTTAGAGACCAACTGCAACACATCTAAGCAAGCCGCATGATGAATGATTTGATTTCTAGTCCACCATAAAATATCCCATGCAATCAGTGCATACAATTGGAATTTATGATGATCCAGAGCAGATAAATCAGGTAGTTGAGAAGGATCAAGTATTATTTGCAGCCACTCGGCCAGAGGCTTACCAGCAAAAGCAATGAAATCCAAGGCCCATGGTGATTGACTCCAAAGAATTCTACTAACCATGCATCCCAACAATAAATGTTGTGTTGTTTCCACCTCTTCATGACAGAAAACACAATTTAATTCGGTAGCCTCCCATACCCTCATTCTCTCAGCAATAGCTCCTTTAGTTGGGATAACATCCCATAGAAGTTTCCACAAACTGAGTTTAAACCTTTCATGCACCGGTAACTTCCATAGCTTACCCCACCATTTCAGCTCAACAAGGGACAAAGGAAGAACTTTCTGCCGCACCACTTTTGATACATAGACTTAACAGTAAAAAATCCTGCTTTCTCCAAAGTCCAAAAGAAAGTATCTTCACAATACTCCCCACCTAAATGGATTTTTGTAATGGCCTCAGCATGTTTTGGTGAGAAAAGGCGCCAAAGCAAGCTTCTATTCCATTGACCAGTATCCGGATCAATGAGATCTATCACTTTCGAAGCCTCACATCATCCAAAGCCCCACTAAGAGGTAAAGGTTTAAAACCTGGAATCATAGGAATCCAGGGATCCTGCCAAATGGAAATAAGCTCCCCACTCCCAACCGACCAGCACAATCCTTTCTCTAAATTGGGTCTCATTATTAAAATCCCTTGCCATACCCAAGAAGCATGCGGGTGACCTTTAGTTCCCCAAAAAATCACCTGTTGCAAATATCTCCCTTTTAAGGTTCGAACCCAAAGACTTTGATCATCAATGGCCACATTCCAAGCTAACTTAGTGATCAAAGCTTGGTTAAGGTCATGAACAGCTCGAAACCCCATACCACCCTCAGATTTAGGAAGACATATCAAAGTCCAAGATTTTAGAGACAAATTATGAGCTTTGTCTAAGTTATGACCCCACCAGAATTTTTTCAGACTTCGATCCACCTCCAAACACCAACCCTTTGGGGCAACAAAAAAACTCAAAGAGTAGGATAACATAGGGGTTACTACACTTTTGATTAACGTACCTCGACCTGCTTGAGATACAATTTAGGATATCCAGTAGCTGAACAATGATTCCCACCCATGAAATAGTCACTCCTCAGATTGGGATACTAAAGTTTGAGCAGATGTTAGAAGAAAAATGTCCCTTGCCACGATCCAATGCTAACTGGCCTATGCCAGTTCAAGTCCCAGAAGCCTGAAGTTGGGCTGAATGAGTCCGTAAGGATTACACTTTCCGTTGTATTATTTTTGACACATTGGACCCCTTAACTTACACATTTTTTCATTTGGAGTACCCAAATTGCCCGTCAATTTAGACGGATTTGTCCAATGTGCAGATGTGTACCCATAACACGGGTCTAAATTAACCAATTTGGGTGCGGGGTCCAAAGTGAAAAAATGTGTAAGTTAAGGGGTCCAATCAAAAATAATACATCCTATTGATATTTCTTGACCGACAGACCAAACTCATATACCATCTCCAAAGATGTAGATATCCAACGGATGCTCTTCTACTCAACAAGGAGACCTTGCTAAAGCGCATGCACTGCTCCTCCTGAAGAATAAGATGCCCCGGTCTAGAGTACACTAGCAACTACATCTAATGCAAGCAGCCAGATCATTTCCTGAGAATCTAGTCGAAGAAAAGATCCAGCCAAAAAGGCAACAATTGAGAAACACCGAAGACTCCTTAAATCAGGCCTGAGAAGGGCTGAATGCCCCATTTGCAACACATCTCCGCATTTGATTTCTGAAATACCATGCAATCAGTTACTGATGATCCAGAAATAAATCAGGAGTAAAGCCACTCGGCCAGAGGCTTACAGCAAAAGCAATGAATCCAAGGCCCATGGTGATTGACTCCAAAGAATTCTACTAACCATGCATCCCAACAATAAATGTTGTGTTGTTTCCACCTCTTCATGACAGAAAACACAATTTAATTCGGTAGCCTCCCATACCCTCATTCTCTCAGCAATAGCTCCTTTAGTTGGGATAACATCCCATAGAAGTTTCCACAAACTGAGTTTAAACCTTTCATGCACCGGTAACTTCCATAGCTTACCCCACCATTTCAGCTCAACAAGGGACAAAGGAAGAACTTTCTGCCGCACCACTTCATGATACATAGACTTAACAGTAAAAAATCCTGCTTTCTCCAAAGTCCAAAAGAAAGTATCTTCACAATACTCCCCACCTAAATGGATTTTTGTAATGGCCTCAGCATGTTTTGGTGAGAAAAGGCGCCAAAGCAAGCTTCTATTCCATTGACCAGTATCCGGATCAATGAGATCTATCACCTTCGAAACCTCCACATCATCCAAAGCCCCACTAAGAGGTAAAGGTTTAAAACCTGGAATCATAGGAATCCAGGGATCCTGCCAAATGGAAATAAGCTCCCCACTCCCAACCGACCAGCACAATCCTTTCTCTAAATTGGGTCTCATTTTAAAATCCCTTGCCATACCCAAGAAGCATGCGGGTGACCTTTAGTTCCCCAAAAAATCACCTGTTGCAAATATTCTCCCTTTTAAGGTTCGAACCCAAAGACTTTGATCATCAATGGCCACATTCCAAGCTAACTTAGTGATCAAAGCTTGGTTAAGGTCATGAACAGCTCGAAACCCCATACCACCCTCAGATTTAGGAAGACATATCAAAGTCCAAGATTTTAGAGACAAATTATGAGCTTTGTCTAAGTTATGACCCCACCAGAATTTTTTCAGACTTCGATCCACCTCCAAACACCAACCCTTTGGGGCAACAAAAAAACTCAAAGAGTAGGATAACATAGGGGTTACTACACTTTTGATTAACGTACCTCGACCTGCTTGAGATAACAATTTAGCTCTCCATCCCGATAGCTTGTCAAACAGCCTATCCTTCAAATCCTGCAACGCCAAATGTCTGGATCTTGGAAAAAATACCGGAAGACCAAGATGTTTGGCCTTTGGTGACATGCGCTCGAGGTGCAGAAGTTCACAAATAGGCACCGTAGCAGCCCCATGGAAGTTTCGGCTGAAGTGTATAAAGGATTTTTCCCTATTGATTTTCTGCCCAGACCAACTCATATACACCTCCAAACATCGGTCCAAGGCTTGAGCATCCCTCATACTAGCCTTTGAGAACAGAAGTAGATCATCTGCAAAGAGCAGATGAGAGATAACCGGTGCTCTTCTACCAATTTTTATGCCTTTAATGCAACCAGCTGCCTCCTCCTGAAGAATAAGTCGAGAAAGAATCTCAGTACATAGCAAGAATAAGAGAGGCGAGAGCAGATCTCCTTGATGCAAGCCTCGAGAAGGAGAAAAATGCCCAAAAGGACTCCCATTGATCAACACCGAAAAACTAGAAGAGGATATGCATTGTTGAATCCATTTAATCCAAGTGGGGTGAAAACCAAACTTTTCCAAGATAAGAAGAAGGAAGGGCCATTCTACCTGGTCATATGCTTTCTCCATATCCGCCTTTATCGCCATCCATCCACCCTTACCCCTTTTATGATTCATGCCATTAAAAACTTCTGCAGCCACTATATAATTGTCTTGTAACACTCGACCTTTGACAAAAGTGAGTTGGTAAGGAGAGATGAGTTTAGGCAACACCACCTTAAGTCGTTCAGTCAAAATCTTAGAAATAAGGTTAAATACACTTTGCCCCCCTTATCTTTGGGGTCATTTACACATTGCACCCCGATGTATTATTTTTAGACATTGGACCCCTTAACTTACACATTTTTTCACTTTGGACCCCGCACCCAAATTGCCCGTTAATTTAGACGGATTCCGTCAAAACGTGGGGTGCAATGTGTAATACCCCAAAGATAAGGGGGGCAATGTGTACATACGCCAAAGATAAGGGGGCAATGTGTAAAATTTTGACGGAATCCGTCTAAATTAACGGACAATTTGGGTGCGGGGTCCAAAGTGAAAAAATGTGTAAGTTAAGGGGTCCAATGTGTCAAAAATAATACATCGGGGTGCAAAGTGTAAATGACCCAAAGATAAGGGGGCAAAGTGTATTTAACCCTAGAAATAATCTTATAAATGACGTTGCATAAACTGATGGGACGAAATTGCCCAACCAGCGAGGGATTATCCACCTTCGGAATCAACACTAAGTTGGTGTGATTGAGTTGGGGTAACAACCATCCAGAAGAAAAGAATTCCTACACAGTAGCAATCATATCACGTCCCACTATAGCCCAATATTTTCGGAAAAAGAAAACCGTCATCCCATCGGATCCTGGAGCTTTATTCAGGTCCATCCCTTTCAAAATCTCCCAAATTTCCTTCTCATCAGGTAACCGAATCAGCATGCAATTCTCCTCTTCAGAAATCACCTCATCTACCAACCCCTCCAAATCTGAAGGTACATTAGGCTGATCAGTGGTATATAAGGAAGAATAAAAGGAAACCAATTATGCACCTATTGATTGATGCCCAGAAATCCAGTCACCATTGTTTCCTTTCAACTCCAATATTTTATTCCGACAACGGCGAATCACGGTAGATGCATGAAAATATTTCGTGTTCAAGTCACTAGAGGATAACCAAGACACTCGTGACTTTTGTTTCCATAAGAGTTCCTCCCTTCTTAATTGCTCATCCATCTCCAAAATCAGACAATGCTCCAGCCATAAATTCTGAGAAGTCGGCTCACCTTGCTGACAATGACTAAGTTGTGCTTTCACTGCTTGTAAGGCCACATGAATATCGCTAAAAACAGAACGGTTCCACTGCTGAAGGGCATCCCTAACAATCCGGATTTTAGAAAAAAGAACCCATGCAGAAGTTCCATTCCTCGGTTGTCTCCAAGCATCCACAATAACCCCAAAACAAGTCTCCTCTCTAGCCCAAAACTGCTCAAACTTAAAACACCTAGCGACTCTCGCTTCATCCCCAAACAAATTAAGAATGAGGGGGATATGATCAGAAGTAGTTACAGCATAATGACGAACCCCGGCATTGGGAAAATTCACCCTCCATTGCACATTAGCAATACTCCGATCTAATCTCTCCCGAATATTAGCCAAACCAATTCTACCATTGTTCCAAGTAAACTTCCTACCAGAAAAACCCAAATCTACAAAACCCAAGCTGTCCATGAAATGTCTCAAACCACAAGACGAAGAACCAGGCAATAAACGACCACCCTGTTTCTCCGAAGAAAGCAGCACTTCATTAAAATCCCCAATGCACACCCAAGGAAGAGTATTGGAAGTACCCACAGAAACCAAATCCTCCCAAAACTCCCCTTTATCCTTCCAGTAAGCCGGACCATGAATCAAAGAGCACATAAAGTCAAACCGATTATTTCCCAGTCTAACAAGCAAATGGAAATAAAAGCGATTAGACTTCACAACATCAAACATTAACCCAGGCCACCAACAAAAAGCAATACCACCCTTGCACCCCACTGGAGGGACAGAAATAAAATGAACAAAACCAAGACGACGAAAAATCAAACTCAAACGATCATCTTTTATTTTAGTTTCCATAATAAAGATGCCCATAGGATCTACTTCTCTCACAAGGAGCCTAAGAGCTCTTGAAGCCGTGGGTCTACCAAGACCCCTGCTATTCCAAGATATGAGACTCATGGCTGGGGTGGGGGCAAATATAGGCCCGCCGCCCCAGCCAAAGAGTTACTAACCACAGTTTCACTAGACAATACCTGTCCTGCCAGACCCTCATCCTCCTTCTTCTTTTTGGGACCATACTTCTTCCGTTTCTGCACCCCTTCAGCCTTGCTTGCACCTTGATTGAATGTCAGCTCCAAGGTATCCTCCACCAGTAGTTGAGAGGAAGCTGGAAGTTCACGGTATTTTTTCAGTTGGACATTCGGATCAAGTGCCCCGTCCCCTCCTCTCTTCAAAGTCAGAACTCCATCCTGGGTCACCACTAATTTGGGGGGGGCTATTAGATGAAGAGGTCAAATCTACTGGCCCAACTTTAACGCTAACATTAGCCTCCTTGCTATCCGTTTTCAGCCCAGCTTGACTTGAATTAATGAGCGGCATAGCAGACAAAACCAGCCCATTTAAACGGCCCATCACATGAGACCCAATATCCTCCCTTGAGGATTCGTTCGGTGCAGCCAAAGAAAGCTCAACTGTCTGACAGTGAATATCTCGATTCCCAATGCTAACGATTTCCACCGACCGTGGCCCCCTCATGAGCCCGTGCCTCCTCCGAGTATCCTCCAATGGTCCCCACTTCCCCATAACTGACTGAGCCAACGTGGCAAGATTAGGAGGAGCCTTACCCCACCGTGGACTCAACCGCCGATCACCACCAAGAGAACCACCACCTAGAGAGCTACCAGCAACTCCCCTATTACCAGCTGCCTGACCCATGCGGGTTCTCAAAGGAGAAAGAAATTCGAGTTCATCAAGAGGAATCATCCCCCTTATCGCATCCCCCAGAGCAGATTGGTGAGGATGATCTTCATCAATACAAGTACCCACAGTATGGGTAATACGACCACAAATCATGCAAAAATTAGAGAGTCTCTCATATTTAAAAGATATCCAAATAGGATTTTGCCCCTCTCTATGCAAAGAAAATCCAGGATGGAGAGGAGTTTCAATATCAAAATGGACCTGCACCCTGAGATATGGTTTGTGAATATCCACCGGATCAATGTGGTCAATCACCCCCAGCTTACTCCCAATCAGAACTGCATTTTCTTCATCCAGCCTCTCTAGAGGGAGCCCATGGATTTGAACCCAAAATTGTGCATGAGATAAGTCAACTTCATGTATCGTCTCCCCGCTCCTCCATTCTTTGAGAATCATTAAGTAACCCTTAAAGTTCCAGGGGCCTAACCTTAGTACACGATTCTTCTCCTCCATAGTTTAGAAAGAAAATAGAAATTTATTCAACCCAGCATCTTCAATCCGGAGGTTAGGAGCAAACCTCCACCCAGCTTTGATGAGAGGAATTATCACCGGCTTCGGAAAGATCTTTCGAACTGCTAACTGTCCCACCAGAGTGAGGGCTTCACTATCTGTCACCCGCCCAGGATTCACTTTCATCAACCCAGACACATCCTCCCACGAAAGATTTTTCGTCTTCTCCATAAGTTCATCCAGATCACTCATTGGTTTTTTCGAGTCACCCATCCTCTGTGCTAAAGACAAAATCTCTTTCCACTCTCATAAACCCCACCGCCAGAGTATTGTCCAGCAGCCAAAGCACAGATCCACAAGAAAGAGAATAAAAAAGAAGAGAAGTACACACCAATAGACTTTGTATGAAAAAGGCAATTTCCAACGCAGAATCAAAGAACAGTTGAAGTAGTAAAGGCGTCGTTGAGAAGGAATAAAAAAACGAAACGTACCACCAAGAGGTCGATGACTCAGCCAAAAAAGGAGTGAGAGGAAAGGTAGCAGTGGATAGGTGGCCTAGGTCATCATGAGCAAAGACGATGGAAGGAAATGGAGTATGCATAGAGTACGAAATGTCAGATAGGAAGGGAATCAGGGGGAGCATTGTGCTCAGGGGCTCCAGAGAGCGGTTATTTTTAACTAACAACAGCTCCTTAAGTTCAGTTGTCCGTTGATAAAAATCTAAAGAGCAAATAAGATGTTATTGAGGCCAGTATTGTCATTTTGATTAGGAACTAAAAAATTTGTTATCTTACATTATCTGTCTTAATCTATTGGGAACCGTAACAATAGTTGTTGGTAAGAGGCGAGAGACTTGAGATATAGGTATATATAGGTATATATGAATTTCATCCCCCTGCAATCGTGATATTAGAGACTCAAACCCATGACTCTCCACTTGAATTTACTTCATTTGTAATATATTTTGCCACTGTTCATGTACTCTCCTTTAACCATTAGGCCAATTACTCCTATACTGGTTTCTCCACATGGTTTGGGTCATAAATTTTTTAGAAATGACCTTTATTTCAAGCTATAATTCAGAACTTCAGGTAAAAATTTTGAAAGGTGTCCACTCCCCCTTTGTCCTTATGCAACTATTTTAGAAAAACTTTCCCTTGCCCCCCACCCCAAGAATTTGAAACAATATCCCCTCCAAGAAAATGCCCTCTAGCCTCCTAAAAATTTGAAACATTCATTTTTTACCTTGAATAATTAATAATGACTTAAAATTTTTTTTTTTGAGAGATCTGACAAATATATTTAAATAGGATTCAAAAAATCAAGATTCAAAATTTTGCTTAAAAAAATGTAATTTTTGAATTTTAAAAGGTTCTTAGGGTTAAAATTTATATGTTCTAGGAAATATAGTATGAAAGCTTTCTGCTTCTCTTTAGTCTCTTCGAACTCTTCCCTTGTTTTGGATTCTAATTTCTATGTTCTTGACAAGCATATTCACAGGATAATAGTCATGAATGTCCTAATTGAAGAAAGAAGATCATTATTTGTAGTTTACCATCTTTAGCTAATATAAATGTGTGTTACCTATCTTCAGCTAACAAAAACCTAACTGAAAATGTTTTCCATGGATTATATTTATACAAAAAAATTTACATTATATGTATAGCAAAATATATACTAAAACTATAAAAAAACAATTAACTATATAATAACATAATAATACTAATATGTGCCCCCCAAAATATATATATTCGCTTCACACTGCGACATTTTAGAACCAGATTTGGCCTGAAGTAGTACGCACTAGCCTCTAATGGCTGGCCTAGTCCAAAAATCTTAAAAATAGAGTCCCTCATAAGGTTTGTGTACTTAAAAAGAAAATTTTCCTCTAAATCCTCTATATAGCCAATATCATAAATATCATAAATCACAATATGCTGTGTCTATTTTTCAATTTATCGAACAATAAATTAAAAAAATTTCTTATAAGAGAATTGTAACGCCAAAAAAAAGAAGAAAAAAAAAGAGGTAAGTAAAAGCCAACCAAAACCCCAACTAATTAACTTACTAGAAAAAAAAAAACATGCAGGTATGCGTAACCATGCATTGAAGACAATATTGAATATTATAGGAGCTACGCTATTTGAGAATTAATATTTAATACTTAAATTTTTTTGTTAAATTGAAAGGATGGAAGTGGTTTTAGAATTTGGTCTTGGGCCTCAATTTGTACCGATAGAGTCGTGCCTGCAGCTTGGTGCATATTGCATGTGAAAGATGTGGTGCATATAGTTGACATGCATGGCTGAAATAGAATCATGAAGATTAGCTTGCTGCACTCTGCTTTGGAGGAGCTAGCCCATCTATGATCTAAGCATGTATGCACCTGGCTAAAAGGGCCAAAGAATGGTTATTTATGGATTGTATTGTATTACAATTAACATGTTTAGAATTGTCGATCCTAGGGGATAAGTTAGGAGATTGAATCCGACAACATGAAGAACATAACTAATAAGGTCGTGATTCCCTTGAGAAAGCGGAAAGGATATTGGTCCCTCCACCCTATACGAAAGTAGTTGTGGTTTCTTCCAGATCATGAACCTCCGTCGGTATGGATAAAGGTGATGGAGAGGAAAATCTACATTACCCACTTTGATGGATACGGGTGCTCTAACGCCTCTTCTTTGGAATTGAACACCAAGTAATGCTGGTATATTCTATTCCTATGCGTCCTGTACGTTGTATTCATCATAGACGTCATAGTGATGCGATCCTCGGGTCGGTCATAATCTAGTTGGAAGTCATCCTTAACATATATAACAGTTAGTATGTATAAAAGTTTCAAGAATTAAAATTTAATAAATTATACCTACCAACACTCGGTTAATCACGTATAATTTAACCTGGTCAGGGACCTCCCTCCACTTACTCTTCTGAAATGGGACATGATGTTGAACGAGCGCACCAATATGACTTGAGAGCATCAAGGATGCCTTGTCATCACCGCCCATACGTCCATCAAGGATATGGACAATCAGCTTTCCTTTACAAGCCTTGAGTAATGCAATCCCGCGCGTACTACCCCTTCAGTGCTTGATTCTGGATGACTACAAATTAGAACAAAAAATTTTACATTCAGTTAGCACAGAAATTTAAAAGTCATAATATTTAATCAAGATCGACGGGGTAAGATACTTACAGTACAACTACTTTGGGTGCCTACTAGACAGGTAATTTGTTGTCTAGGAACTGCTAGCGTACTCGGAGCGAACCCACTGACATGAGTTCATCAATATTATATGGCAAAGTAAATTAGAGTGACTGCCATTGCTTCTTTCTCACGCGTGGTCGGACATATCTCGAGTCATTTCTAGAATGTCAAAGGATAAAGTCTCAAACATGCTTCACCGCATCTTCACTAGCTTCCTGATCAATAGGTGGAATATCATACGGAGGTGAACATGATCTTCGCCAAGTGACTCGACCCCTTACTCAAGTCACTCGTTCATGACACTAACCTATAAGTGAGAGTCTTAGTTGAAATCACACAATGAGATTAATCATGCATAACGACATGAATCGAGTTGCAAGTACAGTTTTAGAGTGGGAGTACTTAGACTGGTTGTGGTAGGGAATGGTAATTTGTTGTAATCTCTAAGCGAAGGACGCTGCTAGTGTACGAGTACTCTCAACTCGAACCGATGAATCACACGAAGACGTTTTCCTCCCGCTGGCATGACGTTGTCCTGTGTTCAAATTAATCAATATTAGTGAAAAAAAAACCAATGAATATAAAATAAAAATGCAAAGTAAATTGAAACGATAAAGTTACGTTAGTCTCGGAGTCATATTCTTCAAAATCACTACAATCTTCACTGAACAATTCTGAGGAATCATCGCTTCCTTCTATTTCACGTTGTTGTGGAACCACTTTCCATAAGCCTCGACGTCATTTCTAGTTAATGGGTCATGTCAAAGGAGCTAAAGTCCACAAAAAACTCAATAAAATCATTCTCTTCGTATGCTTCACGATTCGACAATCTTTCTCCATCTTCACTAGCTTCCTTCAATAGGTGGAATATCATACGTGTTTCTAGGGGTAATCTTTTGAACAATCTTCCAAGTGATCGCCCAACTTCATATCATTGATATAAAACACTTGATTCCCCTAAGACGCTAGCATGAACGGTCGCCTTTGTATCACTTTTGAGATATGCTAATACTAACAAATCGACCACTTTTATCAAGACCTAAGTTTTGAGTACTCAAGTCAAACTAGTCACATTTGAGTAAATAAACTAAATTCCCCCGCAAATAACACAATGTGTAAATCTCCACGACCTGGCCATAAAAATAACGTCTTCTCCAGTATGGTCCCCCGAAACAACACCACCACTTTTTTGAGTACTACGAAATTGTTCACGAAGGACCGTGTGAAACCTAACTCCATTCACTACACACCCAGAATAACAAAGTGCCCGTTGATCTGGACTGGATGTTAATGCATACAAATCATCTGACATCAAGCCTGAGATTTCATTGCGCATAGTTTGAATCTAAAATAATAAACACTTGTTAATTAAAATAGAAAGATCAATCAAAATGAAACATATAATAGAGACAAAATTAAATAAATACATGATTACTAAACCATAATGAAAATCATATTTCGTGCCTCCTATCAACAATTATTAGCGATTGCCTTATCATCTCTTCTAAGTGCTCGCTAAAAAAATAAATATTTTATAATAAAAAAATATAAAAACAAATAAGTGTTCAAATGAGATCCTATTGTAATATGAGCTTACTCTAAATGTTGGCTGATTTTCGAGCAATTGTTGAGTACGTACCATTGTGCTTTTGTAAATTCATTTCTATTCAAATCGTGACCGTTACTAGCTCCCAATGGAAGAAAATTTTGAGTGAATACAAAAAGGCGACAACCCAAAGTAGTTCGATCATCCATGTCGGCATAATTTCGGTCTTTTCTATTGAATCTCGTCTTAACCGTACCAAGATACATTGAGAAAAAAAGTTAGACATTCATTTAACACATAATTCTCTGCTATGAAGCCCTGAAAGTTCGTGAGCACTAGTCACTGAAGAATAAGCTCAACTCAGTCAACGCTGTACACACTTCGTTTCCTAACAACCAGTGTATCATTGCTAGTAACAGTCCTTGCAACAAGACGTGTGAGTTGTGATTCTTCATACCTATTATCTTCCCTTTTTTTATATTCACGCACCGGGATATGTTAGAGGCGTATCCATCTGGAAACTAAACACCCTTCAGCATTCACAACACTTCTTACGTTCATCCTTTGTTAAAGTAAAAGATGCTTGAGGCATTACCTTATGTTGACCCTAAACTTGCAAATGCAACTCCTTTTTAAAGCCCATTAATACCAAGTCCCTTCGAGCACTAGCATTGTCCTTCATCTTACCATCAACGTTCATCAAAGTTCCCAACAGATTGTCACAAATATTCTTCTCTATGTGCATAACATCCAAATTATGTCGAAGTTTCAAATCTGACCAGTACGACAACCCAAAGAATATGTTGCATTTCGTCAAACTCAACTCATTTTCAGCCTGTTTTCTTTTCTTCTGAGTCTTCCCAAACGAACATAACAGTACTGATTCAAGTTGTTGAAGTATCTCCTCTCTAATGACATTTTTACAGGTGCTGCACTAAACTTTTTTTTCCCGTCAAATATGTAGACATCATGCATCCACTGATGCGTCACAAGCAAATACCGGCAATGTCCTAAAAAACAATGTTTGCCCCCATGTTTAAACCAAATCGACATTGTGTTCGCATTGCAATTGAGGCATGCTAACCGTCCTTTTGTACTCTAATGCGAGATATTACCATAAGCCGGGAACTCATTTATTTTCGAAAACAAAGCAGCGTGTAACTTGAATGAACTTAACACGACCGTGTTGTACGTTTGCACTTTAGTTTCTCACAAGTTCTTTAACTCATCTATCAAAGGCTACAAGTAGAGGTTGATATTATTTCTAGGACTTCTTGGTAAGTAATGAGAGCATGAAACTTGAATCCTTAATACACTTCTAGGGTGGCATATTGTATGGAATTAATACCACTGACCATAAACTGTACGATTAGCTCATATTGTCAAACAGATTGAACCTATCAGTTTCCAAACCCAACCGGACGTTCAGAGATTCCCGACCAAACTATTCATAATTCTTATCGAGGTCCTTCTATACCACAGAGTTTGCAGGATGCCTCATCACCCCATCTTTAACCACATGCTTCTCTTGGTGCCACCACATATCCGTTGCTGTTTGTCTTGATAGAAACAATCATTGTAACCTCGGTTTCAAAGGAAAATACCGCAACACTTTTTGAGGAAACTTTGATTTGCTATTCTGACTGTACTTCTACCTCGATACCTCAAATACTGAACACTCTTGTAACTCACTGTGTTCTTTTCGAAATAGTACACAATCATTTAAGCACGCATGTATGTTGTCATAGCTAAATCCCAAATTCTTTCTTAATTTTTTTGCCTCATAATAAGATTTAGGAAGTGTCTCCCCTCCGGCAACATATCTTTTATCAAGCCCAACATATCTTCAAATGCCTTTACAGTCAAATTATTTTCCGATTTCACATTAAGTAACCTAACAACAAAGGATAACTTCGAGTACTTCTTATACCTGGGATATAACTCTCGCTCACTATCCGCCCATAACTTGGTATATGCGAAAAATCTGTCTCTAGACCCCGATTCATTTGTTTCAAGACCTAGCATATTTTGACCAGTGTTCTGATCAACCTCTACTCTCTCCTCAAAATCTTCTAACATGTCTCCTATATCATCATTTATGTTTCCCACAGAATCCTCAGTTCTCGTTATTCGAACTAGGTGTAATTCTTAAACGAGGCTAAAGCTACTAAATGAATGCATGAAACATAACAGCATAAATTGTTCGGACGCAGTTAAAACCATCCGAACCATACATATGAGCTTTCGGATGGCCTTAGCAAAGTGTCCAAGCCAAAAAAGAGAGTCCGGACGAAATATAATCCGTCTGGACTGTGATTGTCTAACAACACTATTCTTCGATGAATAGATCCAAAATATTCACAAAATCATCCCAAAATCAACCCAAATTGCAAACATTTCAATATAAACACATCACAACCAACCCCAAACTTCATTACTATCATTTTAGACCCCAAAAATTTGAAAAACACATGTTTTGATATCCTAAAATTCATGCTTTTCATCCTAAAATTTTGCAAAATTTTAAACCCATTAACCTTAAATGCAATCCAATGTGAAATCTTCCTTGATTTGCTCCTTCCACCCCATTTTTTTAGAGATTGAACACCCAAAATTAGCTCCCCTCATCTCCACTTCCTCAAATCGTAACTTTGATAAATTTCTTCCCGTTATGCGTACTGTCTGCATTTTTAGCTCTTTCATCTGCTTAAAAGCCGTTCGGACACCCTTAAGCCTGTGTTGACACCTACATGTTTAAGATTTCGAGGGAATTTTTTATTACCTAACATTTCATGCTATCCACACGGACTATTTTCTGTCTGAGTGCAAAGTTACAATAGACGACATCGTTTTAGAAATCCCCAAACAATAGTGTCTCTACATATACATGCAAGCAAAAGATCATAAATGAACACGTCTAGACGGAGCACAATACTGCCAGGAAGGTTTTCTTACACAATACAACACCGTTCAGCCTTATAGTAAACCATCTGGATAGTTATCTAGCCGTTCGAACAGTTTTTTAAGATTTGATTTTTTTTTAGCTCATACCATTCAATTTCTTACAAATTTTTAAATAACCAAAGTGTGTTAATAACATAAATAACCTTAAGTGTGTTAGATAGTAGTTTTGAAGTTTCAAGAAGTGTAATGAAATGAGAAACACAACATCAATTAACATGTTGTAGTAAGGATGAATAAAAAGAAATAACATAACTGAAATAACATAAATATATCAAATATACTCAAAATATAATATAAACAAAACAACATCAAATAAATCCCAATACATGTCCTCAAAACATAATATAAAAACAAATAATATAAACTACTACTGCTCCTCATGAACTGTAAGCTATAAAACCGCACGTACACTGCTCACTGCTCATGTGGTCCTTTATCACACTGACCCGTAGAGTCAGGGCATGTAGCTCTGCATTGGATGTCACGTCCTTTGGACTGACCGAATTGCAGCCACCTCCTTCTTCCAATCAAAGTCCAGCTGACCAACCTTACTCTCTAGAGCTGTAAGCCGAGCAGTGATATCACTTAGCATCTGATGGGTGGGCTGCATGATTGATCGCACAGTTTCACTCAGCTCGACCGTCAGATCCGCCACCCAACTCGGTCGCTCTGCCCCAAGTCCATGGGTCGAGCTCTGTCCATGTTCTGCTCCTCAGCCTCTAAAGCTGCTCCTGTCATCTACCGACAGCTGCCCGCGCGGCACTCAGCACTCGGTGTGTTTGGGCTAAGGAACGCGAGAGTGTAGTTTTGTTGATCGGTTCAAGTGGAGACGCCTTTGTCTTTTTGGTACCTTCGGGTACCAACATAGTATGTAGGAACTGAGTCAGTAGAATACTGTACAATAAGGAAATGACTATATCGGTATTTAGGGCCTTTGCATGGATGGACTGGTAGATATTTGATGCCAGATCAACTGGCTTCTTTGGTGCAACCGGGTACATGAACTCAGCCCCGTGAAAAGCAAGTTCTGTCGTCTGCTTCTTCGGGTCATTGCAGTAGCATAAGATCATGTGCGTGATCCGCCAAAAAGGAAACAACTGCCCGTATTGCATGTTGCTTCCCTCTAGAATAACTGTATCCCGACCTAGCATCGTCCAGAAAACTTCAGCTTTAGTAGACCAGCCCTCCTTGTTCAGCGGCAAGTTAGGGAATGTTGCCATAGGCCTTTCATAGCCCATAAACCTTGCTAGCTCGTCCGGCGAGAATGCGACCTGAGTGTTACAGACTGTGATCTCTAAACTAGGTTCTGAGATGTTCGGCGCCCGAAGTATAGCAGTGTAGAATTCCCGCTCCAGATTCATCGACACATAGCTTTTCCTCCAGAGGAACGATACCTAACCCTTCTGTTCCACCACCTCCGGAAGCGTCTGATCCTCATATCGAAGATCGTTGAAGTCAGCCAATTGGATTTGCCGCTCGATAATGATCGAGCGGGACATAATAATCTCTAAGGGTGTCCAAAGAACCGGATGGATTGGACTGAAATTGGACCAGTTTTGGCCAAACCGGTGAGAAATAACTCACCAGAATGGCCATCCGATGAAATCGGTACACTCCGATCCGGTCTCGGTTTCATACATAGAAAAAACGGTACTAGACCAGAGTAAACTGCTCCAGACCGGTCCGAACCGATTTTAAAAAAACACGTTAACGATTCACCACAAACCCCCCTCCCTCTCTCATATTTCAAAAAAAAAAAACCCTAACCCCCCTCAGTTCAAGGCGCGTAGGAACCCCTGCCCCCCTCCAACCCCCCACCCCCCTCTCTTGAATCTCTCAGCATCTCTCTCTACCCCTCTATTTAGTAATTTACTGACCTGTGCAGTCAACCTCTGAAACCTGTGAATCTGTGTCTGAAATTTTCTGATTGATTGTGAAATTGTGAATGCAATCTAAATGTAGCAATTTCTAAATGCAATAAACTTGGAGAAATGAAATGTTTAGCATTTTGTTGTGAAATTGTAATTTGTGTTTGAAATTGTGTTTTCTTTTTTCAAATATTTTTTTAGTTTGAAAATGACTATTAGTAATTAGAGTATGTGTATGTTTAATTTAATTTTCTTTCAATTTCTTGTCTAGTTGCTAGATAACTTAACTTATAAAAATAACAATATTAGTTTAGATAACTTGAGAAGAATAGTTTTCAGATTATTGCAAAACATTCTTATGTGATTTGATGTTTATTCATTCTCTGCTGTTGTGCAATTAGGGGCTGTTCCTATTGATTTAGCATAAATATATGTGTGATTTGGCGTATTTGTGATTTGGTTTGTGAGTTGTGAATAATATTGAGTCATTGACTATCATGTGATTATTTGTTCACCTTTGCTAGATGGATAGTCAATCTGAACCAACCATAGAGGGTCAGGGAGCACCGTCTAGTGTAATTGATTTAGAATCTGGCCTGTCCCTAGACTTGTAAAGCATCCATGGTATGTGAACACATGACAAAGAAGACAGATTGTGATCCCTTCATGTGCTGTAACTATTGTTGAGTATCCTTGTGATAGTAACAAGATTGGCCATGTATTGAAGTGTGAGAAAAATTTCTATGAATAGGATAAAAGGTCCAATGGATAAATATCAAATACACTTGACTGGTAGTAGTACATGAAGGAGAGAGTGACAATATTGGGTCTAGTTTAATAAGTATAATTCAGTGGTATATTGAACTGATTTAGTTAATTAGTTATTGTAGTTCATTAGTTAATTTAGAATTTTAATTCTTTTGATCTCTCTCTAGGCCTGCGAATTGATGTTGTTCTTAGTTAATTGATTGTCTCTATTTTAGAAGACTTTGCAGGTTAGAAGATTGTGATTCACTGATTTGTGAATGTTTGCCGTGTGTGGTCAGTGCACTGCCATTGAGGGAATTTATGGATTTGGTTATTGTGTCATTAGTTAATTTAGAATTTTGTATGAATCTGCTTGATTGAAAGTTGTGAATCTGTTTGAAATTGTGTCTGAAATTTTCTTGATTGATTGTGAAATTGTTTAACAATTTGAATGCAATCTAAATGTAGCAATTTGAAAAACTAAATGCAATAAACTTGGAGAAATGAAATGTTTAGCATTTTGTTGTGAAATTGTAATTTGTGTTTAAAATTGTGTTTTATTTTTTTCAATATTGTTTTTAGTTTGAAAATGACTATTAGTAATCACTAATTAGAGTATGTGTATGTTTAATTTAATTTTCTTTCATTGCATTTCTTTTGATGTTTGTCTAGGGTGTTTGCAATTATGAATAATTAGTTTAGATAACTTGAACTTATAAAAATAACAATAATTAGTTTAGATAACTTGAGAAGAATAGTTTTCAGATTATTGCAAAACATTCTTATGTGATTTGATAGTTTATTCATTCTTGTTTCATGCTGTTGTGCAATTAGGGGCTGTTCCTATTGATTTAGCATAAATATATGTGTGATTTGGCGTATTTGTGATTTGGTTTGTGAGTTGTGAATAATATTGAGTCATTGACTATCATGTGATTATTTGTTCACCTTTGCTAGATGGATAGTCAATCTGAACCAACCATAGAGGGTCAGGGAGCACCGTCTATGTCTCTGTAATTGATTTAGAATCTGGCCAAGATGTCCCTAGTCCTACTCCTACCCTTACCAACCAAAGTTGCCCGCCTCCCAAATGTAAAGCATCCATGGTATGTGAACACATGACAAAGAAGACAGATTGTGATCCCTCATACCCCATGTGCTTTTGTAACTATTGTTGGAAAGAGTATCCTTGTGACAGTAACAAGATTGGTACCTCAACCCTTAGAAATCATGTATTGAAGTGTGAGAAAAATTTCTATGAATAGGATAAAAGGTCCAATGGATAAATATCAAATACACTTGACTGGTAGTAGTACAGCGGCTGAAGGAGAGAGTGACAATATTGGGTCTAGTTTAATAGCCCATAGGTATAATTCAGTGGT
This sequence comes from Morella rubra, assembly GCA_003952965.2. Classification (NCBI taxonomy): domain Eukaryota; kingdom Viridiplantae; phylum Streptophyta; class Magnoliopsida; order Fagales; family Myricaceae; genus Morella; species Morella rubra. Next base: position 24,747,533 of record CM025853.1, on the reverse strand, counting down.
ATCAAGGCAAAAGCTTGCAGAGATGTGCGTTATTGATGAGATGCCATTCAAGGTAGTGGACGGTCAAGGTTTTAAGGCCTTTGTTAAGTCACTTGTACCTAATTTTCAAATGCCTTCTCCCCAAACTGTGCAAAGAGATGTTCTAAAGATTTATCAAGATGAGAAGGAGAAGTGAAGGGACTTTTTATTCATGTGCATGCAGAGTTAGTTTGACTACTGACACATGGATCTCAGTGCAGAACTTAAATTACATGACTCTCACAGTGCACTTTGTTGATAATGATTGGAAAGTTGCGCAAAAAGATTATAAACTTTTGTCAAGTTCCTAATCACAAGGGGGAAACAATTGGGAAGTATGTGGAGGCTTGCTTACTTGATTGGGGTATTGAGAGAATTTTTTCCGTTACAGTTGACAATGCTTCTTTTAATGATGGTGCTATTCGGTTTCTAAAAAGATTTTTGAAGGGAAATTTATTACAGGGCAATTATCTTCATATGAGATGTTGTGCGCATATTCTTAACCTTGTTGTTTATGAGGGGTTAAAGGATTATGATGAGTCTATTGTGAAGGTAAGGAATGCAGTGAGGTATGTGAGGTCCTCTCCATCAAGGTTGGAGAAGTTTAAGCTTTGTGCTGAGAAGATGAAAATTGATACAAAGAAATTGGTATCTCTTGATGTGCAAACGAGATGGAATTCAACATATCTCATGTTGGAGACTGCAGAAAGGTTTCAAGCAGCCTTTCTAAGATTAGAGATCGATGATTCTAGGTTTATTCGTGCATGTAGTGCGGGAGATGGACTTGGACCTCCTACGAGGGAGGATTGAGAGAAGATAAGGATTTTTGTTATGTTTTTGAAGGTCTTCTTTGATGCTACTGTCAAACTTTCTGGCTCTTTGTATGTCACATCAAATATCTTCTTCCCTGAGTTTTGTCAAATTCAGTCATATTTGATTAGAATGTCTAAGAATGACAATGCAGTAGTGCGCAACATGGCAATAGAGATGAAGACCAAGTATGATAAGTATTGGGGGCAATGTGGAGAAGTTGAACATGATGATATTCATTGCAAGTGTGCTTGATCCTAGAGGCAAATTGGGTGTGGTAGAGTATTGGTTGAAGAAAATATATACACTGGAGTTGGCAAGTACTTTGATATCATCTACAAAGTGTTTGTTAGAGGCCTTGTTTGATGAGTATAACATAGTCTATGGAGATTCAAGCATGACACGTCCACAGGTATATTATTTGTAGATTCTAATGTATTTCTTTTAATTATTTTAATCTTATTTGATTTGTATATTATTTGTAGATTCCAACTTATTTCTTTTAATTATTTGTACATAGGGTTTTGAGCCTCCTCCATCTGCTAATTGTGATTATTCTATGGATGATGCCTCTGGCTCTAGTGACGTAGTAGACGTCCCCTACTTTAACATGTATGAGCAAGATCATGAAGTTGACCATGTGAAGTTTGAAATTGATGCATATCTAACAGATAGGTGTGAGTCACGTAATATCCCATACTTGTGAGGGTGGCAAGGGATGTGCTGGCTATGCCTATTTCCACAGTTGCTAGTGAGTCAACATTTAGCACGGGGGGTTGTGTGCTTGATCCTTTCCGCAGTTTTTTGTCTCCGGTCACAGTTGAGGCTATTGTGTGCTCTCAAAATTGGTTGAAGGATCCAATTAAATTAGATCTTCGGGAGTCAATGGACGAAGTTGAGGCCTATGAGGCATTAGAATCAGGTAATCTTATTTTAAAATGTCTCTTTGTTGGTTGGTTTTTTAATTTTGTAAGTTCTAGTTATTTAATATTTATGAAGATTTAAACATGTTGTTTATGTCCTAAATTATTAGGAATAACTTTTAACTCACGAGTGGCTCAGATTGAGATCAATGAGGACTAATTAGATTGATTTCATGGTAAGGTTTTATTTCTTTTTTATAATAATGCCCATTATTGTTTCATAGTTTATTATCTCACATGTGTGTAGATGGACAATTGGACAATTGATGATGGATATGGACTTTATTTTATTTTTCTACTATTTTGTGGCATGTATTAATTATACTTTTAGTTTGTTTATTTGATTATTTTGTTGTTTGTTATGACTTGTAATAGAGTAGTGTAATTACTAATTTGTTCTAGTAGCATTTCTATTTGATACTTTTATTTTGGACTTTCTTTATTTTGGAATTTCTATTTGGTTTGTTGATTTAGAATTCTTTAAATGTATGCTTTAAGTCTTAAGATGTATGATTTATTATTCTTAAAAATCTATGATTTAGAATTCTTTAATTAGTAACCTAGTAATTACTAATTAGTATAGTAGTATTCTTTAAATGTATGATTTAAAGTTCTTTTTAGTTTGTTGTAGAAGAAAGGTCACAATTGTGGCATAATTTGGTTGAGATCATAGTCCAAACTTGATGCAAAAAAAACACTAAAAAATTGATGTAAAGAAGCTAGAAAATGGTAAAAAAAAAGCCCCAAAAAAGAACAAAAAATGTAGCTTAAAATAAGGCCCAAACCCTGGACCCAAACCGGTGAAACTGGCCAAACCGGACCAGTGTTTGGCCGGTCCGATCTCATTACCATGGTCGATCCGGTCCGGTTCGGTTGATTTGCTCCCTGCAAATCCGGTTACACCGGACCAGGCCGGACCGGCCATTGGACACCCCTAATAATCGCCATATGTTGCTCCAACGATAGAGCTGGAGCGGATGCTTACTCGGAATAAGCCTAGCTGCTAGAAGCCTCGGCATCGAATTGCAGACGCTTGCTCATTTTTTTTTGAAATCTGCACAAAAGTGTTTGAACGGTTAGAAAAAGGGCTTGCATAGTCAGAAAAGGCTTTTGTACTAAAGAAATAACTGTTTGCATGGTTAGACAACCAGTTCGCACTGTTTGGTGACCGTTCGCATAACTGTGCGAAGGGATAACATTATAAACACTTGGTGAAAACGATGATGTTTCCACCACAAATGTTTGGACAGCTAACAACAGCCGTCCGAACGATGAATAAAGAAAATAAATATGCAAATTAAATATAAAAATGTGTCTAGATTGCTTGGAAAATGATGGGGTTTTCATGAAAAGCGTCAGAGTAGCATGAGACTTCCGTTCGAATGGAAAACACATAAGTAAAATATTTATATTAATTATAAAGTACGTCCAAACTTCTTCGATATAGCGTCCAAACACAGGCAAAACGACAATGTATCCTTTTTAGGATACTACCAAGCGTCCGAACAACATAAGACTGCCATCCGATTGGAAAACACAGAAGTAAAATATTTAAATTAAATATAAAACACATCCAGAGTGCTTTGATATAACGTCCGGACACATGCAAAACGACAACATATCCTTTTTGGGAGACAACTAAGCGTCTGAACGGCTGAAAACAGCGTCCGGATGCATCGGGGAAGACGATCGAGTTAACTCAGCCATGATAGCGTCCCTTCACTTCCCACACACTCCCCAAAACACCACCAAATCTTAAACCAATATACTTCAAACAATCATAACATTTAACACAATTAATTTCTACGTAAAAATTAATCAAAAAACACAATATAGTATACAAAAAATAGGATTGAAATTCTATACGTAAAACTAAAAAAAAAAAATGAAAATTTTACTCCTAAAATCATGCTTAAAATGAATAAAACATACCTGGATGTGATTAGAGCCTCGAAGGAATGAGTTTACGTTAAGATTTAGGAAGAAAACAAAAACAAGCGATGATTGAGAGATTTTTGAGGATAAAACACATGGTTAGATGTAAAATGTTGAATTGTTCGAGTATTTGACAATCTGTGGACGCCGTTCGAACGGTGTCCCCCGTTCGGTTGCATTTCAACACATGCCCCAATGAAAGTCTACAGCAATAAATGCCAAAATTTAAACCGTTTAAAGTGGTTTGAAACATTAAAAGCGTTCGGACGGTTGGTTTCCCGTTCAGAAGCAATTCTCCCGATTTCGTGCGACGTGGAAGCAAAAGTTTGGCTGAATAAAGGTCACGTCATGTCCGGATGGTGTCTAAGAGGTTTAGACGGTTACAACTATTTTCAATCGTCGTCCTAGGTAAACACGTGTAACTCATGCGACTTTTACACAGACGTCCGAACGGTACTGTCATCCATTCCATCTGCGTCGTTTCATCTTACCCTTCCGGTCTGGATGGTACACTGTTCAAACGCCTAAATTTGTTTTCAACCTTCGTCCTCATTAAACACGTGTAAGCCATGCTACTACGATAAGGGCATCCAGACGGTGTGTTTGTGCGTTCCAACGTAATCGATTAATGTGAGGCGTCCAATTGAGATGTAACATCGTGTGAACGCTTAGTACATTTATTTTACATTACTTTAATTCATTAATTGATTATGGATCCCATTTAATTCACTCAATTTAATTTATTTAAATAATTTAACTAACTAAATGTAATTCGGCTCAAAATTTTAACTTTATTTATTTATTTTGACTACATAAAAAATATAGTTAAGCATACTTTTATATTAAAGATCCGTTATAACTAATTATACTAACCGTTCCGTTAACTTAACACTCGTACTAATCATCCATTTAATTGTACTAATCGTCCGTTTAAATTGTGTTAAATTTAAATTAATGAAAAAACATAATTAATATAAAAATATCAAACATAATCGAAATACCGAACGAAAAAAACAATCATAAAATCTAGTACAAGGTAGAGACGGTCCTTCTAAGGATTAGAAAATAATAGTGATAAAATATAAAGGATACTAGTCTGAATCACGAGCTGGTTGGTTCAGATCTTGTCTGAAGGCGTCATGATCATGTCCGACTACTCCATTTTATCCAACCGTTTAATGAGTGTCTAGAGCTGTATCGGAATGGTTCAGATCTTGTTCGAGGGTGTCACTAACATGTCCAATTGCTCCATATTATCTATTTTTTTGATGAGTATTTGGAGTTGTATCGGAACGTTTGGAGAGGCTGAGACAACTGGGACACGTGTGCTCACACAGAACTCAGTTCCATCTGCATAGCATTCTGCTCCTCCCTCAAACCCCTCTCCATTAGAGCAAAATTGTTCTCCAGACTGGTCAAGCGGGTATGAAGCTCCATGCACAACAAATGCGTTGGCTCCAGTATCACCCGAATACTCCTCCTTAGATCCACTACTAAAGCGTCCGCCCAAGCTGGTCGTTATGTATTGTTCCCGACATTAGTGATACTTCTTCTGGAGTGATCCATGGTCAATCTAGCAAAAACCGTCCGAACGTAAGTATAATTCGTTCGCATGTTATTCTAACGACGACGTTTCCATTTAGAAAGTGAAACACGTCCAGACGCTATTAAAAATGTCCTGATGTCTATATTCGAGAGTCTGAATGGTACTTCAATGAACACAAAGAAAACAATGTTATTATTCAGCAAAAAAAAATAAAATTCAAAAGTATTAAATTGAAAAGCATGAAATTGAAAGCAAAGTCACAAAGAAGGTTTTACCTGAAGTTGTTTGAGAGATCTCGAAATAGTGAAAATGTTTGAGAGAAAAGTTGAGAAAAGAGATAGTGAAAGTGTGATTTTGACAAGTCTGGTAGGTTTTAAGTGACAAGAAGGGCGTTTGCACGGTTTCCTTAGGTATTCGGAAGGGTCTCAACGGTTAGATTCACACGTGGCCCAATCAAATTCAACGTCATTAAATATGCCAGATTCGAAAATCTTCTGGAACTTATATCCATCTGGATGGTTTCGACATCACTTGCGTAAAGTTTTACAACGTGGAACCACACGATTTGGGGAAGAAGCATTGATACTTGTGTTGACGGGTTTATTTTTTGGTGTTGGAACGCTTGTGTATATGTTCGGACGGTATTAAGTGTTCATGACGATTTTTAATTTGTCACTATGTGCTTACGATTATTATTTGTTAGGTAATGTTTGTTAGGACGTTTTCAAAATGATGTCTGAACATACTTGTAAACATTTGTGATGATTCTAATCGTCACTCAATTACAACGATTTGGGTTTTGTCACCCAGAGACCCGTCTGAATTGTTTGTTTATGGGTTCAGATGACTATTTAGTATTTGTGACGATTTGTATCGCCACTCATTCACGACGAGGTGTATTTCGTCACACTATAAATCTGTCTGAATGGTTTTAGGACCTGTCTAGACAGATTTGGCATTCCTGGATGATTTTGGGTGACGAAATTAATGTTTTGTCAGGGAAAGACCACTTTAGGTGACAAAATTTAGTTTGACATCCAAAATTTTGTCACCCAAAGCTCAATTTCTTGTAGTGTACGAACTCGATAGTTGATATCCCTTTTTTTTTTTCTTTGGTGCATGCAAAAAAGGGCGGTCACCTAACTAACCCAAAATTTGAATATCTCGATTTATTAGGCAACAACTTTAGTTGAGCTCTAGTTAAGTTAGTTACATTACGTTAGCAAGTAATTTTGTTAACTAACTATTTTATTTTCCCACTCTGTATATAAACAGAGCTATGTAACAGAGCAATACACATTAATACATTACACACTTTTCCAATCTCAATACTTCATATGGTATTAGAGCCTACTTTCTTTTCTCTCTAGACTTTATTTTGATTCAATCTATTTTCTTTCCTGTGAGTCAAGTGACTGATCATGGCTAAAATTGTGAATCCTCAACATCCAATTATCGTTATTCATACGACAGAAACAACTGCTGAATCTGATCCATGGAGCCCTTACTACCTACATTCAGGTGATCATCCTGGATTGCTTCTTGCTTCACAGCCTCTCACAAACTGTAATTGCCACTCCTGGTCCAGATCTATGTTTCTTGCTTTAAAAGTAAAAAATAAGCTAGGTTTCATTAATGGATCTTTGAAGCAACCTGATGAATCAGAAAATTTGTTCATACCTTGGAGTCGTTGTGATACAATGATTCTATCTTGGATTCGTAATTCATTATCAAAAGACATTGCAGCTAGTGTCATCTACATGAACTTTGCACATGAAATTTGGAAAGAACTCCATGAACGTTTTTCACAAAGTGATGGACCTCTAATTTTTTGACTCCAACCATCCATTGCTGATTTAAAACAAGATCAGTTAGATGTGACTAGCTACTATAGTAAACTAAAGATCTATTGGGAGAAATTGATGAATTATTAGCCATTGCCTGACTGTAAATGTGTCGATATCACATCCTTTGTTGGATATTATCAAAAGAACTGCACTATGAATTAGTTTCTGATAGAGCTTAATTCCAACTATGATGCTATATAAGGAAAGATCCTTATGATGGATCCATTGCCAGCTATAAATAAGGTATTTTCCTTAGTATTACAGGAGGAGAGGCAGCGTGGTTTATATGACACACGAACAATTGTAGAATCAGTAGCTTTGGTTGCTAAATTTGATTATTAGTCGAAGAAGTCCAGACCTCTCTGCAGTCACTGAGGTATCCTTGGACACACTGCTGAAAAGTGTTATAAATTTCACGGTTATCCTCCTGGATTCAAGTTCAGAGATAAATCGAAGACTGTTGTTCAAGCTCACATGGTGCAGAATTCAAACAATAATCCAAGTCCATCTGCAGCTCCTTCTTTCACTCAAGAGCAGTGCAATCAGCTACTAGCACTTCTTCAACCATCTCAATCATTTGTCAACATGGTTTTATCTCAAAACTTCACAGGTGATTTCAAGTGCTTGTCTAGTTCCAATATTGCTTCTGTTGATGAATCTTGGATTATAGATTCTGGTCCAAGTGATCATATGGTGTGCTCAGTGAAATTTTTTACATGCATCACTCATAGCATTGATAATTCAGCCAAGCTCCCTAATGGTGAATGCGTTCCTGTGACTCATATTGGAGAAGTGCAGCTGTCAGCAACTCTTAACAGATTTTGATGTAGATCATCCTCAAGCTGCTCTTATGTTCTGTGATAATCAAGCTGCAATTCATATATCCTCTAATCCAATTTTTCATGAAAGAACAAAGCATATAGAGGTTGATTGTCATACAATACAAGAGAAGATACAAGCTGGGTTCATTCGTGTGTTACATATTAGTACTAAACATCAGATTGCTGATGTACTTACTAAAGCTTTGGGTTTATCTCAATTCAATCATTAGATTCGCAAGATGAGTTTAATCAGTATATACCATCCATCTTGAAGGGGAATATTAGTTAATAGCTTTAGTTGAGCTGTGGTTAAGTTAGCTCCATTATGTTAGCAAGTAGTTTTGTTAACTAACTATTTTCTTTTCCCACTTTGTATATAAACAAAGCTATGTAACAGAGCAACGCATGTTAATACATTACACATTTTTCCAATCTCAATTCTACATACAATTGAAAGGATAGATTTGTATTCCTATAGGAACCGTATTTAATTAATTAGTGGATGCACGTGTAACTAACTAACTATAAACAAAATCATGATTTGACTGATATTTTATGTTCGTGCATTTTTGTGTTGGCATCATTCCGTGCCAAAATATGTCGTGATCGAGTTGTAATTTTAGTCCTCACATTTGTTCAAGAGTCAGAGTTGATGGTTTATCCAAAGTCTTCATCACGTTCAACTAACGTTCAACAAGCGCTCGAGCGTCCTTGGAAAAATTCCATACAGAGCCATCACGTTCAACTAGCGTTCAACAAGTGCTCGAGCGTCCTTCGAGAAACTCAATCACGTTTAACAAGCGTTTGACATTTGTTAGTGCATTTTTGTGTTAGCATCATTCCGTGCCAAAATATGTCGTGATCAAGTTGTAATTTTGGTCCTCACATTTGTTCAAGAGTCAGAGTTGATGGTCTGTCCAAAGTCTTCATCACGTTCAACAACGTTCAACAAGAGCTCAAGCGTCCTTAGAAAAATTCCATACAGAGCCATGACGTTCAACTAGCGTTCAACAAGCGCTCGAGCATCCTTCAAAAAACTCAATCACGTTCAACAAGCGTTCAACGAGCGCTTGAGCGCTAATTTCAGACAGAAACATAAGCATTTGACGAGTGCTCGACCAGCGCTCGAGCGACTTCCGGCGAATTTCAAAAATTGCTAAATTTTTGAATTTTCCTTTTGAAAACTCTTGAAACCCTACTAGGTTTCGGGGTAGGCCGCCTAAAAGTTTATTGAGGCCTCCATTGAGCATACTTGTGCCTCCTTCCTTGAGAGAAAAACCTGAGAAGATTTGTGCTTCAACATTGATGAGTTTTTCTCTATTCTTCCTCCAAATATCTTTGTAACCTTCATGGTGTTGAAGGTGTGCTGAAGAACAAGGTTTGTTCGTGAAAAATCCATAAGAAGATCCTCAAAGGTCTGAGGGGAATGCCGCTTGGAGCGGGTCTAAGCAGGGAGGCTTACATTATTACATTAGGGTTGTCAGAGTCAAGCAACTGGGGTTGCCTGTGTCTGAATCACTGTTTGTAAGGTTTTCTTCTTAGTGGATTCTAGGTGGCTGCTAGCCCGGAGTGGTTTTTCCTTTGAATGGTATTTCAAAGGTTTTCCACTTCGTCACCAAATCCTTGTCTCTTTGTGTGATTGAAGTTTGTTTTAATTTTTCGCTGCTTATTTGTTGATTGAGTTGATTATTATGCATATCTAGACTGAACAATTTTAGAACATGTTTTAAAATTGTTATTGATTTGTTAATTAGAGGGAAAACACGTATTCACCCCTCTAAGTGTTATTAGGGTCTAAACGAATTTTTCAATTGGTATCAGAGCCTAAACTCGATCCTTGACCCTTAGTCTAGATGAATCAAAGTCAGTCTTTGTCTGTGCCTCCATATTTTAATGGAAGCAATTATGCGTACTGGAAAGTTTGCATGAAAACCTTTTTGAATCTTTTAGTGAACAAGTTTGGAGTTCTTGTGTTAAAGGGTGGTCGCCACCCTCTTCTACTGTTGAAGGTGTTAAAACACCTAAAGATATTGGCACATGGACTATTAATGAGATCAATGAATGTAATTGGAATAACAAATGTTTACATTCTATTTTTACGGCTGTGTCTGCTGATGAGTTTAAGTGAATTTCTATGTGTGAAACTTCTAAGGAAGCTTGGGAGATTTTAGAGACTACTCATGAAGGAACCCAGACCGTTAAAAACTCAAAGCTTTAGATGTTGACCACAAAGTTTGAAGAAATTCGAATGAAGGAAGATGAGACGTTTGATGAGTTCTATGCAAAGCTAAATGACATAGTTAACTCGAGCTACAACCTAGGAGAGAGGATACAAGAAAGTAGAATTGTGAGAAAAGTTATGAGATCTCTTCCTAAGAGATTCAGACCCAAAGTTACAGCAATTGAGGAAAGTAAAGACTTGGACACGATGAAGATTGAAGAACTAGTTTGGTCTCTGCAAACTTATGAGTAGACATTGCCTCAGCCTAAGAAGAACAAGTCTATCGCCTTGAGATCTAGTAAAGAAGAAGTCTGTTCTGAGTCAGATGAATCTCTAGATGATGAGAACTTCAGCGTTCTAGTCAAAAAATTCAGAAAGTTTTTGAGATCAAAGGATGATCAAAGAAGATTTAATAAAGGTGCTGAAAAGAATCATGGTAGCTCCAGTGGGTTCAGAAAGGAGAAGAGAGATAAACACATTGCTAATGAGTCCAAGAATAAAAAATTGACGTGTTTTGAGTGTCAAGGATTTGGTCATGTCAGATCTGAGTGCCCAACATATCTTAAGTCGAAAGGAAAAGCTATGAATGCTTCACTGAGTGACGACGAATCAAATTCCAGCAGTGATGAAGAAGAACAGGTAAATTTCATGGTTTTATGTCTAGTACTGATAATTGTGATTTGCAGGATATTAACTCAGAAACGAAGACATCAGAGGATGAATCTGATGCTGAAGAAAGCTTGCAAGAGGTGTATGACAAACTCTTTAGGGAAAGCCTGAAACTACACAAGGTAAATAAAATGACCCTAGAGAAACTTCATGAGACTCAACTTGAAAGGGATAACCTCACTGCCACACTTGAAGAATACATCAAGTTGTCTGATGACTTGAAACTGAAGAACTTGGCCCTTGAAGCTGAAGTCAAAGACTTAGAGTGCAAACTAGAGAAATCTAATGCTCAACTTCAACAATTCTCTAGTGGGTCTAAAAAGCTTGACCACATGTTAAGCCTGGGAGCAACACCTGAAAATAGAAAAGGTTTAGGATACAACGAGTCGAGTGGTGCATCAACTTCAAATACTGTCTTCATTCCTTGCGTCATTGCCAGTCAAACAAGCAGAAATTAAAGCTCCTCAGAGAAAGGTGAGTGAAGGTAAAAAGACTAACTCTCCATCCCTGAATACTCATTCTTATATTGTTCCACCTAAAACACACACTTCACATCGATTTGTTCCTTCTTGTCATTTTTGTGGAAAAACAGGTCACATTAGACCTAATTGTTTTAAATTGAGAGCACAAGAGTACACACATAGTAACCCTTTCTGCAGCACTGAGCATACAAATCTTGAAAACCAAATCAAGGTTCTCACTAAGCACACCATGATTATAAATTGCAAAGTTGGAGAATTTGACCAAACAATCAACATATGTCAAGAAGATTTGGGTGAAAAAGGATGAAAACCTATTAGCCAACATGAAGGCTATTGGTACATGTTCTTCTCCCTGAGTATTTTTTGTTCTTGCATGCATTAACTTAGGTTGCATTTATATTTCTTTTTTAAATTTACGTTCTTGTGTGTTTGCTTATCTTGTGAGTTCATGTTCTTTTATTCCCTTGTGATTTTTTTTAATAATAATAAAAAAAATTGATGATTGTTGTGTGCCTTTTGTCAGCACATTTGGTAATTGGCCTGATTGACATACTTGAGATTTTCGAGCATGATCTTTTACATACTTTCTCAATTTATGTCTGGATTATAATATGATTTGAGAGTCATGCCTATTGTCTCTTTTTGGTATTAGCTGACATGATTTTCAAATGTATTTTTGCTATACCCAATCACAGTGCACACTGAATATGGTTAGATGAGGCTTGACCGCATGTGTGAGTTTTGGGTCTGCAACCACAAGTGAAAGAGATCATGTTCATCAGATTGAATTGACCTTTGACTAGCTGACCTTATTCATTGTCCCTCTCAGAGTCATAAGCTCCGAAAGATTTTCTCTACTTCAAAAGAAGTTGTCTACTTCAAAAGAAGTTGTTACTATTCGAGAAAAGAAAAGAAAAGAAAAAAGGAAAAACAAAAACAAAAGCAAAAGCAAAAGCAAAAGCAAAAGATGCAACATATTTAGGGGGAGAAAAACAAGCAACAAAGTTGCATACTCAGGTCCTAGTGGCATTGGGTTTGACTTTCATCTGGTGTGATATGTCTCTCTTTTCACTCATGGTTTCATTTGGCTAGCTTTGACCTCCCTCACAAAATTAAGGTCTTAAGCCTCTCTGATTGTGTTTCGTATTTCACACACGTATGCAGTTCACATTTTTTAATTATTGATGTTAAAACTGTTTAGAGACGTGTGGCATAAAATCAATGATATTATTTTCCATGATCATACAATGAGCTTGTATTGATTTTCCATGCTCTTGAGAATTTTGGTTATATCTCTTAGTTCCATGAATTTTGTGCTGATTTTTGGCATTTGCTCATTTGCTCTTTTCAATCAATTTTTTCTTATTTCATTATTAAATTGTGTGTTGTCTTTCTTATTCACCTCTTCCTTTGTGCACTGATGTTAGTTTTGATTGATTGTGCCTTGATTATGCCTTTACTCTTATTTGTGATATGCATTTCTTATGTCGGTTGATGCTCATTTTCATGTTTGCATCCATTTTATTTTCTCAATGAGCTGTGGCATTTGGTTTCCCTTTGTCCATTCGTGACAAAAAGGGGGAGAAGATTCTCTATAAATAACTAGGTTGATAGATTAAGGGGGAGCAATGTATGAATAATTGGGAGCATTGATTTAGGGGGAGCAATGTTTTGTTACTGTAGTTCATTTGCTAATTCTATATACATGTTGATTCTCTATGGTTTCACTTGGTCTTTGAGAGTATGTTTTCAGGTAACCGATTCAAAGACTCTTGAACACGTCTTTTAGGTCATAGGGTTGATATTTATGAATTTAGATAATTGCTTCGGTGATTGGCAAAGATCTTTGTTTTGTTTATTTTATATATGTGGGTTTTGTCACGGAATTGCCAAAGGGGAGTTTGTTAGTGCATTTTGTATTGCATAATTTCTTGTCAAAATATGTCATCGAGTTGTATATTTGGTCTCCACATTTGTTCAAGAGTTAGAGTTGATGGTCTGTCCAAAGTCTTCATCACGTTTGACCTGCGTTCGACAAACGCTCGAGCGACCTTTGAAAAAATACAGACAGAGTCACAGCATTTGACCAGCGTTTGACCAGCGTTTGACGAGTGTTTGACAGACAACACATAGCGTTTGACTAGCGCTCGACCCATGCTCGAGCGACTTTCGGCGAATTTCAAGATTAAGGGGGAGCTAATAATAAGTGGCTAAGGAGGAGAATAGATTAAGGGGGAGCTAATGTTTTGTTTCTGTACTTCATTTGCAACTTCAATTACATATATCTGTTTGTTCTCTTTGTTTTTCACTTGGTCTTTGAGATTGTGTTTGTCAGGTAACAGATTCAAAGACTCTTGAACACGTCTTTTAGGTCATAGGGTTGATATTCATGTAAATAGTCATTGCTTTGGTGATTAGCAAAGATCTATGTTTTGTTTATTTTATATATGTGGGTTTTGTCACGGAATTGTCAAAGGGGGAGTTTGTTAGTGCATTTTTGTGTTGGCATCATTCCGTGCCAAAATATGTCGTGATCGAGTTGTAATTTTGGTCCTCACATTTGTTTAAGAGTCAGAGTTGATGGTCTGTCCAAAGTCTTCATCACGTTCAACTAATGTTCAACAAGCGCTTGACCTTGGAAAAATTTCATATAGAGCCATCACATTCAACAGCGTTCAACAAGCGCTCGAGCGCCTTGAAAAATCAATCACGTTCAACAAGCATTTGACGAGCGCTTGAGCGCTCAGTTAAAATTTCAGACAAAACATAAGCGTTCGACGAGCGCTCGAGTGACTTCCGGCGAATTTCAAAAATTGCCAAATTTTTGAATTTTCCTTTTGAAAACTCGTGAAACCTTACTAGGTTTCGGGGTAGGCCGCCTAAAATTTTATTGAGGCCTCCATTGAGCATACGTGTGCCTCCTTCCTTGAGAGAAAAACCTAAGAAGATTTGTGCTTCAACATTGATGAGTTTTTCTCTATTCTTTCTCCAAATATCTCTGTAACCTTCATGTGTTGAAGGTGTGCTGAAGAACAAGGTTTGTTCGTGAAGAATCCATAAGAAGATCCTCAAAGGTCTGAGGGGAATGCCGCACGGAGCGGGTCTAAGCAGGGAGGCTTAGATTATTACATCAGGGTTGTCAGAGTCAAGCAACTTAGGGTTGCCCGTGTCTGAATCACTGTTTGTAAGGTTTTCTTCTTAGTGGATTCTAGGTGGTTGCTAGCTCGGAGTAGTTTTTTCTTTGAATGGTATTTCAAAGATTTTCCACTTCGTCACCAAATCCTTGTCTCTTTGTGTGATTGAAGTTTGTTTTAATTTTCCGCTGCTTATTTGTTGATTATTATGCATATCTAGGCTGAAAAATTTTAGAACATGTTTTAAAATTGTTATTGATTTGTTAATTAGAGGGAAAACACGTATTCACCCCTTCTAAGTGTTATTAGGGTCTAAATCGGATTTTTCATTTTAATAATGGGGCTGGTTCAAGTGTCTAAAGTTTGTAGTTCCGTTTAATTTAGATCTATTAGTACATTTTTTAACTGGGTCAAGTCCATCTAAACCTTGCGTAGATATGCAAAGGATTGTTTTTATTACTAAAAAAAAAATAATCTCAGAACAGTAGGAAAAAAATAGTGGCCAATAATATCAGGATTTACAGTGACCGATATAATGTTGTTGCAACATAGTGAAAAACATTATGTGTCTTGTCTTTAAGAGTGTGTGAATTAGCATTCTCTGTCTTGTGTTTGTGGATCTGTTCTATTCATCAGTTAAAACTTCCTCGAGATCTATTCACAAAGGAGTATTGAGATCATGTGCCCCAAAACACAGAAGCTTTGAACCTTGTGCGAATCATTTTGGCTTCTACGTATACATCACTTTTCCCTCCAACTTTCATTAGTTGCTCTAGAGGTATACAGAATATTCCCATTTAGAAATCACTTTAAAAAAGATTGAAGTTCTTCAAATAATATCATAAGTTTCACTCTAAGTTCTGTTAATAAATTGACCAGAAATTATCAATTACAACTAGGCCCCAAGACCAATAGAACAAAAATAGTAGGTATATATATATATATATATATATATATATATATATATATATATATTATTAATAAAGTTTAGATGAAATAACATTTTGGGACCTCGAATTATGAGGTCAATGTAACTTTTGGAAGTCCAAACTACCATATTCGTTGCATGCATGGAGTCCTCGAACCATAGATAAGTCTCGAACCATATAAACTTATCTATATAGTCCCCTTCCAAGGGATTTAATAGAAGCATGCACATTAATGAATTTTGTTAATTTGTGAGTTCAATGCAACCAACTTGATAGTTTGGATTTCTAAACTGATATTGACTCTATAAATAGACTTAATTCCAGGTACAAAATGATTTTTTCACCTGAAGTTTTATGTTGTCTGAGTTTATGGTTTTACTAAATTTTTGACAACATTATAATAGCATAATTTCACAAAGGAGTTTTGTAAATTGAAGTTAAGAAAATAATTTTATTATTTATGAATTTCATTATATATAATACCCGAAACTCAGGCACACATGGGGCAGAGACAGAGTAGTTGTTATTTGTCTATTTTCTAATTTCCTCAATGTGAAGATCAGTCTGTTTAGTGGACTCCATTATCTTTCGAGGCAGCTTTGAGTGCTGCTAGTACCGTTAATTTATTTAAACAAGTGCATGTGAAGCCCCATCCCCAACAAATCAGTAGACAAAGAACCCGGTGAAGAAAAAGCTCGAAAGAAATTAAAATAAAATAAAACGGTTAAAAGGGCAAAAAAATCGATTGACATATCTTGCAGTAAATGAGAGAAAGCTGATTAAAAACTTGAAGTTTAGAAATAAATTGTTCTTGTGAAAAATGGAGACACCTTCATGGGTAAATTATAGCTGGAAACCCGAATAGAAAACTGGACATTTGGGTAATTCTGCTAATTTGTGCCGCGCGAGGTGAATAAGAAGAGGGCTGAACAGGAGGAGGAAAGAAAGTTGGAAAAGGAGAGAGATCTTGGAAACTAAGCCATAGAAATGGTGCCAATTAGAATTCAATTAGGAACCAAGATTTGTCCGGTCTGCCAACTAGAGAACAAAAATGGGATCAGAAAGAATGATAACAGGAGACGTAAATAAATGAATGCCACTAATTTCCTTTCCTCTATTTTGCATTTCTTGTAAATAAGAGTTCTATGTTACAAATCAACATTGTGGCGGGCTGCGAAGACCACATCTAGTTTCCCTCACACTCTCAATTAGAAGAGCTCCTCAGATCAAACAAAAATATACTAAAACTTGCACAAGCTTGTAAATAAGAGTTCCTGTTGAATGAATTAGTAGTTTGATATGCCACTAGGCAAAAAACCCACCTCCCAAATCCTGCAATGATTCTCTTGAGTTGGACATGGGATGTAACAAATGCGTGTCAACTGCCAAATGCGTTTCAGCCAACAAAGTCCAAGACCGAGGCAAATCACCAACATAGTGCTCAATCTTTAAGCCTCGCTTGGTACCAACTTGGTTGTCCAGTGCCATCAGATTCCCTTTCTCCTATCTATAATACCAGAGGAGAAAGGACGAGTAGCTGGTCACATTGTTAAGGTGATGTCTAAGTGTCTGACTTGTCAAGCCCAGGTATAAAATGGCTGTCGCCTGTCGGTATTTAAGGAAAATACCCCACAACTTGCTCAACTTCTCGGAAATAAATTTGGAATGTGAACGAGAACTTTTCTTTACGTGGTTTGTAGGCCATGAAAGAGTTTCTACTGCAACTTTTACCTCAAACAGATTATTGGG
This sequence comes from Morella rubra, assembly GCA_003952965.2. Taxonomy (NCBI): domain Eukaryota; kingdom Viridiplantae; phylum Streptophyta; class Magnoliopsida; order Fagales; family Myricaceae; genus Morella; species Morella rubra. The sequence goes on along the minus strand of CM025853.1, from coordinate 24,730,449 downwards.
TAACGTCCTCTCTCTCTCTCTCTCTCGTGTATGTCGACAGACTGTGACCATTTTTTTGGCTCCATTCATGCATGAGGTTACCTTTGTGGGATTAGGCCCCTAGCTCGAATTGTAAGTCCCACACTCTTGTCGATGGCATAATTTGTCCAAGCAATGAGATCCTTATATAGTCTTCTCTTTCGTTTCGTCCTTCTGGTCCTCCTAATGGATATGTATCAGTATGACTATCCTATCGTCACTATTCCATTAGAAACCTCTGTTTGTGTTAGTGTTTTTTTTTTTTTTTAATCTTTTCGAAAAATAGAATTAGCTCATGTTAAATCATCCTTTGTTCAAATTCAAGACACTTGCTCTGATATAATGTAAATTTGTCACTTATCGCAAAAATTAGTGCGGAAATAAAGAGATAAATTTGTTATCTTTCTATTCTAACTCATTATTAGCGGCAAATAATTATTGTGGTGACAAAATGATTTGTTAATTTTTCATGGCGCGAGAATAGTTTGATGGGAAGGAATCCTTGATCTTGTAAAGTGTAATTTATTGCTGTTTTTCTTTCTTTCCGTTTCTGAGTTCCCAAACATGATATTACAAACACTAATCACATCAACAATAGCAAGAAGTATAGTACTGGTATTTAGATGAACATGTTGGGAAAAATACGATTCCCTCTTAGCAGAATAACGTGAGAAACGAAAAATAAGAAGAACAAGAAATAAACAATGACACAGAGATTTACGTAGTTCCCTCAATGTAAGGTACGTTCACAGAATTGCAGAAATTTCACTATTGTTGATCAAAGTACAATGAGGCAGCTGTCATACATGAAACGGTGCAAAAGGACAAACTTTTTTGACATCATAAAACCCTAACCCTGAGCACCACTTATAAAGGACATGGGGCGCCGCATCACCAAATAAACCGGGTCAAAAAATTTTTCCTATCGGCCCAAGCCTCCGCTCCATGGACTAAGCCTCACAAAATATCCTTTCTTAAACCGTAAACGCTCTTCGTCGAATCGGGTCGGGTACTATCCGGGTCGGATATAACAAACCAGACTCCACATAGCCTAACAAAACATTCCTAATGAATCCAGTAGTCATGCTACAGGAATACGAACTCCCTTGGCTGGTTTACTCGCATCTTCAGATAATAGGGGCATATTTCGATCACCAAGAGCTCCTTGTTGGTCTTTTTATTTTCCCCCCACAAATATAAATACTAAAATCGATATGCCTCCCGCTTAACAAATCAAAATTCTTGTTCGTAGCATATACGCGGGCTCAAGTATATATATACACATAGGGCAGGTCATGGCCTCCAAGACCATTGTTTACCAGCTCGACTTTCAGCTCCAGCACTTGTTCTTCCGGTAACGCTATCGTCACTATCCTACCTTCGATCCTTGCCAATGCCAGACCCTTTTGGCCTTGGGAGCACGAAAACCGCTCCTTCGTCTCCAACCCCTTGGACACTATAATGCACAACCTCTGGTTTATCTCCATTCAACTCCAGTCCGTAAAAATCAGCCTCTTCCAAGTCTACAAATGTCAATTTTGCTCCGTATACTAGAACCTTGGACACTAGAACCCCTTGGACACTAGAACCTTTTCGGATCGGGCATTTTAATGACGTTAAATTTGATAGGGCCACGTGTGAATATAACCACTGAGAAGCGTCCGAACTCGAATCTACAGAGTTCGGGCGGGTACTGGGCACATTAAAACCGCCAAACTTTGTCAAAATCACAAACTCACTCACTTCTCTCAAACTCTTCTCTCAAACATTTTCACTATCCATTTGAGATCTCTCAAGGAACTTCAGATAAAACTTCCATTATGAATTTGCTTCTCAATTTCATGCATTTCGATTAAATACCGTCCCTTGTTTAGTTTGTTGTGTTGTTTGTGTCTATCAAATTAGGCTGTTTTGCTGGTGTTCATCGAAACACGTTTAGACGTCTTTTTACACCTTCCGAAAGTTTTCTTAAATGTTCGGACGTTATGTCATTGTATGTTCGGACGCTCTAAAATGTAAACGACGCAGTTTAATGTTCGTTCGAACGGTTTATGCTGACGTTCGGACGGTTTTTGCTAGGTTCACCATGGAACGCTCTGAGAGAAGTATCACCAATGTCGGGGACAAACAGAGCGACCAGCTTGGGCAGATGCCTTTTAGCGGAGTTAAACGAGAGTATTTAGGCGATAGTGCAGCTGACGCATTCGTTGTGCATGGAGCTCCAATGTCGCTTGACCGGTTTGGAGACCAAACTTGCTCTAACGGATAGGGTTATAACGGAAGAGCAGAATATTATGCGGATGGAAATAATAAAGATTAGAGAACAATTGTCTTAGTTGTCCTAGTCTGTCCATACCGTTCTGGTACAACTACAGACACTCGTCAGACGGGTGGATAATATAGAGGAGCATTTAACGCATGTTCGTGATGCCCTCAGACAAGATTTGGACGAGCCAGAGGCAGCTCGTGATTTGGACTAGTCTTCTATTTATGCTTTATCACTATTATTTATTTATCGTTTGAAGGACCGTCTCCGGCTTGTACTAGACATTATGATTGTGTTTTTCATTCGGTATTTGGATTATTTTTGATATTTTATATTAATTATATTTTTCACTAGATTAAATTTATAAATTTAAACGGATAATTAGTAAAATTAAATAGGTGATTACACTAACGGAACGTTAGTGTAATTAGATTATAACGGTTAGAGTAATTAGCTTGTGTTAGCCCAAGGTTTGTTTTGCAAACAATCCATAATTGATTTTGATGATAACAAACATTTTAAGTTTTGAAGGATTTTAGATTTTACATTGTCAATCCACTATTTTCTAAGATTTATTTCAAAGTTTTGAGGTTATCTCTTTAAAATATTTCTAAGTGCACTTGAACACCATTACACAAGTTGATAAGATCAATTTTTCATATTGCAGGTGTTTAAAGAAGTTTGGAATGGATTGGATGCTTTAAAGTTGCTGTTTTTTTCTCTCCAGCACTTATAAGTATCGACACATTGCATCATAGTGTCGACATATTGCACCTACACCCGAGAGCCCAACTCCAAAATGCAAAAATTCACTGCTGACAGATTTTCAGACTAAGTGTAATGTGTTGACACATTGAAGACTATGTGTGACACATTGCACTGTCTCCCAAGAGATGAAAACATGATGTCGACACATAGAAGACAATGTGTCGACACATAGTGCGAAATTGCAGATATCCTGGAAACGATGCCAGATCATCCAAAATGTTTCAAAAAGTCTTTTAAACCCCTCCAATGTAAAATGAAGTCACTTGATGACCGTTGAAGACCTAGGGCTATAAGAAGAACGAGATGGAGAGAGAAGGAGCAGCTCGATCATCATCGCAACATCTAGAGAGAGAAAAAACCAAGATCCAAAAAAATCCATTTGCTGATTCCTTCAAGTCCAGAGCTCTCATTGTCAAAACTTCTCCTCTTGCTCGTCATTGAAGACTTTGCCTTCAAAGGGAGTGAAATTTATTGAAGAAGAGGGAAAACACTTGCTATTACTCTTGCCCTAACTTCTAGAGAGAGAAGTGCTTTGAAGAAGAGGGAACACTGCATCTACCAAAAAGGCTTGTGCTGACATCTTCCAAACTTTATATTTCCTTTGATAATCTTGTCTTCTTGCACTCTATTGAGCTTTTCCACTTGCTGATTTGGCTTAGAGAGCCATTCCACACGTTGTGAGCTTTCCACTTGCATATTTGCTTTGTGAGAGCCCATTCCACAATCTTAAATTTTCCACTTGCTAAATATTAGGAAACTCTTAACCCCTAACACTTTAGTCCTACTTGTGTGAAGGCAGTGTTGGGAAAACACTTGTCCTACTTGTGAGAGTAGAAAAATCCCTTGGGTTTTGGGATTTGTGAGAGAGTTGATGCGTGAGCTCGAAAAACGCTTTGTAAAGGTTCCTTACACCCCGAAGCTAAGGTGTATTTGTTATTTGGAGAATAGTGAAGGAAGCCCAAGGAAGTCAATAGCCTTGGGTGGACGTAGGCAAGTGTTGGCCGAACCACCTAAAAATACGGTGTCATCTCTCTAACTCTATCTCTCTTACGTTTCAGTACATATTCATACTTGTGGAGATTTATGCTTTATGATTTATTGTTCTTCTTATTAAGAAGCATTAAGCATATTCAGATCTGCTTTATTAATTGTTAAAAATGGCTATTTTTCAGATCTGGGTTTTTATTAAAAAAGGACTAAGTTTTTTATAAACCCAATTCACCCCCCCTCTTGGGTTGTTATTTAGACTTTCAGCTTGCAATTACAATTAAATTGGTGATTAGTTATAACGGATATTTAATATAAAAGTATGCCTAATATATATTTTTTTTATGTATTCAAAATAAATAAATTAAGTTAAATATTTGTGCCAAATTACATTGCGTTAAATTGAATGAAATAAATTAAATTATTTACGTAAATTAAATCATTTAAATAAATTAGGTTTTGTGAAGTAAAGTAAATTTAGTGAATTTAACATGCAAAATAAATCTGCTAGACGTTCGGACGGTGTCTAAGAGAGTCCGGACTCCCATATCGCAATTAAGAGTAAATGAGGTAGGCGTTGGAACGATTTAGGCACTGTCCGAACTTTCCCAAAACCGTCGCATGACGTACACGTGTTTACGTTACATGAAAGCTGAAATACGGCTGTCACCGTCCGCACGAGTTATAGATGTCGGACGATATTCGCCATTTATTTAGCCAAACGTGCGCTTCCACGTCGCGTAAATTCAGTGGAACGACTTTCACACGCTGTGATAAAACGTCCGGACGTGTTTATTGTGCCAAACGGTTTTAAACGGTTTAAATTTTGGCATTTAATACGAAGTACGTTGATTGGGCCACGTGTGCAAAAAAAGTCCGGACGGCATTTTGTGTCCGGACGCTAGCGACGTATTTTCATAAGTCGAACAGTTCGTCATTTTCACAATACCAAACCGTTTCTCCTTAAAAAATCTCTCAAAACTCAAGTTTTTTCTTCACAAATCTTGCGTAATATCACTCTTTCGTGGATCTAATCACATCCAGGTATATTTTGCTTACTTTTAACAAGATTTTAATGGTAAAAATTTCATTTTTTTTATACTTTTACGTATAGAATTTCAATTCCATTTTTTGCATAGTACATTGTGTTTTTTAATTGATTTTTACGTTAGAAATTGATTATGTTAAGTGTTAGGTTTGTTTTAAGTGTATTAGTTTGTGTTTTGGTTGTATTTTTGGGCGTGTGGGGAGGTGGAGGGACGCTGCCATGGCTGAGTTAACTCAGTCGTCTTCTAGAAAGCGTCCAGACACATTATTTAGTCGTCCGACGCGTTCTTTAGTTTTCCTGACACGTTATTTAGCCGTTCGGACTCGGTGGTATACATTGTCGTTTTGATTATGTTAACTCTTGTCGTTTTGATTGTGTCGGACACTTTTTCAATGCAGTCCGGACGATTTAATGTTAAATTTAAATATTTTTTTATCTGCTTGAAGTTCGGATGGATATTCAAAGTTGTTCGGACGGATATTCAACCGTGCGAAATATGTCCGGACGGTTATCCAAAGCTGTTCGGATGCTGTTATTTTGGTTTGGACGTATATCTAACTGTGTGAACGATTTTTTGTGCAGATTTTGAAAAAATGAATAAGCGTGCATGTACCAGTAGCCAGGCTGATGACGAGCAATCTTCCGTTTACTTTAACGGTGGAGTAGCATACAACGATCATTATGTCTCGCTCGATTGTTGTCGAGCGGGATATCAAGTTGGCGGATTTTAATGATCTCACATTTGAGGGTCGGACGCTTCCGAGGTGGTGGAGGAGTTAGGTTGGCTTCCGTTAATCCACAGGATCGACTATGCATCAAAGAATATGGTGCGGGAGTTTTATTGCTCTATATTACGGGCGAGGGACCTCGAGGAGCCTAGTATGGAGCTCACTATTCGTAACGTTCCGATCATATTCTCGCCTGACGAGCTGGCAAATTTCTTTAAGTATGAGACAGATTTGACGGCGTTCCCAAACCTGCCAATGAGCGAGGAGGGCCGGCCTACTAAGGCCGAGGTATTCCGGACCATGCTGGGTGATGATACAATGATTTTGGAGGGATCCTTTATGGTACACGGGCAGCTGCTTCTTTTTGGCGGATCATGCATCTGATCCTATGCTCCTCCATCGACCCGAAGAAGCACACCACAGAGCTGTCTTATAGTCGGGCCGAGTTCCTATAACTGGCAGTTTACGGGGGCTACCTGTTGATACAGCATCATACATCTACCTGTCCATTCGTGCAGAGGCCTTGAAGACTGATGCTACGATTTCATTGCCGCATGGGATTCTTCTAACCCAGTTCCTGCACGCCATGATGGTACCCGAGAGTGGTGACGAGCTGAGGGCGCTTCCACTTGGGTCTATCAACAAGACCACGCTCTCCAAATCGATTGCCTAGACACGCCGAGCGCTGCAAGCGCTCGGGTTGCTAGAGTAAGACGACAGGAGCAGCCTGAGGAGGCAATGGAGGGGAGGATCCTGGGCAGAGCTCGACTCAGGGACTTGGGGCACAGCGGCCGAGTTGGATGGATGATATGATGACGGAGCTGTCTCAGCGGATGGAATCGGTCTTGCAGCCCACCCATTGCATGGTCAGTGATATCAGTCGTCGTTTGACGGCTTTGGAGCAGAAGGTCACCGACATGGATGTTGGGTGGAAGAAGGAGATCACTACTCTTAAAGAGGTTCTGAAGAGCGTGGCAACCGGTGCAGAGCTCTTTCCCTTGACTGAGCGGGTCGTGCTGATAGAGGAGCACCTTCGTCACGTCCGTCACGTTCTAAAACTCATGGATGATGATGATGATGATGATGATGATGAGCAGTAGTCAACATTTATTTACTTTTATTGTCACGTTTATTTTTTTATTATGTTTTGAGGACATTTACTTTTATATTATGTTTTGTGGACACGTATTGATTTTATTTGATGTTCTTGTTCATATTATGTTTTGACGATACTTGATATATTTATGTTGAGAGAGCAAAAACAACCCAAGAGGGGGGGGTGAATTGGGTTTTATAAAAACTTTTATCCTTTTTCTTATAAAACCGAATATGCTGAGACCCCTTCCCCTTTTCTAAAGAGCAAGAGAGTAGATCTAAAAAAATTAAGGACTATATTGAAGAATAAAAGGAATAGTTAAACAAGCACAACAAATAGATATCAACAATAAATAGAGATAAGGGCAGATAGGTGACACCGTGACTTTTAGGTGGTTCGGCCAACACTTGCCTACGTCCACCCCCAAGGCTATTGACTTCCTTGGGCTTTCTTCACTATCTTCTAAATAGTAAGTACACCTTAGCTTCTGGGTGCTAAGGAACCTTTACAAAGTGTTTTTCGAGCTTACACTTTAACTCACTCTCACAAATCCTCACAACCTAGAGGATTTCTTCTACCCAACAAGTAGGACAAGTGTTTTCACAAACACTCACGTGTTTTTCAAGAATGGGTACAAAGGGAATCTTAGTAAAGGCTCTTTAAGCTGAATAAACAAGTATGAAGTACTGAGGTGTGCAAAGAGACAAGATTCACAAAGAAAGCAATAGTATTTGCAGGTGGGAGTACGAGCTTTCTTGGTTGGTGGAGCTTCTTTCTTCTTCAAAGCTTTTTCTCTCTCTAGAAATTAGGGCAAGAGTTAATAGCGCACACTTCCATCGTTTCTCTCTCCATCTTCTTCTATTTAAAGCTCCTAGGGCACCAAGGGTCTTCTTGTAAAGTTTGAGTGCCGTTGGAGGTCATTTGAGACCATTTGAAACTTTTTGGATGAGTTGGCGTCGATTCCAGATATCTGCAAAATCGTGCAATGTGTCGACACATTGATGGTATGTGCTGACACATTAAAAATTGGCCTGAAAATAAACTCTCGGGTGTTAGTTTAATATGTCGACACTATGGCTCAATGTGTCGACACTTCCAACACTTAGAAAAAATTTGAATGATCTGAAAAATAAACTCTCAGGTAGTAGTTCAATGTGTCGACACTTATGGTCCAATGTGTCGACACTTCCAACACTTAGATAAAAAATTGTTCTTTAACAAGTGTAATGATGATCAAGTATGCTTACAATATAAAAGATAATCAATTAGCAAGTGTAATGATGATCAAGTATGCTTGGAGAGATTTTAGAATAAGGAAACCTTGATACTCTAAAAATATAATTTTCTTGAAAAGGAATTTCAATGTAAAATCTAAAAGTCTTGAACGAGTTCGAAAACTTTGTTATCGTCAAAATCAAAATGGATTGTTTGTAAGAACAACCTTGGGCTAATATATGTCATCTCAGTTATGTTATCTGTATTTATTAGAACTTAAAACAATATGTTAATTAATGTTACGTTTCTAATTTCGGTACACTCATTCAAAAAATTATTGATATTAGAACTTAATCCACTTAAGATTATTTACATTATTAACTAACTTTGGTTATTTCAAAACTTGCTAATAAAGTTAATTAAAAAACGAAAAAAAATATATATCAAAATCATCCAAAATCGTTCGGACGTTAATGTCTCCGTCCGGGCTGTTTAATGTAAGCTTGAACGGTGTCGTATTATACAAAACAAACCGTCCGAACACTTTTTTATACGGTTGGGACGCTTAAAAATTGAATACTGTTCGGACGTGGTTGTTTATTATCACATGCTAGATCGTCTTGGTATTTCCTAAACAGTTTGGTGTGATGTGAGGGAATGTTCGGATGGTATCTATACCGTCTGAACGTCTATGTTAATGAGCATACACTGTCATTGGAGTATTACTAAAACGGTGTGTTGAACTGTAAGACGTAGTTCAGACTGGAAAATCGAGGTGCGGACCCTCGAAAACTAGTACATGTATGCATCCGGACTTGCTTTGATGTGTCCGAACAGTATTCAAGCGTATGAAAGTGATAGAATCGCAGACAGCGGAGACAAAACGGAAAAACAAAGTAAACGATAGATTTGAGCACGAGGAGAAGTGGCTAGCTGATTTTGGGCGTCCAATCTCATTGACGAGGGTGTGAAAAGAGCATCTTTTTTAGAATTTCAAATTGGATTGCATTTGAGGTTAGTGGTTTTTAAAATGAATTGCTTTGGGATGAAAAACATGTATTTTAATATATTAAAGCATGTGTTTTTTGAAATTTTAGGGTCTAAAATGATAGTAATGGAGTTTGGGGTTGGTTGTGATGTGTTTATATTGAAGTGTTTGTGATTTGGGTTGATTTTTACAAGATTTTGGGCTGAAAATAGAGTCTGTGCGTCGAAGAACTGTCTTGTTCGACAATCGCAGTCCGGACGGTTGATGTACCGTCCGGACTCTATTTTTCGTTCGAAATTTTTGCAAAAGGCGTCTGAACGTGTTTATGTATGGTTCGAACGGTTATGTTACATCCGAACGGTAGTTGGTGTTATGTCATGTATTAATTTATTAGCCTTAGACCCCGTTTAAGAATTACACGAAGTTCGGATAACGAACTGGATGTAATTCTTGAATGGGATAGGACCTATCACCCGGAGAAATGGAGTTGAGTGTGAATGTCATGATTGTTTGTATTATTGTTTGCATTATTGTTTATATTTTCGTCTTTGAAGGAACAATATGGATAAAAGCTGGATTTATGAAGCTGATAGACTCAAAAGTGTAAAGTATAGTGATGGTGTTTGGGATTTTATGAGCGTTGTCTGTAGTTATGCAGATAGTCGTGGAATGATAAGATGTCCATGTAAGAGATGTAAGAATGTGTTGTTCAAACATGTAGACGAGATGGAGGATCATTTATATATAATTGGGTTTGACCAGAGTTACACTCATTGGGTATTCCACGGAGAGGCGATATCAGAAGTTCCTAACTGGGTAGTGATTTTAGAACCTGAACCTAGAAGCGAGGACTATGAGGGAAATATAAATGATGATATGAGAGACATGTTAGAAGATTTTGAGGTGGGAGCAGAGGTTGTTAAGAACGCTGGTGAAAATATTCCGGGTCCTGAAACAGTTGAGTCTGGGTCTGGAGACGGGTTTTCTGCGTATACTAAGTTATGGGCAGATGCTGAGCGAGAGTTGTATCCGGGTGTAAGAAGTACTCGAAGTTGTCTTTCGTTGTTAGGTTACTTCATGTGAAGTCAGAGAATAATTTGATTGTAAAGGCATTTGAAGATGTGTTAGGTTTGATAAAAGATGCATTGCCGGAGGGGGAGATGCTTCCGACATCTTATTATGAGGCGAAAAAGTTAAGAAAGAATTTAGGATTTAGCTTCGACAACATACATGCGTGCTTAAATGAATGTGTACTATTTTGGAAGGAGCACAGCGAGTTAGAAGAATGTCCGGTGTGTGGGGAATCGAGGTGGAAGTACAGTCAGAATAGCAAATCAAAGGTTCATCAAAAAGTGTTGCGACATTTTCCTTTGAAATCGAGGTTGCAGAGAGTGTTTCTATCAAGGCAAACGGCAACGGATATGCGGTGGCACCAAGAGAAGCGTGTGGTTGAAGATGGGGTGATGAGGAGGACCTTGATAAGAAGTATGAATGGTTTGGTCGGGAATCTCGTAACGTCTGGTTGGTTTGGCATCTGATGGGTTCAATCCGTTTGGCAACATGAGCTTATCATATAGTATATGGCCAGTGGTACTAATTCCATACAATTTGCCGCCATGGAAATGTATGAAGGATTCAAGTTTTATGCTGTCGTTGCTTATTCCTGGTCCAAGAAGTCCTGGGAATGATATCGATGTCTACTTGCAGCCATTGGTAGATGAGTTGAAGGACTTGTGGAAAAATGGAATGCAAACGTATGACGCGGCTGTGTCAAGTTCTTTTAAATTACATGCTGCTTTGCTTTGGACAATAAATGACTTTCCGGCTTATGGTAATCTCTCGGGTTGGAGTACGAAAGGACGGTTAGCATGCCCTAATTGCAATGCGAACACAACATCATTTTGGTTGAAACATGGGGGTAACATTGTTTTTTGGGACATCGCGGTATTTGCCCGCGACGCATGGTGGAGGCATGATGTCGACATATTTGACGGGAAGAAAGAGTTTAGAGCAGCGCCTGAAGAAGTCACTGGAGAGGAGATACTTCAACAACTTGAATCAGTACCTGTTATGTTCGTTTGGGAAGACTCAGAAGAAGAGAAAACGGGCTGAGATTGAGTTAAGTTGGACGAAGTGCAACATATTCTTTGAGTTGCTGTACTGGTCAGAGTTGAAACTTCGACATAATTTGGACGTCATGCACGTAGAGAAGAATATTTGTGACAATGTGTTAGGAACTTTGATGAACGTCGATGGTAAGACGAAGGACAATTCTAGTGCTCGGCGGGACTTGGCATTATTGGGCATTAAAAAGGACTTGCATTTGCAAGTTCGGGGTCAGCAGGAGGTGATGCCTCAAGCATTATTTACTTTAACGAAGGATGAACGTAAGAAGTGTTGTAAATGGCTGAAGGGTGTTAAGTTTCCGGATGGATACGCCTCTAACATATCCCGATGCGTGAATATAAATGAAGGGAAAATAATGGGTATGAAGAGTCATGACTCACACGTCTTGTTGCAGTGACTGTTACCGGCAATGATACATGGGTTATTAGGAAACGAAGTATGTACAACGTTGACTGAGTTGAGTTTATTCTTTAGAGACTTGTGCTCAAGAACAATACGTTTAAACGTTGTGGATCAGTTAGAGAAGGACATCGGAATGATTCTTTGCAAGTTGGAACGTATATTCCCTCCATCATTTTTTACTATTATGGTTCATTTAGCTGTTCATTTACCTCGGGAGGTGAAACTTGGGGGTCCAGTTCAATTTTGGTGGATGTATCCAATGGAGAGGTATATGAGGAACATGAAGCGTTTCGTTAAGAACAGGGCGCGGTGTGAGGGCTCCATTGCAGAGAATTATGTGTTAAATGAATGTTTAACTTTTTGCTCAATGTATCTTAGTACGGTTGAGACGAGATTTAATAGAAAATGACGGAATAAAAATGTGTAACTTGAAATTCCTTGCTCGCGAATAAATCATAAACACGAGCCCATTCTTCCTTGTTCATATTAGGATACGGGTGCTCTAACGCCTCTTTTTGGAATTGAACACCGAGTAATGCTGGAACATTCTATTTCTTTGTGTCCTGTACGCTGTGTTCATCGTAGACGTCACAGTGAAACGATCCTCAGCTCGGTCATAATCTAGTAGGAAGTCATCCTTAACATATATAACAGTTAGAAACGCAAAAAAATTAAACAATTAAAATTTAATAAATTATACTTACCAACACTCGGTTCATCACATACGATTTAACCCCTCGGGGACCTCCTTCCACTTACTCGTCTCAAATGGGACATGTTGTCGAATGAGCGCACCAATATGACTCAAGAGCATTGAGGATACCTTGTCATCACCGCCGTACGTCCATCAGGGATATGGACAGTCAGCTTTCCTCTGGTGAGAGCCGTGAGTGACGCAATCCCACACGTACTACCTCTAACGTGTCTGATTCCGGACGTCGCTACAAATGAAGAACAAAAAATTTAAAATTCAGTTAAGCATAGAAATTTAAAAGTCATAATATTTAATTTTGATTGACGGGGTAAGATACTTACACGCACAACTACTTTGGGTGCCTACTGGACTGGCTGTGTAGGGGACGGTAATTCGTTCCTATCCCTAAGTGAAGGACCCGACACTGCTAGTGTACTGGGACTACTCTCAGCTCGAACTGATGAATCGCACGAAGACGTTTCCCTCCCACTGGCATGACGTCGTCCTGTGACCAAATAAATCAATATTAGAGAAACAATTAACACAATGACACATGTTACTCAAAATGAATATAAAATAGACACGCAAAGTAAATTGAAACGATAAAGTTACTTTAGTCCTCGGAGTCATATTCTTCAGAATCACTACAATCTTCACTGAATGATTCCGAAGAATCATCGGTTCCTTCTACTTCACGTTGTTGTGGACCACTCTCATCGGTTACCGGCACATAAGCCTCGACGTCATTTCTAGTCAACGGGATCATGTCAAAGGAGCTAAAGTCCACAAAAAGCTCAATAGACTCATTCTCCTGGTATGCTTCACGGTTCGACGGTCCTTCTCCATCTTCACTAGCTTCCTCCTCAATATGTGGAATATCATACGTGTTTCTAGGGGTAATCTTTTGAACAATCTTCCAGTGACCGCCCAACTTATATCATTGATATAAAACACTTGATTACCCTGAGAAGCTAGCACGAACGGGTCATCTTTGTACCACTTTGGATGTGTTAATACTAACAAACGACACTTTTATCAAGACCTAAGTTTTGAGTACTCAAGTCAAACTAGTCACATTTTAGTAAATAAACTAAATTCCCCTGCAAATAACGCAACGCATAAATATCCACGACCTGACCGTAAAAATCAACATCTTCCCCATCATGGTCCCCGGAACAACCACACCACTATTCTGAGTGTTACGAAACTGTTCACGAAAGACCGTGTGAAACCTAACTCCATTCACTACACACCCAGATAACAAAGTGCCCGTTGATCCGGACCGGATGCTAATGCATACAAATCATCCGACACCGAACCCGAATTTTCATTGCGCATAGTTTGAACCTAAAATAATAAACACGTGTTAACTTTGACTAAAAAAAAAAATCACTTAAAATTAAACATATAATAGGAAAAAATTAAATAAATACCCGATTTCTAAACCATAACGGAAATTCTTCTTCGTGCCTCCTATCAACATTTATTGGTGATTCCCTTCTCATCTCTTCCAAGTGCTCGCTATAAATAAATAAGATATTTTATAATAAATTAAAATATAATGAACTGATAAGTGTTTAAGTGAGCAAATATTCTTATATGTGCTTACTCTATATGTTGGCTGATTTCTGAACAGTTGTTGAGTACGTACCACTGTGCTTTTGTAAATTCCTTTATATTCAAATCTTGACCCCTACCAGCTCCCAGGGTCGAACACTTTGAGTAAACACAGAAAAACGACAACTTCGATCATCCATGTCGGCATAATTCCGGTCTTTTCTATTAAATCTCGTCTCAACCGTACCAAGATACATTGAGCAAAAAGTTAAACATTCATTTAACACATAATTCTCTGCTATGGAGCCCTCACACCGTGCCCTGTTCTTAACGAAACGCTTCATCTTCCCCATATACCTCTCCATTGGATACATCCACCGAAATTGAACTGGACCCCAAGTTTCACCTCCCGAGGTAAATGAACAGCTAAATGAACCATAATAGTAAAAAATGATGGAGGGAATATACGTTCCAACTTGCAAAGAATCATTCCGATGTCCTTCTCTAACTGGTCCACAACGTCTAAACGTATTGTTCTTGAGCACAAGTCTCTGAAGAATAAACTCAACTCAGTCAACGCTGTACATACTTCGTTTCCTAATAACCCGTGTATCATTGTCGGTAACAGTCGCTGCAACAAGACGTGTGAGTCGTGACTCTTCATACCCATTATTTCCCTTCATTTATATTCACGCATGGGATATGTTAGAGGCGTATCCATCGGAAACTTAACACCCTTCAGCCATTCACAACACTTCTTACGTTCATCCTTCGTTAAAGTAAATAATGCTTGAGGCATCACCTCCTGCTGACCCCGAACTTGCAAATGCAAGTCCTTTTTAATGCCCATTAATGCCAAGTCCCTCCGAGCACTAGAATTGTCCTTCGTCTTACCATCGACGTTCATCAAAGTTCCCAACACATTGTCACAAATATTCTTCTCTATGTGCATGACGTCCAAATTATGTCGAAGTTTCAAATCTGACCAGTACGGCAACTCAAAGAATATGCTGCGCTTCGTCCAACTTAACTCAATGTCAGCCCGTTTTCTCTTCTTCTGAGTCTTCCCAAACGAACATAACGGTACCGATTCAAGTTGTTGAAGTATCTCCTCTCCAGTGACTTCTTCAGGCGCTGCTCTAAACTCTTTTTCCCGTCAAATATGTCGACATCATGCCTCCACCCATGCGTCGTGGGCAAATACCGGCGATGTCCCAAAAAATAATGTTTGCCCATTGCAATTAGGGCATGCTAACCGTCCTTTCGTACTCCAACCGAGAGATTACCATAAGCGGGAAGTCATTTATTGTCCAAAGCAAAGCAGCATGTAACTTGAATGAACTTGACACGGCCGTGTCGTACGTTTGCATTCCATTTTCCCACAAGTCCTTCAACTCATCTACCAATGGCTGCAAGTAGACGTCGATATCATTCCCAGGACTTCTTGGACCAGGAATAAGCAACGACAGCATAAAACTTGAATCCTTCATACATTTCCATGGCGGCAAATTGTATGGAATTAGTACCACTGGCCATATACTATATGATAAGCTCATGTTGCCAAACGGATTGAACCCATCAGATGCCAAACCCAACCGGACGTTACGAGATTCCGACCAAACCATTCATACTTCTTATCGAGGTCCTTCCATACCCAGAGTCTGCAGGATGCCTCATCACCCCATCTTCAACCACACGCTTCTCTTGGTGCCACCGCATATCCGTTGCCGTTTGCCTTGATAGAAACATCTCTGCAACCTCGGTTTCAAGGGAAAATGTCGCAGCACTTTTTGAGGAACCTTTGATTTGCTATTCTGACTGTACTTCCACCTCGATTCCCCACACACCGGACACTCTTGTAACTCGCTGTGCTCCTTCCAAAACAGTACATAGTCATTTAAGCACGCATGTATGTTATCGTAGCTAAATCCTAAATTCTTTCTTAACTTTTTCGCCTCATAATAAGATTTAGGAAGTGTCTCCCCTCCGGCAGCGCATCTTTTATCAAGCCCAACACATCTTCAAACGCCTTTACAGTCAAATTATTCTCTGACTTCACATGAAGTAACCTAACAACGAAAGACAACTTCGAGTACTTCTTACACCCGGGATACAACTCTCGCTCAGCATCCGCCCATAACTTGGTATACGGGAAAACCCGTCTCCAGACCCAGACTCGACTGTTTCAGGACCCGAAATATTTTCACCAGCGTTCTCATCAACCTTTGCTCCTGCCTCAAAATCTTCTAACATGTCTCTCATATCATCATTTATGTTTCCCTCAGAGTCCTCACTTCTGGTTCAGGTTCTAAAGTCACTACCGGTTAGGAACTTCTGATATCGACTCTCCGTGAAATACCCAATGAGTGTAACTCTGGTCAAACCCAATTATGAATAAATGATCCTCCATCTCGTCTACATGTTTGAACAACACATTCTTACATCTCTTACATGGACATCTTATCATTCCACGACTATCTGCATAACTACGGGCAACGCTCATAAAATCCCGAACACCATCACTATACTTTACACTTTTGAGTCTATCAGCCTCATAAATCCAGCTTTTATCCATATTGTTCCTTCAAAGACGAAAATACAAACAATAATGCAAACAATAATACAAACAATAATGCAAACAATGATGACATTCACACTCAACTCCATTTCTTCGGGTGATAGGTCCTATCCATTCAAGTTTACAATATCACGTACTGCACGTAATTGACCCGACTATTGTGACTGATGCTTTAGAAATTTCGACAGCATTTCCCCTCAGTCCCCAGATACACGCCTACAACATTGAGCATAAACACCCACCATTGAAGGCAAGTGTGTAAGCTCAATGCTGAATGTGTATCCGAAGACAAAAGGAGATTTGCATCGAAATTTCTAAACACATCTGTCACAATATCAGATACAATTACGCACATTACACATATTGTAAACTCAAACTGTCCATAACGTGGACAATTCAAGAATTACACCGAGTTCGTTATCCGAACTCCGTGTAATTCTTAAATGGGGGCTAAGGCTACTAATTAATGAATGCATGAACATAACAGCAAAAACCGTTCGGACGCTATAACCGTCCGAACATAAAATATAACGTTCGGACCTTTTGTAAAGCGTCCGATGGAAATTAAGTCAGGACGGTATATAACCGTCCGGACTGCGATTGTCGAACAACACAGTTCTTCGACAAACAGATCATTTTCACACAAATTCATGCCAAAATCAACCCAAATGACAAATATTTCAATATAAACACATCACAACAACTCCAAACTCATTGCTATCATTTTAGACCCTAAAAATTCAAAAAACACATGCTTTGATATCCTAAAATCCATGCTTTTCATCATAAAATAAAAAAAATTTAAAACCACTAACCTTAAATGCAATCCAATTGAAATCCCAAATGAGTTGCTCCTTTCACACCCTTTTCAATGAGATTAATCAAAATCAGCTCCCCTCTTCTCCTCTTGCTCAAATCTCTCAAATTTCTAAGTTTTCGTTTTTATACTGTTCGTGATTTCTAGTCTTTCAAACGAATATAATTCGGACGAAATAATAACGTTCGGACGCCTACGTGTAAAAGATTATGAGGGAAAAACATGCCCTAAATTTTCATACCGTCCGAACGGAGACTTACAGCTGAAGACACCGTTTTAGCAACCCAAACGACAGTTCTGAAGAAAAACATCCGGGCTATAAACCGTCTGAACTTTCTTAACTTTCACGGCGCCGTTTGGAAACCCATAAACGACAGCGTCTAAACACTACCATCTAAAACAAGCATCCGAACCAAGTTACCATCCGGACATTTTTCTTGCGAAATAAGACGCCGTTTGATCTTACTGTAATAAGTCCGGACGGTTATCCTCTTGTTCTAACGGTTTTGACAATCTTTTTTTTTTTCTTTCTAATATAAATAAGAGTGCCAGTGTAATGAAATTGGGAAAGAGTAACGAAATGAAATAACATAAAGCAAAACCAACATGTACAGTCCCAATATACGTACTCAAAACATAAAATAAAAATAGATGTCTCAAAAAAAAAAAAAATAAAATATAATAAAAGATCCTACTGATCGATCTGCAGAACTGCCCGGACATCACTCATGTGCTCCTCAAGCAACACGAGCTTTCAGGGCGCTACCTTGCATTGGTAGCGACGCCTTTCAGGGCCAACAGAACCTCGAACATGTCTTCAACTCAGCGTCCATGCTTACGACTAAGCTCTAGAGCTGCTAGCCAAGAATTGATATTACCCACCATCTCATGGGTGCTGCATCGCATCTGCTCAGTCAACTTGTCATCATAGACGCCACCCAACTCGGCTGTTGTCCCTTGATTGGGAATCCCTATCCAGGATCCTGCTCCTCGGTCCCCTATCGTCTACTCTAGCTCGAAGCACCTAGCATCGTGTCTCATCGACTTTGAGAGCGTTGTCTTGTTAATCGACCCAAGTGGAAGCGCTCGCACCTCGGGTACATAAGTTATCAGGAACTGGGTCAGAATGAAACGTTCTTCGAGCAAACCTCTTTTCAAGCTAAATAAATTCTTTCTTAAACATAATAAGATTTAGGAATGTAGCATCTTTTATCAAGACGAGTCTATTCTCTGTGAAGTAAAGTATGGGATACAAAGCATATAACTTGATCCCATTCGACTGTTTCAGGACCCGGAATATTTTGTTCTATCAAATCTTCACATGATGGAGAGTTCAGGTTCTCACTAAAGCACTCCGTATACCCAGTATATGTGATCCTCCATCAAAGTTTACAGAAATATCTGCATCGAATGCTATAAAATGTAGAGTCTATAGGCTTCTTAAACCGGCAAACAATGATGACATTCACACTTAACTCCATTTCTCCGGGTGATAGTCCTATCTCACGTACTGCACGTAATTGACCCGAAGTGATACTTTAGAAATTTCGACGCATTTTCCCTCAGTCCCCAGATACACGCCTACAACATTGAGCATAAACACCACCATTGAAGGCAAGTGTACAAGCTCAATGCTAAATGTGTATCCGGAAGACAAAAGGAAGATTTGCATCAAAATTTCTAAACACATCATCACAATATCAAATACAATTAGCACATACGCATATTGTAACTCAAACTGTCCATAACGTGGACAATTCAAGAATTACACCGAGGTTATCGAACCATGTAATTCTTAAACAGGGGCTAAGGCTACTAATTAATGAATGCATGAACATTTCTATTTGAACATAAAATATAAGCGTTCGGACCGTCCGTTAAGTCGGACGGTATATAGACCGTTCGGACTGCAATTGTCGAACAACACAGTTCTTAGATGACATTTTAACACAAATTCATGGACAAATATTTCAATATAAACACATCACAACTAACTCCAAACTCAATTGCTATCATTTTATTAAAAATTTGAAAAACACATACTTTGATATCCTAAAATCCATGCTTTTCATCATAAAATAAAAAAACATTTAAAACCACTAACCTTAAATGCAATCCAATTCGAATTCCCAAATGGGTTGCTCCTTTAACACCCTTTTCAATGAGATTAATGTCTTAAATCAGCTCCCCTCTTCTCTTCTTGCTCAAATCTCTCAAATTTCTAAGTTTTGGCCGTTTTGATATACTGTTCGTGATTTCCTATCTTTCAAACGAATATAACCGTTCGGACGAAATAATAACATTCGGACGCCTACGTGTAAAAGATTATGAGGGAAAAACATGCCGGCTAAATTTTCATACCGTCCGAACGGAGACTTACAGCTGAAGACACCGTTTTAGCAACCACCTAAACAACAGCTTCTGATCTCGAAAAAACATCCGGACTCACCATAAACCGTCTGAATGCTTTCTTACTTTCAAGGTGCCGTTTGGAAACCCATGAACGACAGCGTCTCAACACTACCATCTAAAACAAGCATCCGAACCCTGTTTAAGTTACCATCCGGACATTTTTCTTGCGAAATAAGACGCCGTTTGATCTTACTGTAATAAGTCCGGACGGTTATCCTCTTGTTCTAACGGTTTTGACAATCTTTTTTTTTTTCTTTCTAATATAAATAAGAGTGCACAAAGTGTAATGAAATTGGGAAAGAGTAACGAAATGAAATAACATAAAGCAAAACGAAATAACTACATCCCAATATACGTACTCAAAACATAAAATAAAAATAGATGTCCTCAAAAAATAATAAAAAATCAAAATATAATAAAAGATCCTAAATATCTACTGATCGTCGATCATTAGAGAGATGCAGAACGCCCGGACATCACTCATGTGCTCCTCAAGCAACACGACCCGCTCATTCAGGGCACTACCTCTGCATTGGTAGCGACGCCTTTCAGGGCCAACTGAACCTCGACACCTGCTTCTTCAACTCAGCGTCCATGCTCACGACCTTAAGCTCTAGAGCTGCTAGCCGAAGAACTGATATTACCCACCATCTCATGGGTGAGGCTGCATGACTGCTCGCATCTGCTCAGTCAACTCGGTCATCATAGACGCCACCCAACTCGGCGTTGTCCCTTGAGTCCTGGGAGAGCCCTATCCAGGATCCTGCTCCTCGGTTCCCTAAGCCGGCTCCTCTCGTCTAGCTCTAGCTGCCCGAGTAGCACCTAGCACTTGTCGTGTCTGCGCCATCGACTTTGAGAGCGTTGTCTTCTTAATCGACCCAAGTGGAAAGCGCCCTCGGCACCCTCGGGTACCATCAAGTTATGCAGGAACTGGGTCAGAAGAACACCATAAGGCAACAAAATCTGAGCATCGGTCTTCAGGGCCTCAGCACGGACGGATTGGTAGATGAATGATGCCATATCAACATGAAGCCCCCGTACACTACCATGTACAAGAACTCGGCCCGACCATAAGTCACTTTCATCTAGTGCTTTTTCGAGTCGATGGTGGAACATAGAATCAAGTGCATGATCTTCCAGAGGAAGCAGCTGCCCGTGAAGCATGTTGCTTCCCTCTAGGATAGTATCTGGGCCCAGCAGTCCAGAAAACCTCGGCCTTAGTAGGCCGGCCCTCTTCTGTCATTGGCACGTTAGGGAACGCTGTCACATCCCTCACGTATGGACGGTCACCTCCATACTAGGCTCCTCAAGGTCCCTCGCCCGAAGTATAGAAGCGTAGAACTCTCGCACCAGGTTCTTTGACGCATACCATGTCCACTGGAGGAAAGGAAGTCAACCTGCTTGCTTCACTATCTCTGGAAGTGTCCGATCCTCAAACCGAAGCTCATAGAAATCCGCCGACTGGATATGCTGCTAGACAACGACCAAGTGGGACATGATGACTGATGTATACTCATCCAACGATAAACCTGGGCCAGAAGACTCCTCCACATTGGCCTTGACTGCTGGTACTTAATGCTTGTTCATTTTCTATAATCTGCAAAAAAACACCGTTCGAACGTTAGAACTATGTCCGAACAACAACATAAAGGAGTCCGAAAGTATAATAAAAAAAATAAAATACAAATAAAATATAAAAATGCGTTCGGACAGATAAACAAGCGTCCGGACATATTTGACATAGCGTCGGACAAAGGAAAACGACAACGTTTCATGTTTGTATAATAATTCCGCACGTCGGACACTTTTGGATATCCGTCCGAACTAAACAAAAATAGTAAAATTTTATAAATTTTAACATAAAACGGTCCGGACGTGTTTCATGTAACGTCCGGACACAAACTAAACAACGACGTATTTCCTTTTTATACTAAAAGAAGTCTGAACGGGTTATTACGACGTCTGACGGAATATTTAAACGTCCGGACGCTACTGGGACGAAGACCGAGTTAACTCAGCCATGGTAGCGTCTCAAAACCTCCCACACACTACCCAAAACACCACCAAATCATAAACAAATACACTTAACACAATCCATTTCTACGTAAAAATCAATCAAAAAACACAATGTAGTATACAAAAAATAGAATTGAAATCCTATATATAAAACTGTAAAAAAAAAAAATTTTAAAGCAAAAATCATGTTAAAAATCAACAAAACATACCTGGATGTGATTAGAATGTGAAGATTTGACAAAGAATCAATTGAGAGTCGAGAGAGATTAAATGATAAAATGTTTGGTTTATTGAAAATGTCGAACTGTTCGCGTTTTTCATAATCCGTCGAACCGTCCAGACATCTCATAGACGCCGGACGCTTATCCGTAAACGTGCCCAATGAGAGTCCTCTGCATTAAATGCAAAATTTAAATTGTTTAAAACGGTTCGAAAAAGTAATTATGTCCGGACGGTTATGGCAGTTTGGACGGTTTTTACCTGACTTCGCGTGACGTGGAAGCACACGTATGGCTGAATAAACGTCAAACTACGTCCGGACGTTAGCATAAGGTTCTAACGGGTAAAACTATTTTCAATGGTTGTGTAACGTAAACGCGTGTAAGCCATGCGACGGTTGCAACATTCGTCTGGATGCTTAACGTGTCCGTTCGAACAATGTCGTAATATCAAACGCATCGGACACTATTTTTATACGTTTGAACTCTTACCTTTTAAACGCGTCACTGTTCTACCAGAGGTGGGTCCGGACGTATATTTACACCATTCGGACGCATGGCCACATTTTTTTTCCTCTCTCATTTCACATTGTTTAACATATTTCAATAAATTTAATTTATTTAAATCATTTCACTAACACAATATAATTATAACTAATCAACTATTTAAATTAAAATTATTATTACACAAATTATTATAACTAATCACTTATTTAATTATAAATACGGTATCCGTTCCGTTAACATAGCACTCGTACTAGTAACTCTTTTAATTATACTAATCGTCCGTTTAAATTTTAATAAATTTAAACTAATGAAAAAACGTAATTAATATGGAATATCAAACATAATTTAAATACTGAACGAAAAACACGATCATAATGTTTAGTACAAGTCGAAGACGATCCTTCTAAGGATAAATTAATAATAGCGATAAAACATAAACATGAAACTACTCCGAATCACGAGATGGCTCATCCAGATCTTGTCCGAGGACGACACGAATATGCGCCAAATGCTCCTCTATATTATCTACACATCTGATGAGTGTCTGGAGCTGTATCGGAATGGTGTGGACAGACTTGGACAACTGGAACAATTGTTCTTTCACAGCGAATTGTTCCGTTTCCATAATATTTATCTCCTCCTTCAGAGCCCTATACGTTAGAGCAAATTTATTTTCTAGACCGAATGCACAACGAATGCGTCGGCTCCACTATCGCCCGAATACTCCCCCTCAACTCCGCTAAAAAAGCGTCGCCCAAGTTGGTTGCTGAGTCTGTCCCCCAACATTAGTGATACTTCTCTCGAGTGGTCCATGGTCAACCTAGCAAAAACCGTCCGAACATAAGCACAAACCGTTCGCACGCAGTTCAAATGGTGACGTTTATTTTTATATGCATCCGAACGCTTAAAATTAACCGGCCGAACTAAAGCGTAACGTCCGGACGAAATGCATACCATCCAAACGAAATATACCACAGTCCGAACGGTAATTCGACTAACCCAAAACAAACACCACTATAAATGAACAAAGAACTCACAAAAATTTCAGAAGTATTCAATTGAAATGCATGAAATTGAAATCCAAACTCACAAAGAAGGTCTTACCTGAAGTTGTTCGAGAGATCTCGAATAGATAGTGAAAACTTTGAGAGAAAAGTTTGAGAGAATAGAGTGAAAGTGTGATTTTGGCTAAATCTGGCCTGTTTAATTTGTCAAGAATGAGTCTGAACGGTAATATTGGGGTTTGAACTCCTATCAGGGCCCAATGAAATTCAATGTCATTAAATATGACTGATTCGAGAAGCTTGCTTAGAACTAAACCCGTTCGGACTGTATATATTGGTCCGGACGGTTTCCAGTGGAAGTTTTGCAACGTGGAAGCACACGACTCGCGGAAATAACATTCATACGCGTGCGGACATTTTTTGTTTCGTCTGGAAATATGTATTTTTTGACGTGCGAACACTATAGTGGAGGTCCGAACTTGATTGAGCGTTCGCGACGATTTTCAATTTGTCACTATATGCTGACGATTATTATTCGTCACGTGATTTCATTCGGATGTTGTATCTGTTACGTATGGACGTTATTGTAAAACAATTGTGACGATTCTGAACGTCACTCGGTTACGTCGATTTGGAATTCGTCACCCAACAAAGAGTCAGAACGTGTTGATCGTGAGTCCAGACGGTATTTTGTATTTTGTGACTATTTTAATCGTCACTCATGCGCGATGTGTGGTATGTTGTCACACGCAACATATGTCCGAATGGTTTTGGGACTGTCCGAACGGTTTTGGCGTTCATGGGTGACTTTTAATAATTTTGTCATGGAAATGTCACTTTAGGTGACAAAATTTGGTTTGACACCCAAAACTTTGTCACCTAAAGCTATAATTCTTGTAGTGAAACATGGTTTCCTTTAAGCGCGTCGGGGTTAATCCTTCGGCTGAATGGCTACTAAAGAAGTACAACCCTTTGACATAGTGGAGCTTCATGGCTAAATCTATGCTACTTGGGTCATGAACCCTGCCTGAACCGGTTAGTCTACCCGGCCCGACTGAGCAAATGCGATTGCCATACACCAACTTATCTTCTTCGCTAAAAGCCGTGGCTAGTTCGAGGGAGAGAAATTAGGTCGGTCTCGATTGCCTCTTGGTGTCTGATCTCTTTCTGCTGAGTGAATTTGTGTCTCAGTTCCTAGACTTCTATCAAATATGTAGCGGGGAGGGAAATTAATGGCCGGTGATCACAGTTTTCACGAGCTTTGATTACTTGATGTGTATTGCGATCGGTTGGCACATGGATCGGGGCAGTACGTTAGGCGTCCATTTATTGCTTGAGAGGCTACCGATCTTGTTATAAGAAGCAATATATAGTTAACAATCATTTTTCCTCTTTAAGTGCTCACTTCATGAGATGACTACGGACTTCATATCCCTTCTTTTTTCTTTGGTGCATGCAAAAAGAGGCGGTCACCTAACTAAACAAAATCATGATTTGACTGATATTTTAATTATGGGCCGGGCTGATTTAAGTGTAAAGTCTGCAGTTCCGTTTAATTTAGATATACTAGTACTGCAATTTTTCAACTGGATCAAGTTCATCTAAACCTTTTGTATGAATACATATATATATGCAAAGGATTGTTCTTATTACTAAAAAAAAAAATCTCAAAACAATAGAAAAAAAAAATAGTGGCCAATAATATCAGGATTTACCGTGACCGATATAATGTTGTTGTAACATAGTGAAAAAAATCCTGTGTCTTGTCTTTAAGATTGTGTGAATTAGGCGCATTCTCTGTCTTATATTTGTGGATGTGCTCTATTCATTCGTTAAGACTTCCTCGAGATCTATTAAAAAAGGAGTATTGAGATCATACGCCCCGAAACACAGAAGCCTCGAACCTTGTGCGAATCATTTTGGCTTCTACATATACATCACATTTCCCTCCAACTTTCACTAGAATTTATGACCCTTGCCATTTGAGAATAGGACGAGTAAACACGTACCTAGGAGCTGTTTAAAGTTGGTGGATTGACCAAATTGACTACTATGCTAGTAGGAGTCGATCCTGGTTTGGCTTTGTAACCAATTGGTCGGGGTTTTTCAATAAATTGGTCTCTCGAGTCACATTCTTGACAATACAGTTTCTCCCTAATGAAATTTCATGAAGTGACATTTTATAAAAAAAAAATTTATATGTAAAATTTAAAATTTTGAAAAAATATTGGAAAGATTTAATAAATAAAAAATTAATTTGAAAAAAATCTGAAAAAATATATATATAAAAAACACGTGACTCTGTCACCCTAGGAACCAACTGTTGAAGTTCAAACCCTAATTAGTGACAAAGGCAAACCACAGTGGGTACAATTAAGCCCTAATGACCCCCAAAATTGTACGTGTTTGCAAACTTAATTACTTTAACTGATAAGTTTGCGGATCGAAACCAAAAACTGGCTGAGATGTATCACAGAATATTCTTCTGTGAAGGTGTGAAAGGGAAAGCAGAAATATTCTTCCTGTCTAAATCACACATTTATAGCTAGGGGCGAAGTCAAAAGTATATATATTTTTTTTAAAATAAGTTAAATACACTTTTCGGTCGAATATTAGGGTTTGTTCGATATAATGAAGATTGTACCCTCATATTTTTTTTATAATTATATTTTGTCTGGGATAAATTCATCATTTTACTAAAACAAAATAGTAATTTCTGTCCAAATTAACGATAGTATATGTAAAGTATAAACGGTTAGTAGTTGAGGGGGAAATGCAATGAAATTGATAGTTTATTGTGCAAAGTTTCAGAACTCCAATAATCGGGGGTAAAAAAAGTGTATTTTTTTCAAAACAAATTATCACTTTTTTTTTCGCATTGGTCCCAAAAAAATTTCAATTTTCTATTTTGGTTCCACTAAAAGTCAAATTCTGACTTTGCCCGTGTATAGCTACCTAAATCGATGTACATAGGGTGGATTTATCCTTTCGTGCTTTTAATGTTTGTAAAAATTGAAGATAAATGAGGTAGAGGCTATTGAAGCTGAATGCTAAATCTTCATTCAGTTGGGATGAAAACTATACAGAGAGCAGAGCATTTCCTTTTATACAAGCTTACGGTATAGGAAAGCTCTAGGAAAAAAAATATATAGAATAACAATATCTATGCAGCAGAAAGAATAAAAAGGAAAGAAGAAATGCATAATAGAAAATGATTCTTCCATCCAACGTCATTCTGTTGAGCTGGGCGAGAATCATCTGTGGCTGTTTGTAGAGAGCTTGAAGGACACGTTGGATCGTGTGAGCTAGAGGAGTTGAGAGGGGCTGACTCCAATACCCCCCACAATATCGAGAGTAAATGTTTGAAACTCCCATCTTGAGCAAGAGAGGAAGGAAAATCGTGGAAGGCAAAGGTTTTGTGAACAAGTCTGCAAGGTGAGAGGCAGAAGGAACATAAACAGTAGACAAAGTACGAGCAATAATGTGATCACGGACCAAGTGACAATCGAGTTTGATGTGCTTGGTACGTTCATGGAACACCGGATTAGAAGAGATGTGGAGGGCAACCTTGTTGTCACAATAGAGAAGAGTTGGCTGTGAGTGTCGAATACCAAGATCATTGAGAAGATACCGGAGCCAAGTGAGCTCACAACGGTCGTAGCCATAGAGCGCTATTTAGCCTTTGCGAAACTTTGGGAGACAGTGGACTGTTTCTTTGATTTCCAGGAGATGAGAGAGTGGCCAAGCATAATGCAATATGTAGAGAAGAATTTTATGAGCTGCTGTCAGAGGAGGAACCCGGGGCTGTGACATGAATTGACTGAGTAAGTGCACTGAGAAACATATGTCAGGCCGAGTGAGTGTCAAATAAAGAAGGCGACCAATAAGACGACGATAAATAGTAGGATCATCGAGAAGCTGTCCATCATCCTTAGATAATTTGATATTCTGATCCATCGGGATTTTAGTGGGCTTGTAGCCAAGAAAACTTGAGTCAGTCAGTATGTTGTGCGCGTACTTATGCTGACAAAGCTGTATACCAGTAGAATGACCAGCCACCTTGATGCGAAGGAAAAATTTTCGAGGGCCAAGATCTTTAATATGAAACCGAGAATGAAGAAGTTGTTTGAGCTGGTGGATAGCGAGAGAATCATTGGTAGCCAGAACAATATCATATACGTAGACAAGCAAGGCCATAAAAGAGGAACCAGATCACTTGATAAAGAGACTATAATCTGATTTGGAGGCAAGAAAACCATAAGATAAGAGAGATTGAGAAAATTTTTCATACCATTGTCTAGAGGCCTGTTTTAGTCCGTGTAAGCTCTTTCGAAGAAGACAAACTTGATTTGGCCGAATAGGTCTATAATTAAGAGGAGGTTTCATGTACACCTCTTCATGAAGGTCCCCATGCAAGAAGGCATTATGGACATCGAACTGATGGAGAGACTAGCTTTAATAGAAGCCAAGGTGAGTAGAGTTCGAACCGTAACCATCTTAGCAATCGGTGAGAAAGTCTCATGGTAGTCGAGGCCTTCTTGTTGGTTATAGCCCTTTGTGTCAAGTCGAGCTTTGCAGCACTCAAGAGAACCATTAGAGTGATATTTGATGCGATATACCCATTTTGAACCGATAACAGATTTTCCAGGAGGCAGGTCAGTGAGTATCCAGGTGCCATTAGATTCCAAGGCAGCAATTTCAGCATCCATAGCTAATTTCCAATCAAGGATCTTTGCAGCTTGAGAGTAGGATGTTAGTTCAGTAAGCTTAATAATTGAAGTGGAGAAAGCCTTATGGGAAGAAGATAACATGTGATGAGATAAAACAAGAGAAATGGAATGATGCGTAACCGTAACTACCAGCGAAGGGCGGAAAGGTGTTACAATGCCAGGATCTAGCCTAAAGGCTGTTCGGTCAGTGATTTGGTTCTTCGCGAGGTAATGTCCCCCATGGTCGACCCAACGGAAGGAAAGCTCTGCGCAAACTGGGAAAGGCCTTATAGAGTAGCAGAAATCATTAGACTCGGAACTTGCCACCTGGAGGACCTGAAGGGGAGACGTCTCCCTCATCCTTGGAATATGGCTCACTTAAAGAAATATTACCAATAAAATGACAATTGACGGATAACGTTCCCCCTCACTTTTATGTAAATTGTTTATTGAAGTGATATTTTGGGTTTTGAAATTGTAGCCCTACTGTGAACTTTCTAAACGTCACAAAGTGCTACTACACTCGTCCCAGATGCTACGGCACCATGAGCGCCCCTCTCTGGACAACGTCTAAGTAGGAAACGTCGCTAAGTGCTACAGCACCCTGAGCGCCCCACTCTGGACAACGTTCGAGCATAAACGGTCGCTAAAGTGCTACGACACTCGCCCCAGGTGCAATGGCACCCCAAGCGCCCCACTCTGGACAACATCCGAGCAGGAAATGTCACTAAAGTGCTACGACACTCGCCCCAGGTGCTACGGCACCCCGAGCGCCCCGTTCTGGACAATGACTGAGTAGAAAATGTCGCTAAAGTGCTACGACACTCGCTCCATCGTAGTAGAAAACGTTGCAAAGTGCTACGACACTCGCTCGAGGTGCTATGGCACCCCAAGCGCCCCGCTCTGACATCGTCCGAGCCGTAAACGTCGCTAAAGTGCTACGGCACCCCAAGTGCCCTGCCATGGTCAACAGGAGACGCGCTAATGTACTTGGGTAGTCTTCGTGGATGTCACGACCCCCGAACACCTAAATGTCGGGTAATGATTTCAACACCCGGCTCCCGGGTCTCCTCTAACAGTTTGATTCGAACGTGATGTCTTGCAAAAGAACATATTCAAAGGAATTTTGATTCAAACGTTCTCAGTACACATTCAGAATGACAATTCATAAAGGTTGGTTAATGCATATATGAAATAAGCCATTTCCCAAGCTTCCTGGTAGTCCACGTAAAGACGGCCATTGTATAGGTCCACGGCCCATTCTGGTGACAAGCCCATCACAATGCCTCGATCATAGTGCGATGACCCCATTCGTGACAAATTTGGAAGATGGCGGTTTCTCTCACCCATATCGTTTCGTGAGATTCTTTCAACCAACGCAGGAGACTATAGATCTGAGAAATGCGTGATGCGGGAACCTTACCTGACAGCTGTTTCAACATGTAGTATAGATAAGTACCCTGCGGGTGCCTGACCTTCATGGAGTAGGTCACCATCTCGAAACCCGCCAAAAAGTTCTAGCCAACGAACATGGTGTGGACTCCTATCAAGAAAATGATGTCCGTATTGTTGTGTCGAAGCAACAGCTCCACAAACCTCCTCACCTGGTCAAGACTTTTCGAGAAGTCTGGCAGTTCCATCACTAGACACGACTGGCAGACGATGAGCTTGGATGATAATTCACGTTGAATGCGACATACTCCGCGTATATTGAGCAGGTCAAAGACCAACTCCTTTGTTGCCTTTAAAACTATGTCAACAACGAGATCATTTGGAAGCGTAGTAAGATGATCAATGTCTGACGTACCCATTGCATGAAACCGCAAGATAGCAAAGTCACCAGGAAAGCGACGAAGAAGCTGGGCAAGAAAGGAAAAGGAAGATCCTGAGGCAAGGTTAGCAGTTTTTGAAATGAATAAGGAGGATGACAACAGACACCCCATTTATAACTATCTCGGTGATTTCCTGCACGAGTTTATTGGTTATAACGGTCCCGTGGAACGGCCGGCGGGTTAGAACTTGCACCCTAGATAAAAGGTTTGTAAATAGCAACACTGATAAGCCAACGTGGCCCCAAAACTATCATTTAACAGGAGAAAGTGACTTACACAACGGTATGGCGCGCTAGAGCAACCTAAAAAAAAAAAATTGTGACTACAGTCCTTCTACGCACTCTGGCCCGACGGACTTCCCATTTCCCCCCAATTACACCTGATGACCTCCCTTCCACCCCAGTCATTGCTAGGCTGGGGCATGACGGAGGTATCGCAGACCCAATCGTGGCATCGCTGGTCTGCATGACACTTAGACTTGTGCCAATTTGCTCAACTCTAGGATCTGTACTGGCAACCTCTTGGACTGCGGCGCAAGGAACACCCGCTTCCTCCCCTCCCAATAGGTCACCAACCATCACTCTGGGAATGGACCCTGATTGGTCCAACGTCTGCTCCTCCTACACCGCATCAGGCTCCTCTGCCAAAGGGGTCCCGCTTTGCTACTCAACCGATGATCGTCCCAGTTAAGATTAGGGAAGTCTGCCTCGGTAAGCCTGTCCCGTATCACCCTAACAAAAGTTTCAAACCCAGTTTGGAAGCCGGCTATCCAAACGCCAATCACCAATGCCTCGGACAATTGAAGGTTTTGCCTCATCAGTCGGAGCGCCTTCCTCAAACCAACGGTAGAAGCTTGGAGAGTCGAGAAAGCCTTCCCCGTCGAGCAGGAGTCTACCTTGGACTCCCTGAGGTAGAGGCTAACTGAATTCGGGAGTACATATTTCCAAGGGGAGGTTGGTGTCAATGTAGTCCATCCTGAATCACTTCCCCAGCAATCCTTATCCAACTCTAGCCATTCGTCAATGGTTTTGTCACACTGGGCTTCGATGAATCTAACCCCACTGTCATTGCACTTAAGGTACGGCCGCCCAAACTCCGATTTCCAGAGCCGGCCATAGGTGTAATAGTACTCATGACAGAACCACTCAAACATGGGTTCCTTTAAGCGCATCGGGGTTAATCTTTCGGCTGCATGGCTACTAAAGGAGTACAACCCTTTGACATAGTGAAGCTTCATGGCTAAATCTATGCTACTCGGGTCATGAACCCTGTCTGAACCGGTTAGTCTACCCAGCCAGACTGAGCAAATGCGATTGCCATACATAAACTTATCTTCTTCGCTAAAAGCCATGGCTAATCCAAGGAAGAAAGAGAGGGAGAGAAATTAGGTGGGTCGCGTCTTGCTTGCCTCTTGGTGTGGAGGAAATTAATGACCGGTGACAGTTTTCACGAGCTTTGATTGCTTGATGTGTACTGCGATCGGTTGGCAGATGGATTGGGGCAGTACATTAGGCGTCCATATATAAGAAGGCATATATAGTTAACCATCATTTTTCCACTTTAAGTGCCCACTTCATGAGATGACTACCACTACAAGAAAATGGTCTTGGGAGTCAAAATTTTTTTTCACCCAAAGTGCTATTTTTGTCACCAAAGATTTTGGGAGACAAAATTGAATTGTCACCTAAAGGCTCTCAGCAAAGGTTTTAGGTGACAATTTTCGTGTTTTGTCATTCAAAATCGTCTGAATGGAAACATAAACTGTCTGAACGGTTTTCTCCTGTACTGACGAATTTCAAAAATGTCATGCTTAGTACCCCATCCGTTCGCACCAGAGGTGATAACGTACTCTATATACATTTGCATGAGGAGTGCGAACATTTGGTCCAATGTGACGAAATGCATTTTTTCATGGAAACTAAGTGCACACGGTAATATAAAACTGTCCGCACGGCAACATAAAAATGTGTGGACGGTAGCATGAAGACGTCCGCACCTATGTTTCATTTATGACAACATGTTCTTGTTCCATTAGTTGCATCCTCTGTTCTTGTTGTTCTACTAGGTTTCATTGCTGCTACTGCATCATCTTTTGATGCTCTTCGTCCTTCTTTCGTTGCTGCTCCTTCATCATTTGCTGATGTTCTTGAATCGTTTACTCTATTTCTGACCGCTTGACTAGAAGCTCTTCATATTCTATTTGTCTAGCCCTAATCTCCTCTATCTCTAATCTGGCCTCCTCCAATCTCCGGGACAAATCAACGGACGATACTGAAGACAATAATCCAATAGAACATACTGAACGGCCGAAATCTCGCATGTAACCCGCTTTCGTCTCCAATACCACAATGAAAATCTCCACTTCTATGTATGGCCTTTTCTCTGACTCGTGCTGCAACTATAATGCCTTCATTTTTTCCCACAAAATTAGAAAAGAAGATAAAGTTAGCACATATGAAACATAAAAGATAACGGATGCATCATTAAATCTAACATTACAACTTACAAAATTTTTTCATACACCTTCTGATGTCCACATGCCATCCTTATTAGTTGCGTTTTTTTATAC
Organism: Morella rubra; assembly: GCA_003952965.2. Classification (NCBI taxonomy): domain Eukaryota; kingdom Viridiplantae; phylum Streptophyta; class Magnoliopsida; order Fagales; family Myricaceae; genus Morella; species Morella rubra. The sequence continues at coordinate 24,697,893 of CM025853.1, read as the reverse complement.
AGCAACACAAGATTAATTTCATCAGATTTTGAATTTTTCTGCATACCAAAGAAATATTCGTCCGTGCATATTAAAATACCTAAATCATTATTTAAGTAATGTCTCTAAAAAAATATAAATTTATTACTTACTAACAATGCTCTCGCGAACCTCGCTCCCGATATATGTACAATCTTTAGCTTAGCTCTAAGTTAATTGCACTCCTCCTCTGCATTGTACATTTACAGTTGTTACCAATTAATAATCTAAAATAAATATTTAGGACGGAATAAAAATTTTTAACCTGAAATTCCTTGCTCGCGAATAAATACACGAGTCCATTCTTCCTTGTTCATCTCGGGATATAGGTGCTCTAACGCCTCTTCAGTGGAATTGAACACCAAGTAATGCTGGTATATTCTATTCCTAAACATCATTAGAACAATGCGATCCTCCATAATCTAAAGCGAACACTCTATATGATTTAACGGGGCGTCGACATGCTGCTGAATTTGCGTAACAGCATCGAGGATGGATCCAGTCAGCTCCGATTCATGCAAGCGTGCTTCTCCTACGAATACCTCCACGTTTACAAGCTTCTCCTGCTGATTGACAATGCTGCCCACAACAGTTCCGGCAAAATATAAACCTATTTGTAACGGGTTGTACTGTCCTTGCTCGCGACACGGTAGCGGGCGGTTGAAAAAGTACAATCGCTAATTTTTGTAAGACCACTCATCATAGACGTCACAGTGATGCGAATAATCTAGTTGTCATCCTTAACATATATAACAAGTATGCGGGCATATGATAAGACCTCCCTCCATTTACTCGTCTGAAATGGGACATGCTGCTGAATTTGCGCACCAATATAACTTGAGAGCATCGAGGATGTACATCATCAGGGATATAGACAGTCAGCTTTCCTCCGATACGAGCTCTTGTGTAATGCAATCCCCGCGTATTACCCATTCCGTGCTTGATTTCAGATGTCTCTACAAATTAAGAACAAAAAATTTTAAAACAATTAACATAGAAATTTAAAAGTCATAATATTTAATCAAGATTGACAGGGTAAGATACTTACAACACAACTACTTTAGGTACCAACTGGAGTGGCTATGGTAGAGGATGGTAATTCGTTGCAATCCTAAGCGAAGGATCCGACGCTGCTAGTGTACTGGGAGTACTCTCAACTCAAACCGATGAATTGCAGCGAAGACATTTTTCTCCTATTGACATGACGTCATCCTGTGTTCAAATTAATCAATATTAGTGAAAAAAAACACACAATGAATATAAAATAAAAACGCAAAGTAAATTAAAACGTAAAGTTACTTTAGTCTCGAAGTCATATTCTTCAAAATCACTACAATCTTTGAACGATTCCGAAAAATTATCGCTTCCTTCTATTTCACGCTGTTGGACCATTCTCACGGTTATTGGCACATAAGCCTCATCGTCATTTCTAGTCAATGAGATCACGTCAGAGGAGCTAAAGTCCACAAAAAGCTCAATGGACTCATTCTCTTGATATGCTTCAAGGTTCGACAGTCCTTCTCCATCTTCACTAGCTTCCTTCTCAATAGGTGGAATATCAAACGTGTTTCTAGGGGTAATCATTTGAACAATCTTCCAGTGATCGCCCAACTTCATATCATTGATATAAAACACCTTATTCCCTGAGACGCTTGCACGAATGGGTCGTCTTTGTACCAATTTTGGAATGTGTTAATACTAACCAGTGGACGAGTATTTTGAGTGAATACAGAAAGATGACAACCCAAGTAGTTCGATTATCCATGTCGGCATAATTTCGGTCTTTTCTATTGGATATCATCTCAACCGTACGAAGATACATTTAGCAAAAAGTTAGACATTTTAACACATAATTCTTTGCTATGGAGCCCTGAAAGTTCGTGAGCACAAATCTCTGAAGAATAAGCTCAACTCAGTCAACGTTGTACACATTTGGTTTTCTAACAACCCGTGTATCATTGCCAGTAGTAGTCGTTGCAACAAGATGTGTGAGTCGTGACTCTTCATAACCTATATCTTTCATTCTTTTATATTCACTCACGGGAATATGTTATAAGCATATCCATCCGAAAACTTAACACCTTTCAGCCATTCATAATACTTATTACATTCATCCTTCATTAAAGTAAAAGATGCTTGAGGCATCACCTCATGCTGACCCCGAACCTGCAAATGCAACTCCTTTTTTATGTCCATTAATGCCAAGTCCCTCCGAGCACTAGCATTGTCCTTCATCTTACCATCGACGCCCATCAAAGTTCCCAAGAGATTGTCACAAATATTCTTCTTGGTCCAAATTATGTCAAAATTTCAAATTTGACCAGTATGACAACTCAAAGAATACGCTGCGTTTCGTCTCACTTAACTCATTTTTAGCCCGTTTCCTCTTCTTCTGAGTCTTCCTAAACGAACATAACGGTACCGATTCAAGTTGTTGAAGTATCTCATTTCCCGTGCCTTTTTCAGGCACTGCTCTAAACTATTTTTTCCCGTCAAATATGTCGACATTATGCCTCCACCAATGCGTCACAGGCAAATACTGCGATGTCTAAAAAATAATGTTTGCCCTCATGTTTCAACCAAAATGACGTTGCGTCGCATTGCAACTAGGGCATGCTAACCATCTTTTCGTACTCTAACCCAAGATATTATAATAAGCCGAGAAGTCATTTATTGTCCAAAGGAAAGTAGCATGTGACTTAAATGAACTTGACACAGCCGCGTTGTACGTCTGCACTTCATTTTCCTATAAGTCCTTCAACTTATCTATTAAAGGCTGTAAGTAGATGTCGATCTTATTTCTAGGACATCTTGGATCTGAAATAAGCAATGTGAGCATAAATCTTAAATCCTTCATACACTTCCAGGGTGACATATTGTATGAAATTAATACCACTGACCATATATTGTACGATAACTCATGTTGCCAAACGGATTGAACCCATCAGATGCCAAACACAACTGGATGTTCAGAGATTCCCGACCAAATCATTCATAATTCTTATCGAGGTCCTTCCATACCATAGAGTCTGCAGGATGCCTCGTCACCCCATCTTCTACCACATACTTTTCTTGGTGCCACCACATATCCGTTGCCATTTACCTTGATAGAAACAATAATTGCAACCTCGATTTCAAGGGAAATGTCGTAATACTTTTTGAGGAAACTTCGATTTGCTATTCTGACTGTACTTCTACCTCGATGCCCCCACATACTGGACACTCTTGTAACACACTGTGCTCTTTCCGAAATAGTACACAATCATTTAAGTACGCATGTATGTTATCATAGCTAAATCGTAAATTCTTTCTTAACTTTTTCGCCTCATAATAAGCTTTAAGAAGTATCCCCCTTGTGACAACGCATATTTTATTAAGCCCACCACATCTTTAAACGCCTTTACAGTCAAATTATTTTCCGACTTCACATGAAGTAACCTAACAACGAAGGATAACTTCAAGTACTTCTTACACTCGAGATACAACTCTCGCTCAGCATCTGCCCAAAACTTTCTATATGCGAAAAACTCATCTCTAGACCCTGATTCATTTATTTCAGAACTCGACATATTTTGACCAGCGTTTCGATCAAACCTTGCTCTCATCTCAAAATCTTCTAGCATGTCTCTCATATAATCATTTATGTTTCTCTCAGAATCCTCCTGTTCGGTTCAAGTTCAAAGTCACTACCCGGTTAGTAACTTATGAAATTGACTTTCTGTGAAATACCCAATGAGTGTTACTCTGGTCAAACCCAATTATGAATAAATGATCCTCCATCTTGTCTACACACTGGAACAACACATTCTTACAAATCTTACATGAACATCTTATCAGTCCAAGACTATCTGTATAACTACGGGCAACACTAATAAAATCCCGAACACCATCACTATACTTTGCACTTTTGAGTTTATCAACCTTATAAATCCAGCTCTTAACTTTATTATTACTTCAAAGACGAAAGTACAAACAATAATGCAAACAATGATGACATTCACACTCAACTCCAATTTCTTTGGGTGATAGGTCTATCCCATTCAAGTTTACAATATCACATATTGCACGTAATTGACCCGGCCATTGTGACCTATGCTTTAGAAATTTCTACAGCATTTCCCTTCAGTTTCCAGATATATGCCTACAACATTGAGCATAAACACTCACTATTGAAGGGGAGTGTGTAAGCTCAATGCTGAATGTGTATCCGAAGGACAAAAGAAGATTTGCATCGAAATTTCTAAACACATATGTCAAAATAGCAGATACAATTATGCACATTACGGATATTGTAAACTCAAACTATCTATAACGTGGACAATTCAAGAATTACACCGAATTCGTTATCCAAACTCTGTCTAATTCTTAAAGCAGGGCTAAAACTACTAAATGAATGTTTGAAACATAACAGCAGAAACCGTTCGGAAGGAGTCAGAACCATCCAAACCATACAGATGAGAGTTCTGATGGCCTTAGCAAAGTGTCCGAACCAAAAAAGAGAGTCCAGACGTAATATAATATGTTCGGACTGTGATTGTCGAACAATATTGTTCTTCGATGAACAGATGCCAAAACATTCACAAAATCATCCCAAAATCAACCCAAATCACAAACATTTCAATATAAACACATCACAACCAACCCAAACTCCATTACTATCATTTTAGACCCTAAAAATTCAAAAAACACATGTTTTGATATCCTAAAATCTATACTTTTCATCCTAAACTTTTTTTAAATTTTAAACCCATTAACCTCAAATACAATCCAATGTGAAATCTTCCTTGATTTGCTCATTCCACCCCATTTTCAGAGAGATTGAACGCTCAAAATTAGCTCCTCTCTTTTCCACTACCTCAAATCGCAACTTTGATAAATTTCTTCCCGTAATGCGTACTGTCTAGGATTTCAGCTCTTTCATCTGCTTAAAAGCTATTTGGACGCCCTTAAGTCCGTGCAGATGCCTACATGTCTAAGTTTTGAGGGAATATTTTGCCGCCTAACATTTCGTGTCGTCCGCATGCGCTATTTTACATCCAAACGCAAACTTATAGTTGACGACACCATTTAAGAAATCCCCAAACGACAATATCTCTACATATAATGCATGCAAAAGATAAAAAATGAACACGTTTGAACACCGTTCAGCCTTACAGTAAATTGTCCAAAAAGTTATCTCGTCGTTCGAATAGTTTTGACGATATGATTTTTTGTAGCTCATACCATTCAATTTCTTACCAAGTTTTAAATAACCAAAGTGTGTTAATAACATAAATAACCTTAAGTGTGTTAGATAGTAGTTTTGAAATTTGAAGAAGTGTAATGAAATGAGAAACACAACTTCAGATAACATGTTGTACTAAGGATGAATAAATAGAAATAATATAAATATATCAAATATACTCAAAACATAATATAAATAAAATAACATCAAATAATCCCAATAAATGTCCTCAAAACATAATATAAAAACAAATAATATAAGCTACTACTGCTCCTCCTAAACCGTAAGATATAGAACCGCACATACACTGCTCCCTGCTCATGTGGTCCTTTATCACACCGACCCGTAGAGTCAGGGCATATAATTCTGCATTGGATGCCACGTCCTTTAGATCTGATTGAACTACAGCCATCTCCTTCTTCCAATCAGAGTCCAGCTGGTTGATCTTACTCTCCAGAGCTGTAAGCCGAGTAGTGATATCACTTAGCATTTGATGGGTGGGTTGCATCACTGATCGCGAAGTCTCACTCAGCTCGGCCATCAGATCCGCCACCCAACTGGGTCACTCTGCCCTAAGTCCATGGGTCGAGCTCTGTCCAGGATCCTGCTCCTAAGCCCCTGAGGCTGCTTCTGTCGTCTACCGACAGCTACTTACGCAGTACTCAGCACTTAGCATGTCTGGGCTATGGAACGTAAGAGTGTAGTTTTGTTGATCGGTCCAAGTGCATACGCCTTTGTCTCGTTGGTACCTTTGGGTACCAGCATAGCATGCAGGAATTGAGCCAATAGAATACTATACAACAAGGAAACGATCGTATCGGTATTCAAGGCCTTTTCACGGATGGACTAGTAGATGTTTGATGCCAGATCAACTGGCTCCCCACGTGCAACCAGGTACATGAACTTGGCTCGGTGAAAAGCAAGCTCAGTCGTGTGCTTCTTCGGGTAGATACAGTAGCATAGGATCAGGTGCATGATTTGCCAAAAAGGAAGTAGCTGCCCGTATTGCATGTTGCTTCCCTCTAGAATAACCGTATCCCGACTCAACATCGTCCGAAAAATCTCAGCTTTAGAAGGCCACCCCTCCTCATTCAGCGGCAAGTTAGGGAATGCTGCCATAGGCCTCTCATAGCCCATGAACCTCCCTAGCTCATTCGGCGAGAATGTGACCTAAGTGTTACAGACGGTGACCTCCAAACTAGGCTCTAATATGTTTGGCGCCCGAAGTATAGCAGCATAGAATTCCCGAACCAGATTCATCGACACGTAGCCTGTCCTCTAGAGGAACGGTACCTAACCCGTCTACTCCACCACCTCCGAAAGCATCTGATCCTCTTATCGAAGATCGTTGAAGTCAGCCAACTAGATCTGCCGCTTGATAACGATGGAGCAGGACATAATAATCACCATATGCTGCTCCAATGATGGAGCTGGAGTAGAAGCTTGCTCGAAATAAGCCTGGCTGCTACAAGCCTTAGCATCGAAACACAAAAGCTTGCTCATTTTTTTGGAATATGTACAAAAGTGTTCGAACGATTAGAAAAGGGGCTTGCATGATCAAAAAAGGCTTTTGCACTAAAGAAATAACCGTTCGCACAGTTAGACAACCAGTTCGCTTGGTTAGGTGACTGTTCGCATAACCATACAAAGGGATAGCATTATATAAACACTTGGTGAAAATGATGACATTTCCACCACAAATGTCCGAACAGCTAACAACAATTGTCTGAATGATGAATAAAGAAAATAAATACGCAAATTAAATATAAAAAGGAGTCCGGATTGCTTGGAAAAATGATGACTTTTTCATGAAAAGCGTCCAAACAACGTGGGACTTCTGTCTAAATGCAAAACATAGAAGTAAACTATTTAAATTAAATATAAAACACGTCTAGACTGCTTCGATATAGCGTCCAGATACAGGGAAAACAACAACGTATCCTTTTTAGGATACTACCAGGTGTCAGAACGGTGTGAGACTGCCATCCGAACGGAAAACATAGAAGTAAACTATTTAAATTAATAAAAAAGACATCTGGAGTGCTTTGATATAACTTCCAGACACATGCAAAACTACAACATATCCCTTTTTGGATACTACCAGGCGTCTAAACGGCTGAAAACAGTGTTCGGACGCATCGGGGAAGACAACCAAGTTAACTCAGCCTTTATAGTGTCCCTTCACCTCCCACACACTCCCAAAAACACCACCAAATCTCAAACCAATATACTTAAAACAATCATAACACTAAATACAATTAATTTCTACGTAAAAATTAATAAAAAAAAAACAATGTAGAATACAAAAAATAAGATTGAAATTCTATACGTAAAACTAAAAAAAAAATGAAATTTTTATTGCTAAAATCATGCTAAAAATGAATAAAACATACTTGGATATGATTAGAGCCTTGAAAGAATGAGTTTACATCAAGATTTGGGAAGAAAGCACATGGTTAAACGTAAAATGTCAAACTATTCGAGTATTTAACAATTCGTTGACGCCGTTTGGACAGTGTCCCCCAATTGGACACTTTTCAGCACACGTGACCTAATGAAAGTCCAAAGCATTAAATGCCAAAATTTAAACCATTTAAAATGGTTCAAAACATTAAAAGCGTCCAGACGGTTGGTTTCCCGTCCATACGCAATTCTCCTAATTTCGTGCGACGTGGAAGAACTAGTTTGGCTGAATAAACATCATGTCACGTCCGAACGGTGTCTAAGAGGTTCGGAAGATTACAACTGTTTTCATCCGTCGTCCTAGGTAAACACGTGTAAGTCATGCGACCAGATGTCTAGACGGTATTGTCATCCATTCCAACTGCGTCATTTCATCTTACCTTTCCGGTCTGGATGCTACAACGTTCGGACGCCTAAAGTTGTTTTCAACCTTCGTCCTCATTAAATAAGTGTAAGCCATGCTACTAATATAAGGGCGTCCGGACAGTGTTTCCGTGCGTTCCAACGTAATAGATTAATTTTGGGCATCCGAACGAGACGTAACGTCGTGCGGATGCTTAGTAGATTTATTTGACATTACTTTAATTCATTAATTCATTATGGATCCCATTTAATTCACTCAATTTAATTTATTTGAATCATTTAACTAACTAAATGTAATTCGGCTCAAAATTTTAACTTTATTTATTTATTTTGACTACATAAAAAAATATAGTTAAGCATACTTTTATATTAAACTTCTGCTATAACTAATTATACAAATCGTTCCGTTAACTTAGCACTCGTACTAATCATCCATTAATTGTACTAATCATCTGTAAATTGTATTAAATTTAAACTAATGAAAAAATATAATTAATATAAAATATCAAAAATAATCGAAATACCGAATGAAAAATACAATCATAAAGTCTAGTACAAGCCGGAGACGGTCCTTCTAAGGATAAGTAAAAAATAATGATAAAATATAAACAAGATACTTCTTCGAATCATGGGCTGGCTGGTCCAGATCTTGTCTGAAGGCGTCATGAACATGCTCAACTGCTCCTTCATATTATTCAATCATTTGATAAGTGTCTGGTGCTGTATTGGAACAATCAAGATCTTGTTCGAGGGCGTCACTAACATGCCCAACTGCTTCTCCATATTATCCACCTGTTTGATGAGTTTCTGGAGTTGTGTTGGAACGTTTGGAGAGGCTGAGGCAACTGGGACACGTGTTCTCACACAGAACTCAGTTCCATCGGCATAGTATTCCTCTCCTCCTTCAAAGCCCTCTCCGTTAGAGCAAAATTGATCTCCAAATTGGTCAAGCGAGTATGGAGCTCCATGCACAACGAATGCGTCTGCTCAAGTATTGCCCGAATACTCCTCCTTAGCTCCACTACTAAAGCGTCGCCCAAGCTAGTCGCTCTATCTGTTCCCCGACATTAGGGATACTTCTCCAGGAGTGATCCATGGTCAACCTAGCAAAAACAGTCTGAACGTAAGCATAATCCTTTCGTACATAATTCAAACGACAACATTTCCATTTAGAAATCGTCTGAACGTTGTGAAACACGTCCAGACGCTGTTAAAAATGTCCTGACGTCTATATTCAAGAGTCCAAATGGTACTTCAATGAACACAAAGAAAAGTGTTATAAATTGCACGGTTATCCTCCTGGATTCAAGTTCAGAGTTAAATCGAAGCCTGTTGTTCAAGCTCACATGGTGCATAATTCAAACAATAATCCAAGTCCATCTGCAGCTCCTTCCTTCACTCAAGAGTATTGCAATCAGCTACTAGCACTTCTTCAACCATCTCAATCATCTGTCAACATGGTTTTATCTCTGAACTTCACAGGTGATTTTAAGTGCTTGTCTAATTCCAATATTGCTTCTGTTGATAAATCTTGGATTATAGATTCTGGTGCAAGTGATCATATGGTGTGCTCAGTGAATTTTTTTAGACGCATCACTCATAGCATTGACAGTTCAGTCAAGCTCCCTAATAGTGAATGCGTTCCTGTGACTCATATTGGAGAAGTGCAGCTGTTAACAACTCTTAACAGATTTTGATGTAGATCATCCTCAAGCTGCTCTTATGTTCTGTGATAATCAAGCTGCAATTCATATATCCTCTAATCCAATTTTTCATGAAAGAACAAAGCATATAGAGGTTGATTGTCATACAATATGAGAGAAGATACAAGCTGTGTTCATTCGCGTGTTACATATTAGTACTAAACATCAGATTGCTGATGTACTGACTAAAGCTTTGGGTTTAGCTCAATTCAATCATTTGATTGGCAAGATGGGTTTAATCAGTATAAACCATCCATCTTGAAGGGGAATATAAGCTAACAGCTTTAGTTGAGTTGTGGTTAAGTTAGTTCCATTACGTTAGCAATTAGTTTTGTTAACAAACTATTTTCTTTTCCCACTCTGTATATCAACAGAGCTATGTAACAGAGCAACACACTTTAATACATTACACATTTTTCCAAACTCAATTCTTCATACAATTGAAATGACAGATTTGTATTCCTATAGGAACCGTATTTAGTTAATTAGTGGATGCACGTGTAACTAACTAACTATAAACAAAATCATGTTTTGACTGATATTTTAATTATGGGGCTGGTTCAAGTTTCTAAAGTTTGTAATTCCGTTTAATTACATTTTTTAACTGGTTCAAGTCCATCTAAATCTTCCATAGATATGCAAAGGATTGTTTTTATTACTAAAAATAATATAAAAAAAATAGGAAAAAAAATAGTGGCCAATAATATCAGGATTTATAGTGATCGATATAAAGTTGTTGTAACATAGTGAAAAACATTATGTGTCTTGTCTTTCAGAGTGTGTGAATTAGCATTCTCTGTCTTGTGTTTGTGGATGTGTTCTATTCATCAGTTAAAACTTCCTCGAGATCTATTCACAACGGAGTATTGAGATCATGTGCCCCAAAACACAGAAGCTTCGAACCTCGTGCGAATCATTTTGGCTTCTACATATAGGTCACATTTCCCTCCAACTTTCATTAAATGCTCTAGAGGTATACAGAATATTCCCATATAGAAATCACTTTAAAAAAGATTGAAGTTCTTCAAATAATATCATAAGTTTCACTCTAAGATTTGTTAATAAATTGACAACAAAATTATCAATTACAACTAGGCCCCAAGACCAATAGAACAAAAATAGTAGGTATATATATATTATCAATAAAGTTTAAAAGAAATAACATTTTGGGCCCTCGAATTATGAGGTCAATGTAACTTTTGGAAGTCCAAACTACCACATTCGTCGCATGCATGGAGTCCTCGAACCACATAAACTTATCTATATAGTCCCCTTCAAAGTGATTTACTAGAAGTATGCACATTGATGAATCTTGTTAATTCGAGAGTTCAATGCAACTAACTTGATAGTTTGGATTTCTAAAGTGACATTGACTCTATAAATTGACTTAATTCCAGGTACAAAATGATTTTTCCACCTAAAATTTTATGTTGTCTGAGTTTATGCTTCTACTAAATTTTTGACAACATTATAATAGCATAATTTCACAGAGGAGTTTTGTAAGTCGAAGTTAAGAAAATAATTTTATTATTTATGCATTTCATTATATATAATACCAGAAACTCAGGCACACATGGGGCAGAGACAGAGTAGTTGTTATTTTTCTATTTTCTAATTTCCTCAATGTGAAGATCAGTCTGTTTCGTGGACTCCATTATCTTTCGAGGCAGCTTTGAGTGCTGCTAGTACCGTTAATTTACTTAAACAAGTGCATGTGAAGCCCCATCCCCAACAAATGAGTAAACAAAGAACCCGCTGAAGAAAAAGCTCGAAAGAAATTAAAATAAAATAAAACGGTTAAAAGGGCAAAAAAAATCGATTGGCATATCTTGCAGTAAATGAGAGAAAGCTGATTAAAAACTTGAAGTTTAGAAATAAGTTGTTCTTGTGAAAAATGGCGACACCTTCATGGGTAAATTATAGCTGGAAACCCGAATAGAAAACTGAACATTTGGTTTGGAAACTAGTGAAAGTTGCTAATTTTCAACTAATTTGTGCCACGCGAGGTGAATAAGAAGAGGGCTGAACAGGCGGAGGAAAGAAAGTTGGGAAAGGAGAGAGATGTTGGGATCTAAGCCATAGAAATGGTGCCAATTAGAATTCAAGGAACCAAGATTTGTCCTACTGCCAACTAGAGAACATAAATGGGATCAGAAAGAATGATAACAGGAGACGTAAATAAATGAATGCCACTAATTTCCTTTCCTCTATTTTACATTTCTTGTAAATAAGAGTTCTATGTTACAAATCAAAATTGTGGCGGGCTGCGAAGACCACATCTAGTTTCCCTCACACTCTCAATTAGAAGAGCTCCTCAGATAAAAAAAAAAAATACTAAAACTTGCACAAGCTTGTAAATAAGAGTTCCTGTCGAATGAATTAGTATTTTGATATGCCACAAGGCAAAAAACCCACCTCCCAAATCCTGCAATGATTCTCTTGAGTTGGCCATGGGATGTAACAAATGCGTTCCAACTGCCAAATGCGTTTCAGCCAACAAAGTCCAAGACCGAGGCAAATCACCAACATAGTGCTCAATCTTTAAGCCTCGCTTGGTACCAACTTGGTTATCCAGTGCCATCAAATTCCCTTTCTCCTATCTATAATACCAGAGGCGAGAGGACGAGTAGTTGGTCACATTGTAATGGTGATGTCTACGTGTCAGACTTGTCAAGCCCAGGTCTAAAATGGCTGTCGCCTGTCGGTATTTAAGGAAAATACCCCACAACTTGCTGAACTTCCCGGGAAATAAATTTGGAATGTGAACGAGAACTTTTCTTTACGTGGTTAGTAGGCCAAGAAAGAGTTTCTACTGCAACTTTTACCCCAAACAGATTATTGGGTCTCTCTCTCTCTCTCTCTCTCTCTCTCTCGTGTATCGACGGATTGTGACCATTTTTTGGCTCCATTCATGCATGAGGTTACCTTTGTGGGATTAGGCCCCTAGCTCGAATTGTAAGTCCCACACTGTCGTCGGTGGCATAATTTGTCCGAGCAATGAGATCCATATATAGTCTTCTCTTTCATTTCATCCTTGTAGTCCTCCTAATGGATATGTATAATATGACTATCCTATCGTCACTATTCTATTAGAAACCTCTATTTGTGTTTTTTTTTTTTTCGAAAAATAGAATTAGCTCATGTTAAATCATCCCTTGTTCGAATTCAAGACACTTGCTCTGATATAATGTAAATTTTTCACTTATCGCAAAAATTAGTGCGGATATAAAGAGATAAATTTGTTATCTTTCTATTCTAACTCGTTATTAGCGGGAAATAATTATTGTGGTGACAAAATGATTTGTTAATTTTTCATGGCGCGAGAATAGTTTGATGGGAAGGAATTATTGATCTTGTAAAGTGTAATTTATTGCTGTTTTTTCTTTCTTTCCGTTTCCGAGTTCCCAAACATGATGTTACAAACACCAATCACATCAACAATAGCAAGAAGTATAGTACTGGTATTTAGATGAACATTCCTAATGAATCCAGGAGTCATGCTACAGGAATACGAACTCCCTTGGCTGGTTTACTAGCATCTTCAGATAATAGGGCCGGGTATATTGCGATCACCAAGAGCTCCTTGTTGATCTTTTTATTTTTCCCCCACAAATATAAATACTAAAATTGATATGCCTCCCGCTTAACAAATCAAAATTCTTGCTTGTAGCATATGCGGGGGCTCAAGTACATATATACACCTAGGGCAGGTCATGGCCTCCTAGACCATAGTTTACCAGCTCGGCTTTCAGCTCCAGCACTTGTTCTTCCGGTAACACTATCTTCACTATTCTACCTTCGCCACCACCCTTGCCAATGCCAGACCCTTTTGGCCCAGGTAGCACGAAAACCGCTCCTTCGTCTCCAACCCTTGGACACTATAATGCACAACCTCTGGTTTATCTCCATTCAACTCCAGTCCGTAAAAATCAGCCTCTTCCAAGTCTACAAACGTCAATTTTGCTCCGTATACGACGAAATCGGACACCCCATGATCCTTCTCCACCAATTCTTCAATCAGGCTTCTTTCATCCACGACTTCATTCAGTAGCAATGTTGCCAATTTCCTCGGGTCCGTCTCAGTTATTGAGAAGCTGCCTACCATAACCTTGCTTATGATTTGAGTGTTGAGGACAGTCCCTTTGGCTGGCTTATAACTTGGACAATTTTTGCAAATGGTCACTGCTTCAGGTTGAGTTCCTCCTCTAACTTTGGCTAAGCTTTTCCATATAATGGCGCAGAGGGATTCAAAAATTGGGATTTGGTCGATTTGGTTTGGACCTGAGATTTCTACCTGCAGGTTGGCTAACTGGGTGGCAGTGACCTGGAATGAAAATGTGGCCATTTTGCTGTTATTGGGAATTATCCAATGGTCTCCAACCGGATCGATCCGTTTCACAGAAAGTGGTTCCTGGGGAAGTGGTTTAGGGTGGTCCTTGGATCTCTCAGTCAGTGTGTCTGATTTGAGGTAGTTGGGCTTGTTGGACTGAAGACCGGCCACAATTTTACCCCATTTGTTCATGAAATCTGTAGCAGAGAATGCATCTCCAAGGATATGGGCCCAGCTGAGGCCCAATGATATCCCCCCACATTTGAAATAGGTTACCTGCACAAAAATGGCACGTAAATAAAGGAAAATTTGGTAGTGAAGTAAAGGAAAATAAGCCTAAGCCGCGGGTCGTTTTGCTAAGGTTTTAACATGAGCTAGTGCTACCCTGTTGTGCACTTGGGGCGGAGAGAAAAGAGCTAGATGGCAAAACTACTCTCTAAGTTAATTTGCATCATCCTACCTATCGTTTTTAGGTAATGAAAGAAATCATGCACCACTCTCGCTCGTCCAGGACATACTTCGAAGCAAGTAATTAAAAGCGCACGTAAAACTTTCAAACATGTGCAAGTCCCTCTCCACACACACCATTTAAGTCGCGAAGAAGCCTGTGGCTGATTAAACCTGCCTATTGATTGGTTCCGAAGCCAATCCGCCCACGCCTCGACGACCATCTTACTAATTTTCTTTCTTAATTATTTTTTTTTTGTTCTTTCTAGACAATAAACAAACTTAAAACGACCAGCCCACTCTAGGTTTTCCAGTGGAACTTTTTATTCAGAAAAGGTCAACAGCTGGGGAGACTAAATTCTGAAAAAAAATTTGCTTTCCAAAACATCACATAAGGGTCAAGCTGTTAGAGACTCAAACCCATGACTCACCACTTGAGTTTACTTCAATTTGTAATATATTTTTCCACTGCTCATGTACTCTCTTTCAACCATTAGGCCAATTACTCCAATAATGGTTTCACCACATGGTTTGGGTCATAATTCAGAACTTTATTTCAAGATATAATTCAGAACTTCAGGTAAAAATTTTGAAAGGTGCCCACTCCACCTTTGTCCCTATGCAACTATTTCAGAAAAACTTTCCCTTGCCCCCCACCCCAAGAATTTGAAACAATATCCCCTCCAAGAAAATTCCCTCTAGCCTCCTAAAAATCTGAAACATTCATTTTTTACCTTGAATATTTAATAATTACCTTCTTTTTTTTTTGAGAGAGATCTGACAAATATATTTAAATAGGATTAAAAAAATCAAGATTCAAAATTTTGCTTAAAAAATGTAATTTTTGAATTTTAAAAGGTTCTTAGGGTTAAAATTTATATGTTCTAGGAAATATAGTATGAGAGCTTCTGCCCTCTTTAGTCTCTTCGAACTCTTCCCTTGTTTTGGATTCTACTTTGTATGTTCTTTCCAAGCATATTCACAGGATAATATTAGTCAAATGTCCTAATTGAAGAAAGAAAATCATTATTTGTAGTTTACCATCTTTAGCTAATATAAATGTGTGTTACATATCTTCAGCTAACAAAAACCTAATTGAAAATGTTTTCCTGACTTAGATTATATTTTTACAAAAAAAATTATATTATTTGCATAGCAAAGTATATACTAAAATTATAAATAATATAATATGTGCCCCCAATATATATATATATTCTGATCTAAATGAAAAAATAATTTTATCAGCTTCACACTGCTACATTTTAGAACCAGATTTGACCTGAAGTAGTATGCACTAGCCTCTAATGGCTGGCCTAGTCCATGAATCTTAAAAATAGAGTCCCTCATATGGTTTGTGTACTTAAAAAGAACATTTCCCTCTAAATCATCTCTAAAGCCAATATCATAAATATCATAAATCACAATATGCTGTGTCTATTTTTCAATTTGTCGACTAATAATTAAAAAAATTATTATAAGAGAATTGTAACGCCAAAAAAAAAACAAAGAGGTAAGTGAAAGCCAACCAGGACCCCAAAAACCTTGTTTTGCAATTAATGCACCTTACTTTTCATTTACGAGCAACCTATTAAATACTTACACGAAAAAAGAAGGCAGCCTATTAATCGAAGGAAGGAATGTGAGGTCGAGGATGGGGAAGAACATGAGGTAGTATATTTTCCAACCAAACCTATCCGACCGAACTAGGAATGAAAAGCGAAACCACCAACCAAAAGAATCCATAATATGTAATTGTCTGGAGAGAGAGAGAGCTAACCGGCGTTGTCATGCATCTTATCTAAGTGCACGCTGCAAGTACTGAGACGAGATACAAATTAGGATATATGATGAATTTGACATGCCTAGAAAAGGTTTTTTTTTTTTTTTGTTTCTTTTCAAGTAAGATTTGCTCTGATGTCTGATCCCACTTTGATTTTCAGACTTCCTAAACAGAGGAGAAAATTATTACCTGTATTAAAACAAGGGGAGAGAATGAAAGTTCAGGCCCAATGACTTGTTGGGACACCAGCAGCCTTTGAAGACAGCAATCCTTATCCAACTCTAGCCATTCGTCAATGGTTTTGTCACACTGGGCTTCGATGAATCTAACCCCACAGTCATTGCACTTGAGGTACGGCCGCCCAGACTCCGATTTCCGGAGCCGGCCACAGGTGTAATAGTACTCATGACAGAACCACTCAACCATGGTTTCCTTTAAGCGCGTCGGGGTTAATCCTTCGGCGGCATGGCTACTAAAGAAGTACAACCCTTTGAGATAGTGGAGCTTCATGGCTAAATCTATGCTACATGGGTCATGAACCCTGTTTGAACCAGTTAGTCTGCCCGGCCAGACTGAGCAAATGCGATTGCCATACACCAAATTATCTTCTTCGCTAAAAGCCATGTCCGAGGAAGAGATAGGAGAGAAATTAGGGTGGTTCTTGCTTGCCTCTTAGTGTCTGATCTCTTTCTGCTGAGTGAATTTGTGTCTCAGTTCCAAGACTTCAATCAAATATGTAGTGGGGAGGGAAATTAATGGCCGGTGACAGTTTTCACGAGCTTTGATTGCGTGATGTGTACTACGATCGTTTGGCAGTTGGCACATGGATCGGGGCAGTACGTACGTTAGGGGTCCATTTATTGCTTGAGAGGCTACCAGTCTTGTTATAAGACGCAGGATATAGGTAACCATCGTTTCACTTCGTGAGATGACTACGGACTCGATACTCTTCTTTTTTTCTTTGGTGCATGCAAAAAGGGGCGGTCACCTAACCCAAAATTTTAATATCTCAATTGAAACGACAGATTTGTATTCCTATAGGAACGGTATTTGGTTATTTATTAGTGGATTCAAGTGTAATTATAAATAAAATCATGATTTGACTGATATTTTAATTATGGGGCTGATTTAAGTGTCTAAAGTTTGTAGTTCCATTTAATTCATATCTATTAGTATTGCATTTTTCAACTGGATCAAGTCTATCTAAACCTTATGCGTATGTAATATGCAAAGGATTGTTCTTATTACTCAAAAAAAATTCTCAAAATAATAAGAAAAAAAATAGTGGCCAATAATATCAGGATTTACCATGACGGATATAATCTTGCTGTAACATAGTGAAAAACATTCTGTCTTATCTTTAAGATTGTATGAATTAGCATTCTCTATCTTGTGTTTGTGGATGTGTTCTATTCATCAGTTAAGACTTCCTCAAGATCTATTCACAAAGGAGTATTGAGATCATGCGCCCCAAAACATAGAAGCCTCGAACCTTGTGCGAATCATTTTGGCTTCTACATATACATCACATTTCCCTCCAACTTTCATTAGAATTTATGACCCTTGCCATTTGAGAATGGGAAGAGTAAACACGTACCTAGGAGCTATTAAGCTCGTATGTTTTGAGATAAAAGCAACGCAGACTAAGGGAGGAAAGTGCAAGAATATTAATTGTTTTAGTCGATTGACCAAATTGACTACGATGCTAGTAGGAGTCCTATGCTTTTTAAAGACATTGTAAGAATGTTGTTACTAGTTAATAGAACATAAGTTACTGTTTTTTATATTATGATAATAATTTTGCTAGTTTTTAGATGTTAGAGAAAATAATTCAAATAACAAAATCCACATCTTCCTATCAGTCTAAATTTTTGGGATAAGTGATATATTTAAATGGTATCAGAGCCAGGATTCTGAGTTCAAGACTTGACTCCGCAGTACTGTACTCCAATTAAGAGGAGTTTGACCCACACGTGAGATTGAGTATTATAGATTAATATAATTCAAAAATTTTCCATAATCGAGACAGGAGAGTAAATATCCCAAATGCACTTCGTGTGCCCATTACAACAACGGGAGTTACTGAAGTTAGAAACCGGATGTCAAGGACAACTCTCTCTCTCTCAAAAATTCAGTAGAGGCATGCATTCTATCTTCCCAAATCAAGAATAACTAGAATTCCACCTATATTGAGGCAAGCTATAGTGGAAGCTATATTTCCTTTTAATGGAGAAATAACTTGAAAAGGTCACCTCCTAAAATAATCCAAAAACAAATCTCTTGACCTCCAACATGAAAAGAAATGAGGAAACCGACAACGTATGGCTTCTGAGAAGGTATCAGTTGGAAAAAGAATTTCCGAAAGTCTCACCAATTTTCACCATTGGAAGAAACAATTGTTCTCCGTAGCAGGCAACTTAGTAGACCATCCAACTAAGAAAATTTCAGTCTTCTACCAACAAAATATCTTCTCAAGAGTAACAGGTCTATGCATCTGATGAGCATGTCTCATATTTTTTCTTCCACAAAAAAGGAGGCAAAATAGTCTCAAGGACCTTGCTTTCCTTCAACCATCCACACACAATACGATCACGTACTGCAGGATCAAATCCCAGGCTGTCAGGTAACGAATTGTCTTATGCGCTTATATTTCTCTGAAAACAGTCGTAAGGATATTCACATACCATATCTCATGAATGTGATATACAATAGTAAATCAAAGCAGTTCTATGAAGAGCTCCACATAACCAAATTCCTCCCAAGGTTCTCAATTGAGCAAAAACTAAAAGAAAGAAAGACGAAAACTAATTTACGGAACCAAACTAGACGTATTTTCCTGTCTAGAACGATACATAAACATCCCATATCATGAAATTCCTTGTTATAATATTCAGGATGGAATTGTGTTGGTTCAATTCCAAACAAAATAAATAGTGAGTCCTGTACTATTTAATGTTATCAGCATTAAATTTTTAGTAATTTGAATCTTAGAGCATTTAATGGTTGTTGTTCTTGATCTTATAGATATGGGTTTTTGTTGTTGATCAGGGAATCGAAGTGAGAGGTGAGTGGAAGAACCGTTGGCAATCTCAGTTGTCTGAGCTGAAGAGAAGAAGCATTAACAAGGATGATAAAAAAAGAAATATGTACTGGGGAGCTCCTTAATACAAAAAGCTGGGCCAAGCTGTGGTGATTAGGCGGCGGGGGGAAGTTGCTTGCTCAGGTTAATAATTACGAAAACTTCATTATTATATTGGATTGATGGACTGTCAACATCAGCCATCTGCTCCCCATCTACACTCGGCTTGAACCCAATCTTTAGCCTGATCTCTTGGTACCATCTTGGTTATCCAGTGCCATCAAATTCCCTTTCTCCTATCAAATACCAGAGGAGAAAGGACGAGTAGTTGGTCCAATTGTAAAGGTGATGTCTAAGTGTCTGACTTGTCAAGCCTAGGTCTTAAATGGCTGTCGCTTGTAGGGGTGCTCATTTGTACTAGCGGTTGCGGTTTAACTACTACCAGTACCTATACCGTAACTGGCAAAGGCAGTTTTTGTGCCTTAGTGGCACGGTGGTAGTATCAAATATGTGATTTCGTCAATTGCGGTGATGGTGACGGTTTTCGCTAAACCGTCACCTATACTACTGTTAACCACCTCTACTGGGACGAGGCCTGCGATGCCTATCACTCTGAATTGATTGACGGCTGAGACTTGAGATGATTATTGATTATGTGACATACTTTTATTGGGTTTTTGCTGGAATATGTTAATTGGTTTATGTCATATTGTTGAACACTTTTGTTAAACTTTAGTCTTTATGTTTGAATATGATATTATGTTTGATTTTTGGACAATTTATTATATTTGTTATAAGTATTAATGATTATGATATTATGTATGAATATGTTATGATATTTGTCCGTTTGATATTATTATTGATTATGAAATTATGTTGGAAATTTGAACAGCTTATGATATTTGAATTATATTTGTTGCTTATATATGAGCATCAAATGGTCTTAATGGTCCAAAAAAATCCAAGAAAAACAGCCCAAAACACTGAAAAAAAAATGAAAAGCCCAAAAAAAATAATTTGCCCAACGGTTATACGGTAACCGCTTAACCCGCTTAACGGTTACACGGTTTAAACGGTTACCGTATAATCGTTACCGTTAATACCGTTACCAGCAAGGGCGGTTATTGTGCCTTAGCAGCACGATGGTAGTGTAAAATATGTGATTCCGTCAATTGCAGTGACGGTGACTATTTTCGCTAAAATATCACCTATAGTACCGTTAACCACTCCTAGTCGCCTATTGGTGTTTACTGTTTAACCCCACAACTTGCTCAACTTCCAAGGAAATAAATTTGGAATGTAAACGATAACTCACTACCAAAAAAAAAAGTCTTCAGCAGCTCTCATTACAATCTTCATTGGACGATTCCGAGGAATTATCGCTTCCATCTATTTCACACTGTTGTGGACCACTCTCAATGGTTATCAGCACATAAGCCTCCACGTCATTTCTAGTCAATGAGATCATGTCAAAGGAGCTAAAGTCCACAAAAAGCTCAATAGACTCATTCTCTTGGTATGCTTCACAGTTCGACAGTCCTTCTCCATCTTCACTAGCTTCCTCCTCAATAGGTGGAATATCATACATGTTTCTAGGGTAATCTTTTGAACAATCTTCCAGTGATCAGCCAACTTCATATCGTCGATATAAAACACTTGATTCTCCTAAGACGCTAGCACGAATGAGTCGTCTTTGTACCACTTTCGGATGTGTTAATACTAACAAACTGACCACTTTTATCAAGATCTAAATTTTAAGTACTCAAGTTAAACTAGTCACATTTGAGTAAATAAACTAAATTCTCCTGCAAATAACACAACGCATAAATCTCCACGACCTGGCCATAAAAATCAACGTCTTCTCAGTATGGTCCCCCGAAACAACACCACCACTTTTCTGAATACTACAAAACTGTTCACGAAGGATCGTGTGAAACCTAACTCCATTCACTACACACCCAAAATAACAAAGTGCCCGTTGATCTGGACCAGATGCTAATGCATACAAATCATCCAATACCGAGCCCGAGATTTCATTGAGCATAGTTTGAATCTCAAATAATAAACACTTGTTAATTAAAAAAATCAATCAAAATGGAACATATAATAGAGACAAAATTAAATAAATACTCAATTTCTAAACCATAACGGAAATCCTTTTCGTGCCTCCTATCAACATTTATTGGCAATTGCCTCATCATCTCTTCCAAGTGCTCGCAATAAACAAATAAGATATTTTATAATAAATTAAAATAGGGGTAATGTCATGTTAGCCCCATAAGTATGAGCAAAAATCAAATCAGCACCCTTAATTATCAATTCGACGATTTGAGACTCACAACTTTTAAAAATCATCAATTCTAGCCCCCCATCCAATTGAGCATTAAATCCGACAAAAAATCATGCAAAATGACCAAAATGCCCTTCCAAGTTAAAATTACAAAAAAAAATTCATAAAAAATAAAAAATGAATTTTTTTAAAAAAAATTAATATTTTTTAAATAAAACTATTGAAACTCTATTTCAATAATATATTTATTTTTAATTTATTTCTTAAATTTTTATTATTTGTATTTGTTTTTTAAAATTTAGTCTTGGGGGGGCATTTTAGTCCTTTTTCCTGATTTTCCATCGGATTTAACACCTCATTTAGACGGAGGGCTAGAATTGATGATTTTTAAAATTATGAGTCTCAAATCGCTGGATTGATAATTAGGGGTACCAAGTTGATTTTTGCTCATACTTATGAGGCTAACTATGATTTTACCCCATTAAAATGTAATGAACAGATAAGTATTTAAATGAGATCCGATTGTAATAAGCGCTTACTCTATATGTTGGCTAATTTCTGAACAGTTGTTGAGTACGTACCACTGTGCTTTTGTAAATTCCTTTCTATTCAAATCGTGACCCTTACTAGCTCCCACCGAACGAATATTTTAAGTGAATACAGTAAGACGACAACCTAGAGTAGTTTGATCATCCATGTCGGCATAATTTCGTCTTTTTATTGAATCTCGTCTCAACCGTACCAGGATAAATTGAGCAAAAAGTTAAACATTCATTTAACACATAATTCTTTGCTATGAAGCCCTGAAAGTTCGTGAGCACAAGTCTCTGAAGAATAAGCTCAACTCAGTCAACGTTGTATACACTTCGTTTCCTAACAACCCGTGTATCATTGCTAGTAACAATTACTGCAATAAGATGTGTGAGTCGTGACTCTTCATGCTCATTATCTTCTCTTCTTTTATATTCACGCACTGGGATATGTTATAAGCATATCCATCCTAAAAATTTACACCCTACAACCATTCATAACATTTCTTACATTCATCCTTCGTTAAAATAAAAGATGCTTGAGGCATCACCTCATGTTGACCCCGAACTTGCAAATATAACTCCTTTTTAATGCCCATTAATGCCTAGTCCCTCCTAGCACTAGCATTGTCTATCTTACCAACGGCGTTCGTCAAAGTTCCAAACAAATTGTCACAAATATTCATTTCTATGTGCATAATATCCAAATTATGTCGAAGTTTCAAATCTGACCAGTATGGCAACTTAAAGAATATGTTGTGTTTCGTCCAACTTAATTAATTTTCAGCCCCTTTTCTCTTCTTCTGAGTCTTCCTAAACGAACATAACGGTACTGATTTAAGTTGTTGAAGTATCTCCTTATCTCCTTTCTAGTGACTTTTTCAGGCACTGCTCTAAACTCTTTTTCCCATCAAATATGTCGACATCATGCCTCCACCAACGCGTCACAGGAAAATACCGACGATGTCCCAAAAAATAATGTTTGCCCCCATGTTTTAACCAAAATGATGTTGCATTTGCATTGCAATTAAGGCATGCTAACCGTCCTTTCGTACCGTTATGTTCATTTAGGAAGACTCAAAAGAAGAAGCTGGGAAGTCATTTATTGTCCAAAGCAAAACAACATGTAACTTAAATGAACTTGACACGGCCGCATTGTATGTCTACACTTCATTTTCCCACAAGTCCTTCAACTTGTCTATCAAAGGCTCCAAGTAGACATCGATATGATTCCAGAGACTTCTTGGACCCAGAATAAGCAATGAGAGCATGAAACTTGAATCCTTCATACATTTCCAAGGTGGCATATTGTATGGAATTAATACCACTGACCATATACTATATGATAAGCTCATGTTGCCAAACGGATTGAACCATCAGATGCCAAACCAACCGGACGTTCAGAGATTCCTGACCAAACCATTCATAATTCTTATCTAGGTCCTTCCATACCATAAAATCTATAGGATGCCTCATCACCCCATCTTTAACCACACGCTTCTCTTGGTGCCCCGCATATCTGTTGCCGTTTGCCTTGATAGAAACAATCATTGCAATCTCGGCTTCAAAAGAAAATGTCGTAGCACTTTTTGGGAAAAACTTTGATTTGCTATTCTAATTGTACTTCTACCTTGATGCCCACATACTGGACACTATTGTAACTCACTGTGCTCTTTCTGAAATAGTACACAATCATTTAAGCACGCATGTATGTTATCATAGCTAAATCCCAAATTCTTTCTTAACTTTTTCGCCTCATAATAAGATTTAGCAAGTATCTCCCTTTCTGGCAATGCATCTTTTATCAAGCCCAACACATCTTCAAATGCCTTTACAGTCAAATTATTCTCTAACTTGACATGAAGTAACCTAACAACGAAGGATAACTTCGAGTACTTCTTACACTCGAGATACAACTCTCTCTCAGCATCCGCTCTTAACTTGGTATATGCGAAAACTAATTTCTAGACCCCGATTCATTTGTTTTAGGACCCAGTATATTTTGACCAACGTTCTGATCAACCCTTGCTCTCGCCTAAAAATCTTCTAACATGTCTCTCATATCATCATTTATATTTCCTTTAAAATCCTCACTGTTCGGTTCAGGTTCAAAGTCACTACTCGGTTAGTAACTTCTGAAATTGATTATCCGTGAAATACCCAATGAGTGTAACTCTGGTCAAACCCAATTATGAATAAATGATCCTCCATCTTGTCTACACATTGGAACAACTTATTCTTACAAATCTTACATGAACATCTTATCAGTCCACAACTATCTACATAACTACGGGCAACACTAATAAAATCTCGAACACCGTCCCTATACTTTGCACTTTTGAGTTTATCAGCCTCATAAAATCTAGCTCTTAGCTTTATTATTCATTCAAAGACGAAACTAAAAATAATAATGCAAACAATGATGACATTTACACTCAACTCCAATTTCTTTGGGTAAAAGGTCCTATCCTATTCAAGTTTACAAAATCACATATTGCACGTAATTGACCTGGTCATTATGACCGATGGTTTAGAAATTTCGACAGCATTTTCCCTCAGTCCCCAAATACATGCCTACAACATTGAGCATAAACATCCACCATTGAAGGCGAGTGTATAAGCTCAATCCTAAATGTGTATCCGAAAGACAAAAGGAGATTTGCATCGAAATTTCTAAATACATTTATCACAATAGCAAATACAATTATGCACATTATGGATATTGTAAACTCAAACTGTCAACAATGGGGAGCATTTAAGAATTACACTGAGTTCGTTATCCAAATTCGATGTAAATCTTAAACGAGGCTAAGGCTTCTAAATGAATGCATGAAACATAACAGCAGAAACCGTTCGGATGGAGTCAGAACCGTGAGAACCATACATATGAGCCTTCGGATGCCTTGGGAAAGCGTCCAAACCAAAAAAGAGAGTCCGGATGTAATATAATCCGTCCAGAGTGTGATTGTCAAAAAACACTATTCTTCGATGAACAAATGTCAAAATATTCACAAAATCATCCCAAAATCAACTCAAATCGCAAACATGTTACTATAAACACATCACAACTAATCTCAAACTCCATTACTACTATTTTGGACCCTAAAAATTCAAAAAATACATGCTTTGATATCCTAAAATCCATGTTTTCATTCTAAACTTTTGTAAAATTTTAAACCCATTAACCTCAAATGCAATCCAATATGAAATCTTCCTTAATTTGCTCCTTCGACCCTATTTTCAGAGACATTAAAGTCCAAAAGTAGCTCCTCTTTTCTCCATTTCCTCAAATCACAACTTTGATAGATTTTTTCCCATTATACGTACTCTCTACGATTTCAGCTCTTTCATATGCTTAAAAGCTATTCGAACACCCTTAAGCCCGTGCTGACGCCTACGTGTCTAAGTTTTTGAGGGAATTTTTTGCCTCCGAACATTTCATGCCAACCGCAAGCGCCATTTTCCGTCCAAACGCAAACTTATAGCTATGTTTGGTTTCGATATGGCTATGTTTGGTTTAGATCTCAAAATAGTTTTTTGTATTTATTTTTTTTGGAAGTAGTGTAGATTCCATTGGGATTCTCTTCAGACGCCCTTAAGCCCGTGCTGACGCCTACGTGTCTAAGTTTTCGAGGGAATTTTTTGCCTCCGAACATTTCATGCCGACCGCAAGCGCCATTTTCTGTCCAAACGCAAACTTATAGCTATGTTTAGTTTAGATCTCAAAACAGTTTTTTGTATTTATTTTTTTTGGAAGTAGTGTAGATTCTCTTAGGATTAGTGAAAAGTTCGTTAAAAGTTATTGGAATTTGCAAAAGTTAATGGGATTGGTGAAAATGTATTGGAATTGATGAAAAAGTGACTGTGAAATTTTTTTGAAAAGGTTTTGAGATCAATCCAAACATAGCCTATAGTTGACGACACCATTTTAGTAATCCCCAAACGATAGCATCTCTACATATACATGGAAGCAAACGATCATAAATGAACACGTCCGGACGGAGTACAATATCGCCCAAAAGGTTATCTTACACAATACGACACCGTTCAACCTTACTGCAAACTGTTCGGGCGGTTATCTCGCCGTCCGAACATTTTTGATGCTTTGATTTTTTTTTAGCTCATACCATTCAATTTCTTACCAAGTTTTAAATAACCAAAGTGTGTTAATAACATAAATAACCTTTAAGTGTGTTAGATAGTAGTTTTGAAGTTTAAAGGAGTGTAATGAAATGAGAAACACAACATCAATTAACATGTTGTACTAAGAATGAATAAATAGAAATAACATAACTGAAATAATATAAATATATCAAATATACTCAAAACATAATATAAATAAAATAACATCAAATAAATCCTAATACATGTCCTCAAAACATAATATAAAAACAAATAATATAAATTACTACTGCTCCTCCTGAACCGTAAGATATAGAACCACACGTACACCGCTCCTTGCTCATGTGGTCATCTATCACACCGACCCGTAGAGTTAGGGCATATAACTCTACATTGGATACCACGTCCTTCAGATCTGACCAAATTGCAGCCACCTCCTACTTCCAATCAGATTCCAGCTGGCCAACCTTACTTTCCAGAGTCGTAAGTCAAGCAGTGATATCACTTAGCATCTGATGGGTGGGCTGCATGACTGATCGTGCAATCTCACTCAGTTCGGCCATCAGATCTGCCACCCAATTCGGTCGCTCTGCCCCAAGTCCTTAGGTCGAGCTCTGTCTAGGATCCTGCTCCTTAGATCGAAGATCGTTGAATTCAGCCAACTGGTTCTTCCACTCGATAACTAGGGGTGTCCAAAGAACCGGTCGAACCGGACCGAAATCGAACCAATTCTGGCCAAACCGGTGAGAAATAACTCACCGGAATGGCCGGTCTGGTGAAACCAATATACTCCGGTCTGGTCTCGGTTTCATACATAGAAAAACCGGTACCGGACCAGAGTATACTGCTCTAGACCAGTCCGAACTGGTTTTTTTTTTTTTTAAAAAAAAAACATTTTAACGATTCACGCGCAAACCCCTTCCCTCTCTCACATTTCAAAAAAAAAACCCTACCCCCCCTCAGTTCAAGGCGCGCAGCAGCCCCCCCTCAGCAGCACCCCCCCTCAATTCGCGCAGCAACCCCCCCTTGACTTGCTGCCGTGTGTCTCTCTCTCTCATCTCTCAGGTAATTTCTTAATTCTTTTGATCTCTCTCTAGGTGTGTGAATTGGTGTTGTTCTTAGTTAATTGGTCGTCTCTATTTTAGTTAATTTACTGAGACTTTGCAGGTTACAAGATTGTGATTCACTGATTTGTGAATTTCTACCGTGTGTGGTCAGTGCACTGCCATTGAGGTAAGAATTTATGAACTGATTTAGTTAATTAGTTATTGTAGTTCATTAGTTAATTTAGAATTTTAGAGTATAATTAGGTTGTGAAACTGTGGAGGATGGGCTTGATTGGAGGATTTGGTTTTGTTTGAAGTTGTGAATCTGTTTGAAATTGTGTCTGAAATTTTCTTGATTGATTGTGAAATTGTTTAACAATTTGAATGCAATCTAAATGTAGCAATTTGAATAACTAAATGCAATAAACTTGGAGAAATGAAATGTTTAGCATTTTGTTGTGAAATTGTAATTTGTGTTTGAAATTGTGTTTCTTTTTTCAAATATTTTTTTAGTTTGAAAATGACTATTAGTAATTACTAATTAGAGTATGAGTATGTTTAATTTAATTTTTTTTCATTGCATTTCTTTTAATGTTTTGTCTAGGGTATTTGCAATTATGAATAATTAGTTTAGATAACTTGAACTTATCAAAAAAAAAAAATAGTTTAGATAACTTGAGAAGCATAGTTTTCAGATTATTGGAAAACATTCTTATGTGATTTGACAGTTTATTCATTCTTGAGAAGCATGTTTATTCATTCTTGCTTCATGATGTTGTGCAATTAGGGGTTGTTCCTATTGATTTGGCATAAATATATGTGTGATTTGGCATAATTGTGATTTGATTTGTGAGTTGTGAATAATATTGAGTCATTGACTATCATGTGATTGTTTGTTCACCTTTGCTAGATGGATAATCAATCTGAACCAACCATAGAGGGTCAGGGAGCACCGTCTATGTCTCCTGTAATTGATTTAGAATCTGGCCAAGATGTCCCTAGTCCTACTCCTACCCCTACCAACCAAAATCGCCTGCTCCCAAACAAAAAGCATCCATGGTATGGGAACACATGACAAAGAAGACAAATTGTGATCCCTCATACCCCATGTGCTTTTGTAACTATTGTCAGAAAGAGTATCCTTGTGACAGTAACAAGATTGGTACCTCAACCCTTAGAAATCATGTATTGAAGTGTGAGAAAAATTCTATGAATAGGATAAAAGGTCCAATGGATAAATATCAAACACACTTGACTGGTAGTAGTACAGTGGCTGAAGGAGAGAGTGACATATTGGGCCTAGTTTAATAGCCCATAAGTATAATTCAGTGGTATCAAGGCAAAAGCTTGCAGAGATCTGTATTATTGATGAGATGTCATTCAAGGTAGTGGACGGTCAAGGTTTTCAGGCCTTTGTTAAGTCACTTATACCTAGTTTTCAAATGCCTTCTTGCCAAACTGTGCAAAGAGATGTTCTAAAGATTTATCAAGATGAGAAGGAGAAAGTGAAGGGACTTTTAGTTCATGTGCATGTTAGTTTGACTACTGACACATGGACCTCAGTGCAGAACTTAAATTACATGACTCTCACAGTGCACTTTGTTGATAATGATTGGAAGTTGCGCAAAAAGATTATAAACTTTTGTCAAGTTCCTAATCACAAGGGGAAACAATTGGGAAGTATGTGGAGGCTTGCTTACTTGATTGGGGTATTGAGAGAATTTTTTCCGTTACAGTTGACAATGCTTCTTCTAATGATGGTGCTATTCGGTTTCTAAAAAGATTTTTGAAGGGAATTTATTAGAGGGCAATTATCTTCATATGAGATGTTGTGCGCATATTCTTAACCTTGTTGTTTGTGAGGGGTTAAAGGATTGTGATGAGTCTATTGTGAAGGTAAGGAATGCAGTGAGGTATGTGAGGTCCTCTCCATCAAGGTTGGAGAAGTTTAAGCTTTGTGCTGAGAAGATGAAAATTGATACAAAGAAATTGGTATCTCTTGATGTGCAAACAAGATGGAATTCAACATATCTCATGTTGGAGACTGCAGAAAGGTTTCAAGCAGCCTTTCTAAGATTAGAGATCGATGATTCTGGGTTTATTCGTGCATGTAGTGCAGGAGATGGACTTGGACCTCCCTACGAGGGAGGATTGGAGAAGATAAGGATTTTTGTTATATTTTTGAAGGTCTTCTTTGATGCTACTGTCAAACTTTCTGGCTCTTTGTATGTCACATCAAATATCTTCTTCCCTGAGCTTTGTCAAATTCAGTCACATTTGATTACATTGTCTAAGAATGACAATGCAGTAGTGCGCAACATGGCAATAGAGATGAAGACCAAGTATGATAAGTATTGGGGCAATGTGGAGAAATTGAACATGATGATATTCATTGCAAGTGTGCTTGATCCTAGAGGCAAATTGGGTGTGGTAGAGTATTGGTTGAAGAAAATATATACACTGGAGTTGGCAAGTACTTTGATATCATCTACAAAGTGTTTGTTAGAGGATTTGTTTGATGAGTATAACATAGTCTATGGAGATTCAAGCATGACACGTCCACAGGTATATTATTTGTAGATTCTAATGTATTTCTTTTAATTATTTGAATCTTATTTGATTTGTATATTATTTGTAGATTCCAACTTATTTCTTTTAATTATTTGTACATAGGGTTTTGAGCCTCCATCTAGTTGTGATTATTCTATGGATGATGCCTCTGGCTCTGACGTCTAGTTGTGATTATTCTATGGATGATGCCTCTGGCTCTTGTGACGTAGTAGACGTCCCTTATTTTGACATGTATGAGTAAGATCATGAAGTTGACCATGTGAAGTCTGAAATTGATGCATATCTAACAGATAGGTGTGAGGCACGTATATCCCATCCTTTGATATTTTGGCTTGGTGGGGGAACAATAAATCCAAATATCCAATACTTGCGAGGGTGGCGAGGGATGTGCTGGCTATGCCTGTTTCCACAGTTGCTAGTGAGTCAGCATTTAGCATGGGGGGTCGTGTGCTTGATCCTTTCCGCAGTTCTTTGTCTCCGGTCACAGTTGAGGCTATTGTGTGCTCTCAAAATTGGTTGAAGGATCCAATTAAATTAGATCTTCGGGAGTCAATGGACGAAGTTGAGGCCTATGAGGCATTAGAATCAGGTAATCTTATTTTAAAATGTCTCTATGTTGGTTAGTTTTTTAATTTTGTAAGTTCTAGTTATTTAATATTTATGAAGATTTAAACATGTTGTTTATGTCCTAAATTATTATGAATAACTTTTAACTCACGAGTGGCTCGGATTGAGATCAATGAGGACTAATTAGATTGATTTCATGGTAAGGTTTTATTTCTTTTTTATAATAATGCCCATTATTGTTTCATAGTTTATTATCTCACATGTATATATATATTATTTTTTTACAGCTTGATGGGAGATGGACAATTGGACAATTGATGATGGATATGGACTTTATTTTATTTTTCTACTATTTTGTTGGCATGTATTAATTATACTTTTAGTTTGTTTATTTGATTATTTTGTTGTTTGTTATGGCTTGTAATAGAGTAGTGTAATTACTAATTAGTTTCAGTAGCATTTCTATTTGATACTTTTATTTTGGACTTTCTTTATTTTGGAATTTCTATTTGGTTTGTTGATTTAGAATTCTTTAAATGTATGCTTTAAGTCTTAAGATGTATGATTTATTATTCTTAAAAATCTATGATTTAGAATTCTTTAATTAGTAACCTTGTAATTATTAATTAGTATAGTAGTATTCTTTAAATCTATGATTTAAAGTTCTTTTTAGTTTGTTGTAGAAGAAAGGTCACAATTGTGGCATAATTTGGTTGAGATCATAATAAAAAATTGATGTAAAGAAGCCCAGAAAATGGTCTAAAAAAAGCCCCAAAAAAGAACAAAAAACGTAGCTTAAAATAAGGCCCAAACC
Source organism: Morella rubra (assembly GCA_003952965.2). NCBI lineage: Eukaryota > Viridiplantae > Streptophyta > Magnoliopsida > Fagales > Myricaceae > Morella > Morella rubra. The sequence continues at coordinate 24,666,546 of CM025853.1, read as the reverse complement.
GGTGAAACCGGCCCAAACCAGCCAAACCGGACTGGTATTTGGCCGGTCCGGTCTCATTACCATGGCCGGTCTGGTCCAGTTGATTTGCTCCCTGCAAATCCGGTTACACCGGCCTAGATCGGCCAGACCGGCCATTGGACACCCCTATCGATAACGATGGAGCGAGACATAATAATCACCATATGCTGCTCCAACGATAGAGCTAGGCGGAAGCTTGCTCGGAATAAGCCTGGCTGCTAGAAGCCTTGGCATCGAAACGCGAACACTTGCTCATTTTTTTAGAATCTGTACAAAAGTGTTCGATCGGTTAGAAAAAGGGCTTGCACGGTCAAAAAAAGCTTTTGCACTAAAAAAATAACCGTTCGCACAGTTGGACAACCAGTTCGCACGGTTAGGTGACTGTTCGCATAACCGTGCGAAGGGATAGCATTATATAAACATTTGGTGAAAATGATAACGTTTCCACCACAAATGTCTGAACAGCTAACAATAGTCATCCAAATGATGAATAAAGAAAATAAATATACAAATTAAATATAAAAAGGAGTCCGGAGTGGTTGGAAAATGATGGCGTTTTCATGAAAAGTGTCTGAACAGCATGAGACTTCTGTCTCAATGGAAAACACAAAAGTAAACTATTTAAATTGAATATAAAATAAGTTGAGACTGCTTTGATATAGTGTCTAGACACAAGCAAAATGACCATGTATCATTTTTAAGATATTACCAGGCATCCGAACAGCGTGAGACTGCCATCTGAACGAAAAACATAGAAGTAAACTATTTAAATGAAATATAAAACAAATCCGGAGTGCTTTGATATAGAGTCTTGACACATGTAAAATGACAACATATCCCTTTTGGGATGCTATCAGGCGTCTGAACGGTTGAAAACAACGTCCGGACACATCGGGGAAGACCACCAAGTTAACTCAGCCAAGATAGCGTCCCTCCACCTCCCACATACTCCCGAAAACACCACCAAATCTCAGACCAATATACTTAAAAGAATCATAACACTTAACACAATTAATTTTTACGTAAAAATTAATAAAAAAAAACAATGTTGTATAAAAAAAAAAAAAAAAGGATTCTATACGTAAAACTAAAAAAAAAAATGAAATTTTTACTGCTAAAATCGTGCTAAAAATAAATAAAACATACTTGCATGTGATTAAAGCCTCGAAGGAGTGAGTTTACGTCAAGAATTGGGAAGAAAACAAGTGATGGTTGTGAGATTTTTAAGGATAAAACACACAGTTAGACGTAAAATGTTGAACTGTTCGAGTATTTGACAATCTGTGGACGCCATCGGGATGGTGTCCCCTATTCGGATGCTTTTCAGCACACGTGACCCAATAAAAGTCCACAGCATTAAATGTCAAAATTTAAACCGTTTAAAATGGTTCGAAACATTAAAAGCGTCCGGACGGTTGGTTTCCCGTCCAGATGCAGTTCTCCTGATTTCGTGCGACATGGAAGCACAGTTTGGCTAAATAAATGTCACGTCACGTCCAGACAGTGTCTAAGAGGTTCAAATGGTTACAACTATTTTCAACTATCGTCCTGGGTAAACACAAGTAAGTAACTTTTACATAGACGTCTAGATGGTACTGTCATCCATTCCAACTACGTCGTTTCATCTTACCCTTCTGGTCTGGGTGCTACACTGTTTGGATGCCTAAAGTTATTTTCATCCTTCATCCTCATTAAACACGTGTAAGCCATGCTACTACGATAAGGGCGTCCGGACGGTGTTTTCGTGCGTTCCAATGTAATCGATTAATGTTAGGTGTCCGAATGAGACGAAACGTCTTGCGGACGCTTAGCAAATTTATTTGACATTACTTTAATTCATTAATTGATTATGGATCCCATTTAATTCACTCAATTTAATTTATTTGAATATTTAACTAACTAAATGTAATTCAACTCAAAATTTTAACTTTATTTATTTATTTTGACTACATAAAAAAATATAGTTAAGCATACTTTTATATTAAACATCTGTTATAACTAATTATACTAATGTTCCGTTAACTTAGCACTCGTACTAATCGTCCATTTAAATTGTAATAAATTTAAACTAATGAAAAAATATAATTAATATAAAATATCAAACTTATTCGAAATACCAAATGAAAAACATAATCATAAAATCTAGTACGAGCCGGAAACCGTCCTTCTAAGGATAAGTAAATAATAATGATAAAATATAAACATGATACTAGTCCGAATCACGAGCTGGCTGGTCCAGATCTTGTCTGAAGGCGTCATGAACATACCCAACTGCTCCTCCATATTATTCAACCATTTGATGAGTGTTTGGAGCTGTATCGGAATGGTCCAGATCTTATTCCAAGGCCTCACTAACATGCCCAACTGCTCTTCCATATTATCCACCTATTTGATGAGTATCTGGAGGTATATCTGAATGTTTGGAGAGACTGAGACAACTGGGAAACGTGTTCTCACGTAGAACTCAGTTCCATCTGCATAGCATTCCGCTCCTCCCTCAAAGCCCTCTCCGTTAGAGCAAATTGTTCTCCAGACTAGTCAAGCGGGTATGGAGCTCCATGCACAACGAATGCGTCGGCTCCAGTATCGCTCAAATACTCCTCCTTCGCTCCACTACTAAAGTGTTCACCCAAGCTAGTCACTTTGTCTGTTCCACGACATTAATGATACTTTTTCCGGAGTGATCCATGGTCAACCTAGCAAAAACCGTCCGAATGTAAGCATAATCCATTCACACGTAATTCAAACAACGATGTTTCCATTTAGAAATCGTCTGAACAGTGTGAAACACGTCTGGACACTATTAAAAATGTCTCGACGTCTATATTTAAGAGTCTAAATGGTACTTCAATGAACACAACGAAAACCACGTTATTATCCATCAAAAAATAATAAAATTCAAAAGTATTAAATTGAAAAGCATGAAATTGAAAAGCAAAGTCACGAAGAAAGTTTTACCTGAAGTTGTTTGAGAGATCTTGAAATAGTGAAAATGTTTGAGAGAAAAGATAGTGAAAGTGTGATTTTGACAAGTCTGGTAGGTTTAACTGACAAGAAAGGCGTCTGCATGGTTTCTTAGGTGTTTGGATGGTCACACGTGGCCCAATCAAATTTAATGTCATTAAATATGCGATTCTAAAATTTTCTGGAACTTACATCCATGGTTCGATATCACTTACAACGTGCCACACGATTCGCGAAGAAGCATTCATACCTGTGCGAATGGGTTTATTTTTTTGTGTTGGAACGCTCGTGTATATGTTCGGATGGTATTAAGTGTTCATGACGATTTTTAATTTGTCACTATGTGCCGATGATTATTATTGTTAGGTAAACGTTTTCAAAATGAGTCCACTTGTAACTCTAATCGGAATGTCACCGACTGACGTTTGGCATAACTCCGGGTCGCAGTGTTAGTGTCGTTCGTTTTGTGTGTGGAGGTACGTGCCTGTGTCCTGGAATTAACCTAGATGATTTTTGTAGTACAAAATTTGTGTAGAAAATTCCTGTGGTGTACGATGCGGACGTCCCGGGATTTGGATTTGTGATATACGTTTAGGTTTGTTTATGGGTTCATACTGCTATTAAGTATTTTTGACAAGTGTCGTCACTCATTGCGACAAGGTGATCCGTCCAAACGGTTTTAGTACCTGTCCAGACATATTTGGCGTTCCTGGATGATTTTGGGTGATGAAATTAATGTTTTGTACTTTAGGTGACAAAATTTGGTTTGACACCCAAAATTTGTCACCCAAAGCTCAATTTCTTGTAGTGTATGTACTCAATAGTCGATATCCCTTCTTTTTTATTTGATGCATGCAAAAAGGGGTGGTCACCTAACTAACCCAAAATTTGAATATCTCAATTTATTAGCCGACAGCTTTAGTTGAGTTGTAGTTAAGTTAGTTACATTACGCTAGCAAGTAGTTTTGTTAACTAACTATTATCTTTTCCCACTCTATATATAAACAGAGCTGTGTAACGGAGCAATACACATTAATACATTACACATTTTTCCAATCTCAATTCTTCATATGGTATCAGAGCCTACTTTCTTTTATCTCTAGACTTTATTTTGATTCAATCTATTTTCTTTCCTGTGAATCAAGTGATTGATCGTGGCTAAAACGGTGAATCCTCAACGTCCAATTGTCGTTACACATACGACAGAAACAACTGCTGAATCTGATCCATGGAGCCCTTACTACTTACATTCAGGTGACCATACTGGATTGCTTCTTGCTTCACAGCCTCTCACAAACTATAATTACCACTCCTAGTCCAGATCTATGTTTCTTGCTATAAAAGTAAAAGGTAGGTTTTATTAATGGATCTTTGAAGCAACCTGATGAATCGGAAAATTTGTTCATACCTTGGAGTCATTGTGATACAATGATTCTGTCTTGGATTCTTAATTCACTATCAAAAGACATTGCGGCTAGTGTCATTTACATGAACTCTGCACATGAAATTTGGAAAGAACTTCATGAATGTTTTTCACAGAATGATGGACCTCTAATTTTTGGACTCCAAACATCCATTGTTGATTTAAAACAAGATCAGTTCGATATGACTAGCTACTAATTACTATAGTAAACTAAAGATCTATTGGGAGGAATTGATGAATTATCAGCCATTGCCGGACTGTAAATGTGCAGATATCACATCCTTTGTTAGCTATTATCAAAAGAACTGCACTACACTGCTATACAAGGACAGATCCTTATGATGGACCCATTGCTAGCTATAAATAAGGATTTTCCTTAGTTTTACAAGAGGAGAGGCAGCATAGAATCAGTAGCTTTGGTTGCTAAATCTAATTATCAATCGAAGAAGTCCAGACCTCTCTGCAGTCGCTGAGGTATCCTTGGACACACAGCTGAAAAGTGTTCTAAATTGCATGGTTATCCTCTGGATTCAAGTTCAGAGATAAATCGAAGCCTGTTGTTCAAGCTCACATGGTGCAGAATTCAAACAATAATCCAAGTCCATCTGCAACTCCTTCTTTCACTCAAGAGCAGTGCAATCAGCTAGTAGCGCTTCTTCAACCATCTCAATCATCTGTCAACATAGTTTTATCTCCAAACTTCACAGGTGATTTCAAGTGCTTGTCTAGTTCCAATATTGCTTCTGTTGATAAATCTTGGATTATAGATTCTAGTGCAAGTGATCATATGGTGTGCTCAGTGAAATTTTTTACAAACATCACTCATAGCGTTGATAGTTCAGTCAAGCTCCCTAATGGTGAATGCATTCCTGTGACTCATATTGGAGAAGTGCAGCTGTCAACAACTCTTAACAGATTTTGATGCAGATCATCCTCAAGCTGCTCTTATGTTTTGTGATAATCAAGCTACAACTCATATATCCTCTAATCCAGTTTTTCTTGAAAGAACAAAGCATATAGAGGTTGATTGTCATACAATACGAGAGAAGATACAAGCTAGGTTCATTTGTGTGTTACATATTAGTATTAAACATCAGATTGCTGATGTACTTACTAAAGCTCTGGGTTTAGCTCAATTCAATCATTTGATTGGCAAGATGGGTTTAATCAGTATATACCAGCCATCTTGAAGGGGAATATTAGCTAACAGCTTTAGTTGAGCTGTGGTTAAGTTAGTTCCATTACGTTAGCAAGTAGTTTTGTTAACTAACTATTTTCTTTTCCCACTCTGTATATAAACAGAGCTATGTAACAGAGCAATACACGTTAATACATTACACATTTTTCCAATCTCAATTCTTCATACAATTGAAATGACAGATTTGTATTCCTATAGGAACCGTATTTAGTTAATTAGTGGATGCACGTGTAACTAACTAACTAACTATAAACAAAATCATGATTTGACTAATATTTTAATTATGGGGCTGGTTCAAGTGTCTAAAGTTTGTAGTTCCGTTTAATTACATTTTTTAACTAGGTCAAGTCCATCGAAACCTTGCATAGATATGCAAAGGATTGTTTTTATTACTTAAAAAAAAATCTCAAAACAATAGGAAAAAAATAGTGGCCAATAATATTAGGATTTATAGTGACCGATATAATGTTGTTGTAACATGGTGAAAAACATTATGTGTCTTATCTTTAAGAGTGTGTGAATTAGCATTCTCTGTCTTGTGTTTGTGGATGTGTTCTTTTCATCAGTTAAAACTTCCTCGAGATCTATTCACAAAGGAGTATTGAGATCATGCACCCCAAAACACAGAAGCTTTGAACCTTGTGCGAATCATTTTGGCTTCTACATATACATCGCATTTCCCTCCAACTTTCATTAGATGTTCTAGACATATACAGAATATTCCCATATAGAAATCACTTTAAAAAAGATTGAAGTTCTTCAAATAATATCATAAGTTTCACTCTAAGATTTGTTAGTAAATTGACAACAAAAGTATCAATTATAACTAGGCCCCAAGACCTATAGAACAAAAATAGTAGGTATATATATATTATTAATAAAGTTTAGAAGAAATAACATTTTGGGCCCTCGAATTATGAGGTCAATGTAACTTTTGGAAGTCCAAACAACCACATTCGTCGCATGCATGAAGTCCTTGAACTATAGAAACTTATCTATATAGTCCCCTTCAAAGGGATTTAATAGAAGCATGCACATTGATGAATTTTGTTAATTTGAGAGTTCAATGCAACTAACTTGATAGTTTGGATTTCTAAAGTAACATTGACTCTATATTCCAGGTACAAAATGATTTTTTCACCTGAAGTTTTATGTTGTCTGAGTTTATGCTTCTACTAAATTTTTGACAACATTATAATGGCATAATTTCACAGAGGAGTTTTCTAAATCGAAGTTAAGAAAATAATTTTATTATTTATGTATTTCATTATATATAATACCCGAAACTCAGGCACACATGGGGAAGAGATAGAGTAGTTGTTATTTGTCTATTTTCTAATTTCCTCAATGTGAAGATCAGTCTGTTTCGTGGACTCCACTATCTTTCGAGGCAGCTTTGAGTGCTGCTAGTACCGTTAATTTACTTAAACAAGTGCATGTGAAGCCCCATCCCCAACAAACGAGTAAACAAAGAACCCGCTGAAGAAAAAGCTCGAAAGAAATTAAAATAAAATAAAACGGTTAAAAGGGCAAAAAAATCGATTGGCATATCTTGCAGTAAATGAGAGAGAGCTGATTAAAAACTTGAAGTTTAGAAATAAATTCTTCTTGTGAAAAATGGCGACACCTTCATGGGTAAATTATAGCTGGAAACCCGAATAGAAAACTGGACATTTGGTTAGGAAACTAGTGAAAGTTGCTAATTTTCAGCTAATTTGTGCCACGCGAGGTAAATACGAAGAGGGCTGAACAGGAGGAGGAAAGAAAGTTGGAAAAGGAGAGAGATGTTGGGAGCTAAGCCATAGAAATGGTGCCAATTAGAATTCAAGGAACCAAGATTTGTCCGACTGCCAACTAGAGAACAAAAATGGGATCAAAAAGAATGATAACAGGAGACGTAAATAAATGAATGCCACTAATTTCCTTTCCTCTATTTTACGTTTCTTGCAAATAAGAGTTCTATGTTACAAATCAAAATTGTGGCGGGCTGCGAAGACCACATCTAGTTTCCCTCACACTCTCAATTAGAAGAGCTCCTCAGATCAAACAAAAATATACTAAAACTTGCACAAGCTTGTAAATAAGAGTTCCTGTCGAATGAATTAGTAGTTTGATATGCCACAAGGCAAAAAAACCCACCTCTCAAATCCTGCAATGATTCTCTTGAGTTGGCCATGGGATGTAACAAATGCGTTCCAACTGCCAAATGCGTTTCAGCCAACAAAGTCCAAGACCGAGGCAAATCACCAACATAGTGCCATCAAATTCCCTTTCTCCTATCTATAATACCAGAGGAGACAGGACGAGGAGTTGGTCATATTGTAAAGGTGATGTCTAAGTGTCTGACTTGTCAAGTCCAGGTCTAAAATGGCTGTCGCCTGTCGGTATTTAAGGAAAATACCCCACAACTTGCTCAATTTCCCGGGAAATAAATTTGGAATGTGTACGTGAACTTTTCTTTACGTGGTTAGTAGGCCATGAAAGAGTTTCTACCGCAACTTTTACCCCAAACAGATTATTGGGTATCGTCCTCTCTCTCTCTCTCTCTCTCTCTCTTTCTCTCTTCGTATGTCGACGGATTGTGACCATTTTGTTGGCTCCATTCACGCATGAGGTTACCTTTGTGGGATTAGGCACCTAGCTCGAATTGTAAGTCCTACACTCTTTTCGATGGCATATTTTGTCCGAGCAATGAGATCCTTTTATAGTCTTCTCTTTGGTTTCGTCCATGTGGTCCTCCTAATGGATATGTATCAGTATGACTATCCTATCGTCGCTATTCCATTAGAAACCTCAATTTGTGTTTTTTTTCTTTCGAAAAAATAGAATTAGTTCATGTTAAATCATCCCTTGTTCGAATTCAAGACACTTCCTCTGATATAATGTAAATTTGTTATCTTTCTATTCTAACTCTTAATTAGTGGCAAATAATTATTGTGGTGATAAAATGATTTGTTAATTTTTCATGGCGCGAGAATAGTTTGAAGGGAAGGAATCAAAGATCTTGTAAAGTGTAATTTATTGTTGTTTTTTCTTTTTTTCCGTTTCCGAGTTCCCAAACATGATGTTACAGACACCAATCACATCAACAATAGCAAGAAGTACAACAATCATGCTACAGGAATACGAACTCCCTTGGCTGGTTTACTCGCATCTTCAATAATAGGGCAGGATATATTGCGATCACCAAGAGCTCCTTGTTTATCTTTTTATTTTTCCCCCACAAATATAAATACGAAAATCGATATGCGTCCCGCTTAACAAATCAAAATTCTTGTTCGTAGCATAGACGCGGGTTCAAGTATATATACACCTAGGGCAGGTCATGGCCTCCTAGACCATAGTTTATCAGCTCAGCTTTCAGCTCCAGCACTTGTTCTTCCGGTAACACTATGGTCACTATCCTACCTTCCTCACCATCCTTGCCAATGCCAGACCCTTTTGGCCCTGGAAGCACGAAAACCGCTCCTTCGTCTCCAACCCCTTGGACACTATAATGCACAACCTCTGGTTTATCTCCATTCAACTCCAGTCCGTAAAAATCAGCCTCTTCCAAGTCTACAAACGTCAATTTTGCTCCGTATACGACGAAATCGGACACCCCACGATCCTTCTCCACCAATTCTTCAATCAGGCTTCTTTCATCCACGGCTTCATTCAGTAGCAATGTCGCCAATTTCCTCGGGTCCGTCTCAGTTACAGAGAAGCTGCCTGCCTTAACCTTGCTTATCATGATTTGAGTGTTGAGGACAGTCCTTTTGGCAGGCTTACTTGGACTATTTTTGCAAATGGTCACTGCTTCAGGTTGAGTTCCTCCTCCAACTTTGGCTAAGCTTTTCCATATAATGGCGCAGAGGGATTCAAAAATTGGGATTTGGTCGATTTGGTTTGGACCTGAGATTTCTAACTGCAGGTTGGCTAACTGGGTGGCAGTGACCTGGAATGAAAACGTAGCCATTTTGCTGTTATTGGGAATTATCCAATGGTCTCCAACCGAATCGATCCGTTTCACAGAAAGTGGTTCCTGGGGAAGTGGTTTAGGGTGGTCCTTGGATCTCTCAGTCAGTGTGTCTGATTTGAGGAAGTTGGGCTTGTTGGACTGCAGACCGGCCACGATTTTACCCCATTTGTTCATGAAATCTGCAGCACAGAATGCATCTCCAAGGATATGGGCCCAGCTGAGGCCCAATGATATCCCTCCACATTTGAAATAGGTTACCTGCACAAAAATGGCACGTAAATAAAAGGAAAATTTGGTAGTGAATCCGCCCGTGCCTCGGCGACCATCTTACCAATTTTCTTTCTTAATTACTTTCTTTTTTTTTTTTGTTCTTTCTAGACAATAAACAAACTTAAAACGACCAGCCCACTCTAGGTTTTCCAGTGGAACTTTTTATTCAGAAAAGGTCAACAGCTGGGGAGACTAAATTCTGAAAAAAAATTTGCTTTCCAAAACATCACATAAGGGTCAAGCTGCCTATATAGACCTTAGGACGATAGTACTGCTATCTGCAGTGAGCGACTTCCATAGGGAAAACCTAGATGGATCTCTGGAGGGTTCAACTCCACTAAGTGGGGTTGATGTAGTACAATTCACAAGTTGGCCCATCAAATAGGTCGAGGCATAACCTAATTTTGGCCCACTAGAAGCAAAATGGTAAGAGGCGAGAGACTTGACATATAGGTATATATGAATTCATCCCCCTGCAATCGTGATGTTAGAGACTTAAACCCATGACTCACCACTTGAGTTTACTTCAATTTGTAATATATTTTGCCACTGTTCATGTACTCTCTTTCAACCATTAGGCCAATTACTCCAATAATGGTTTCACCACATGGTTTGGGTCATAATTCAGAACTTTATTTCAAGCTATAATTCAGAACTTCAGGTAAAAATTTTGAAAGGTGCCCACTCCACCTTTGTCCCTAGGCAACTATTTCAGAAAAACTTTCCCTTGCCCCCCACCCCAAGAATTTGAAACAATATCCCCTCCAAGAAAATGCCCTCTAGCCTCCTAAAAATCTGAAACATTCATTTTTTACCTTGAATATTTAATAATGACCTAATTTTTTTTTTTGAGAGATCTGAAAAATATATTTAAATAGGATTAAAAAAATCAAGATTCAAAATTTTGCTTAAAAAAATGTAATTTTTGAATTTTAAAAGGTTCTTAGGGTTAAAATTTATATGTTCTAGGAAATATAGTATGAGAGCTTCTGCCCTCTTTAGTCTCTTCGAACTCTTCCCTTGCTTTGGATTCTACTTTCTATGTTCTTGACAAGCATATTCACAGGATAATATTAGTCAAATGTCCTAATTGAAGAAAGAAAATCATTATTTGTAGTTTACCATCTTTAGCTAATATAAATGTGTGTTACATATCTTCAGCTAACAAAAACCTAATTGAAAAACTTAGATTATATTTTTACAAAAAAAATTACATTATATGTATAGCAAAGTATATACTAAAACTATAAATAATATAATATGTGCCCCCCAAAATATATATATTCTGATCTAAATGAAAAAATAATTTTATCAGCTTCACACTGCTACATTTTAGAACCAGATTTGACCTGAAGTAGTATGCACTAGCCTCTAATGGCTGGCCTAGTCCAAGAATCTTAAAAATAGAGTCCCTCATATGGTTTGTGTACTTAAAAAGAACATTTCCCTCTAAATCCTCTCTAAAGCCAATATCATAAATCACAATATGCTGTGTCTATTTTTCAATTTGTCGACTAATAATTAAAAAAATTATTATAAGAGAATTGTAACGCCAAAAAAAAAAAAAGAGGCAAGTGAAAGCCAACCAGGACCCCAAAAACCTTGTTTTGCAATTAATGCACCTTACTTTTCATTTACGAGCAACCTATTAAATACTTACACGAAAAAAGAAGGCAACCTATTAATCGAAGGAAGGAATGTGAGGTCGAGGATGGGGAAGAACATGCAGGACTATAATTTCCAACCAAACCTATCCGACCGAACTAGGAATGAAAAGCGAAACCACCAACCAAAAGAATCCATAATATATAATTGTCTGGAGAGAGAGAGAGAGCTAACTGGCTTTGTCATGCATCTTATCAAGTGCATGCTGCAAGTACTGAGACGAGATACAAATTAGGATATATGATGAATTTGACATGCCTAGAAAAGGTTTTTTTTTTTTTTTTGTTTCTTTTCAAGTAAGATTTGCTCTATGTCTGATCCCACTTTGATTTTCAGACTTCCTAAACAGAGGAGAAAATTATTACCTGTATTAGAACAAGGGGAGAGAATGAAAGTTCAGGCCCAATGACTTGTTGGGACACCAGCAGCCTTTGAAGAGAGCAATCCTTATCCAACTCTAGCCATTCGTCAATGGTTTTGTCACACTGGGCTTCGATGAATCTAACCCCACAGTCATTGCACTTGAGGTATGGCCGCCCGGACTCCGATTTCCGGAGCCGGCCACAGGTGTAGTAGTACTCATGACAGAACCACTCAAACATGGTTTCCTTTAAGCGCGCCGGGGTTAATCCTTCGGCTGCATGGCTACTAAAGAAGTACAACCCTTTGACATAGTGGAGCTTCATGGCTAAATCTATGCAACTTGGGTCATGAACCCTGTCTGAACCGGTTAGTCTGCCCGGCCCGACTGAGCAAATGCGATTGCCATACACCAACTTATCTTCTTCGCTAAAAGCCATGGCTAGTCCGAGGAAGAGAGAGAGGGAGAGAAATTAGGTGGGTCGCGTCTTGCTTGCCTCTTGGTGTCTGATCTCTTTCTGCTTCTATCATATATGTAGTGGCGAGGGAAATTAATGGCCGGTGACAGTTTTCACGAGCTTTGCTTGCTTGATGTGTACTGCGATCGTTTGGCACATGGATCACGCCAGTACGTTAGGCGTCCATTTATTGCTTGAGAGGCTACCGGTCTTGTTAGAAGAAGCAATATATCTTACAGCACACAGAAGTCGAGCTGTCCAAAGCTAAAGCTGAGCAAGCTCAAGCTGAGCTGTCCACGTACAGTCAGCACTCTTCTTCTCCCGCTGAATCTTCTTCGTCTCATTCTCTTTCTGTTATTTCTACTGTAACGTAATATTATTCGTTTGTTACGCTTTTACAATTCTGTTAGAGAGTATTTGTGGCTTTTCTCAGTTTGTTAGGTTTGTTAGCATTCTTTTATATATATATATATATATATATATTCTGTACTCTACGTGATTCATTGAATTGAATATATGAAAGCATTTCACAGAACCTCTCTCTCGTCTGCTTCGTTTGTGTTTTTCATTTTACCACACTTTACAATATATAGTAAACCATCATTTATCCACTTTAAGTGCTCACTTCATGAGATGACTACGGACTCGATATCCCTTCTTTTTTATTTGGTGCATGCAAAAAGGGGGCGGTCACCTAACTAACCCAAAATTTCAATATCTCAATTGAAACGACAGATTTGTATTCCTATAGGAACGGTATTTGGTTATTTATTAGTGGATGCAAGTGTAATTATAAACAAAATCATGATTTGACTGATATTTTAATTATGGGCCGGGCTGATTTAAGTGTAAAGTTTGCAGTTCCGTTTAATTTAGATCTATTAGTATTTTTATTTTTCAACTGGATCAAGTCGATCTAAACCTTATGCATGCGTACATATATATGCAGGATTGTTCTTATTACTCAAAAAACAAATTCTTAAAACAATAGGAAAAAAAACAACGGCCAATAATATCAGGATTTACCGTGACCGATATAATGTTGTTGTAACATAGTGAAAAACATTCTGTGTCTTATCTTTAAGATTGTGTGAATTAGGCGCATTCTCTGTCTTATGTTTGTGGATGTGTTCTATTCATCCGTTAAGACTTCCTCGAGAGCTATTCATAAAGGAGTCTTGAGGTCATGCGCCCAAAACACAGAAGCCTCAAACCCTTGTGCGAATCATTTTGGCTTCTACATATACATCACATTTCCCTCCAACTTTCATTAGAATTTATGACCTTTGCCATTTGAGAATGGGACTAGTAAATACGTACCTAGGACCTGTTTAAGCTCGTTTGTTTTGAGATAAAAGCAACGAAGACTAAGGGGGGAAAGTGCAAGAACATTAATTGTGTTAGTGGATTGACCAAATTGACTACTATGCTAGTAGGAGTCGATCCTGGTTTGGCTTTGTAACCGATTGGTAGGGGTTTTTCAATAAATTGGTCTCTCGAGTCACATTCTTGACAATACAGTTTCTCCCTAATGAAATTTCATAATTTGAAAAAATCTGAAAAAAAATATCAAAAAAAAAAACACGGGACTTTGTCACTCTAGGAACCAACTTGTTGAAGTTCAAACCCTAATTAGTGACAAAGGCAAACCACAGTGGGTACAATTAAGCCCTAATGACCCCCAAAATTGTACGTGTTTGCAAACTTAATTGCTTTAACTGATAAATTTGCAAATCGAAACCAAAACCAGCTGAGATGTATCATAGAATATTCTTCTGTGAAAGTGTCAAAGGGAGAGCAGGAATATTCTTACTGTCTAAATCACACATTTATAGTTAGGGGCGAAGTCAAAAGTAGATTTAAAAAAAAAAGAAATTAAATACACTTTTCAGCCGACAATTAGAGTTTGTTCAATAAAATGACGATTGTAATCTCATTTTTTTTTTATAATTATATTTTATCTGAAATAAATTCATCATTTTACTAAATTAAAATAGTAATTTCTGTCCAAGCTGTTAATAGGTTAGGGGGAAATACAATGAAATTGATAATTTTTTTTGTAAAGTGTCGAAACTCTAATAATCGAGGATGAAAAAGAGTATTTTTTCTAAAAAAAAATTATTTTTCTTTTGCATTAAAAAATTTCAATATTCTATTTTGGTTCCGCTAAAAGTCAAATTCTGACTTTGCCCCGGTGTATAGCTACCTAAATCGATGTACATAGGGTGGATTTATCCTTTCGTCCTTTTAATGTTCGCGTGGTTTCTTTAGGGACGACTGTATCTTTTAATTTTATGGATATAGCAAAAATTTTATGTAGTTATCATGTTTTATATTACATATTCTTAAATGACAAGTTATAATTAGTTCCTATGTTATTTATTGTGAGTTTATTAATATAAGTATTATGAAGACAATTGAATATATATATATATATATTAGTTAATAGATTGGGATACTCAACAATATTTTTTTTTTATCAATTAGAAGAGAGATAAACAATGTAAGCATTAAATGCGCATTTGATATTGTAGGACGTATATGCATTAATTGTAATTTCCTAATTCCTAAATTAGATGGTGCAATTTGTAGAAAGATAGACATAACAAATATATTTTACACCATTTAATTATGCTTAGGTAAAGTTTCAAACAACATGCCCTACAATAGAGTCTACCTGTTGTGTATATCTCTTTCTAAATTGCACCATGTAAAATATGAAATTACAGAGAATTCTGTATATTGCCCGAAACTTCATATATAATTAAGTATTTTGAAACTCATATATTATGTCTATTTCTCGTGTTTAGATTGCATCACGCAATTAAGAGAGATCAAGAACAACAACCATTAAATGCTCTAAGATTTACATCACTAAAAATTTAATAATGATAATATTAAATTGTGCGGGTAGTTGCTCGTGTAAAGAGCAATCTGGCCGCCTTTCACCTACTGTTGGCGATATCTTAATTACCAGGACGTTTTTAAGACAATATATAGTTGGGTCTCATTGATGGCAGTAACAGCTGGCTTTCCTACTCCATATCGTGATGTTCGGGGAATTAATTAACTTCGCAGTGTTCAGGAAACGAATTATGGATGGCCCTACCGATCCGATCGGTAGCTGCGCGCGCTAGCCTACACTTGGTTCTATGAATTACTGATGAATGCTCGTCTTCCTCCTCTACCCGATCACTATCCAACTAATAATTCAGAGCAACCGCCTATTTAAGGCTTTCCAATGTTGCATGCACGTACGAACACTTGGTTGATGATGATCATCTCGTAGTCCTGGCAGGCCGATGGAGCCAATACATAAATTGGCTTTCTTTTCCTTTACCGTCTTCCGGTCACAATTCGCTACCTGAAGATATTTTTGCCTGTACTCTGACATGCTCGCCCAACATTACTGATCGTGCATGCATGTGTACTGGAATTAATGACAAAAACTAATTTTACGCTTATCTCAAAATGACAAACTCTCCATTCTAAGATTCAATGTAAATAACGTTGTTAATTTCTTATATTTCTTTGGATTTATTTTTCTAATGTGAAATTACCATTTATTTTAAAAATTTAATTAATAGGAAGAGATAGATTTTATTATTTGAATTATATTAATATTCTATAACACTCAATCTCATGTTTGAGTCAGACTCCTTTTAATTAGAGTACATTACTGCTAAGTCCGGTTTCGAATTCAAAACTCTGACTCTGATACCATTTGAATATATTACTTATCCCAAAAAATTTAGACTGATAGGAAGATGTAGATTTTGTTATTTGAATTATATTCCCTAATATCTTAAAAACTAACAAAATTATTATCCTAATATTAAAAAACAGTAACATATGCTCTAACTAGTAACAATATTCTTACTATGTCTTTAAAAAGCATACGACGTACGTTGGTACAAATATGGGGCCATTCTTTAATTAAAACAATCACCCCCACCCCTGGTGCCTCTTCCCCTTATTTTTTATATAAATTTTATTTCAAAGATAAATTAAAAACAGTTTTGTACGGTAAAAGTAAATTTTAAGTTTAGTCCCATCAGCATATAATAGGCATTTATAACGCTCATATATGATCATATATAATAAGCCGTACATGAATTTTGCGACCAATTAGTTTCGTTTCTTTCCTCTTGTCTTTTTTTTTCCTGGAACTTTCCCCCTATAGTCAAGCTAGGGTTCAAACTAGCTAGATGCTCTAGAGGTATACAGAATATTCCCATATAGAAATCACTTTCAAAGTTCTTCAAATAATATCATAAGTTTCACTCTAAGTTCTGTTAATAAATTGACAAGAAATTATCAATTACAACCAGGCCCCCAAGACCAATAGAACAAAAATAGTAGGTATAATTATAGGTCTAATGTAACTTTTGGAGGTATAAATTGCCATGTTCATCGCATGTAAGGAGTCCTCGAACCATAGAAATTTATCTATATAGTCCCCTTCAAAGGGATATAATAGAAGCATGCACATTGATAAATTTTATTAATTCGAGAGTTCAATGCAATCAACTTGATAGTTTGAATCTCTAAAGAGACATTGACTCTATAAATGGACTTAATTTTAGATACAAAATGATTTTTCCACCTGCAGTTTTATGTCGCCTAAGTTTATGCTTCCACTAAATTTTTGGCAATATTATAAAAGTATAATTTCATAGAGGAGTTTTGTAAATTGAAGCTAAGAAAATAATTTTATTATTTATGTATTTCATTATATATAATACCCGAAACTCAGGCACACCTGAGGCAGAAACAAAGTAGTTGTTATTAGGGGTGTAAGTCTGGTCCGTCCTCCGACAAAGATCTGGCTCCGCTTCTATCACTGGTTCCAGGAAGTTGAGGTTCGTAGCTTCCAGGAACCAAAACTGGAGCTGGTTTTGGAGATTTTCCGGAGGCAGAATCGGAAGCAGAATTTTCCGCCAATTCACCAGAAAATCGGTTCTGTTAATTTTGTTAACTTAATATTAAAACAACGTCGTTCTATTTTAAATAGAACGACGTCGTTCAGTTGTTTTTTTTGGCAAAAAAAATATATAGTGTGGATCAAAACGGCACGTTTTGATCCACGGTTGTTTTGAAAAAACCCTAACTCTCTCCTATCTCTCCTCTCCCTCCCTGAAATCCACCCCTCTCCTTCGACCTTCGTACAATTCACACTCACAGTGACAGTTCAGCTCTCTCTCTCTCTCTCTCTCTCTCTCTCTCTCTCTCCTTCGACAGTTCGACCTTCGCATTATCATTCTCAGCTCTGCTCGGCACTCACTGTATGTCACTCTCTCTCTATCCCTCTGTCTCTCTATCTCTATCTCTCTATCTCTCTATCTCTCTATCGCTCTCTATCTCTCTCTCTCTCTCTCTCTCTATGTCTCTGTCTCTGTCTCTTTCTCTCGGTCTCTCTGTCTCCATCATTGCATCTCTCTCTCTATCTCTCTCTCTATGTCTTTGTCTCTCTATGTCTCTATCTCTGTCTCTATCTCTCTCTCTCTGTCTCCATCGTTGCATCTCTCTCTCTCTCTCTCTCTCTCTCTCTCTCTCTATTTTAACAGATTTATTCTCTCTCTCTTTCTCTTCGGATTAAATTTGCATATGGTTGTGATATCCTTATGTGTTGTTACGTAGTACAGTAGTAGGGCTTCCAGTAACAATCTGCAGTTATTAGCTACAAAATTTTGCCGTGATTAAATTTTGCATATGGTTGTGAATTTTGTAGTGATTAAATTTTGCATATGGTTGTGAATCTACAGTTATTAAATTTTGTAGAGATTTTGGTAGATCTGTTCTTGCAATGATTGCATATGGTTATGAATTTTGCAGTGATTAAATTTTGTAGATAACAACTAATTAATGGTTTAATGACTATGAAGCAACTTAACAAATCCAATGATAACTATATCATTTTGTAGTGCATAGAATCCTTTTCCATTTTGCAGTGGTTTAATGGTTGTGAATCTGCATGTTTTACCTATGAAGCAACTTAATTTCAGCAATTAAAATATTTAGGTTTGTTCTTTCTGCATCGTGACATGCCATTCGTACTGCTTGTAGATAACAACTGATTAAATTTTTTCTTTATGCTGTTTTGCAGTGCATAGAATCTTGGGGACCTAGGGTTAAAAAGATCTATTTTTTTCCTTATCGAAATTCCACTATTCGATTCCGCTAAGTCCGACAAGAGTCGGAAGCGGAAATAGAATCTATTTTGGGCATCCACTAGTTCGTGGAGCTGATGTCGGAATGTTAAATTCTGCTTCCGACATGTCTGCTATACACTCCTAGTTGTTATATGCCTATTTTCTAACTTCCTCAATGTGAAGATCAGTCTGTTTCGTGGACTCCATTATCATTGAGTGCTGCTAGCACTGTTAATTTACTTAAACAAGTGCATGTGAAAGTCCCATCACCAACACATGAGTAAACAAAGAACTCGCTGAAGAAAAAGCTCGAAAGAAATTAAAATAAAATAAAATGGAAAAAAGGGCAAAAAAATCGATTGGCATATATCTTGCAGAAAATGAGAGAAAGCTGATTAAAAACTGGAAGTTTAGAAATAAATTGTTCTTGTGAAAATTGGCGACACCTTCATGGGTAAATTATAGCTGGAAATCCGAGCAGAAAACTGGTCATTTGGTTTGGAAACTAGTGAAAGTTGCTAATTTTCTGCTAATTTGTGCCACGCGAGGTGAATAAGAAGAGGGCTGAACAGGAGGAGGAAAGAAAGTTGGAAACGGAGAGAGATGTTGGGAGCTAAGCCATAGAAATG
This sequence comes from Morella rubra, assembly GCA_003952965.2. Taxonomy (NCBI): domain Eukaryota; kingdom Viridiplantae; phylum Streptophyta; class Magnoliopsida; order Fagales; family Myricaceae; genus Morella; species Morella rubra. The sequence goes on along the minus strand of CM025853.1, from coordinate 24,647,448 downwards.
GTGCCAATGAGAATTTAAGGAACCAAGATTTGTCCGGACTGCCAACTAGAGAACAAAATGGGATCAGAAAGAATGATAACAGGAGACGAAAATAAATGAATGCCACTAATTTCCTTTCCTCTATTTTACATTTCTTGTAAATAAGAGTTCTATGTTACAAATCAAAATTGTGGCGGGCTGCGACGACCACATCTAGTTTTCCTCACTCTCAATTAGAAGAGCTCCTTAGATCAAACAAAAATATACTAAAACTTGCACAAGCTTGAAAATCTCCCTTCCAAAGCAACCTTCCTGGATTCCCTGTGTGAAATGTTCCTGTTGAATGAATTAGTAGTCTGATATGCCACAAGGCAAAACCCCCCCCTCCCAAATCCTGCAATGATGCTCTTGAGTTGACCATGGGATGTAACAAATGCATTCCAACTGCCAAATGCGTTTCAACCAACAAAGTCCAAGACCGAGGCAAATCGCCAACATAGTGCTCAATGCGCAAGAGTGCAGTAACAAAAGAATGCAGCAACAAAATTGGAAATTCCATCTGTAAGGGCCAGATGCCACTGTAGTTTCCCCAGATCCGGCCCGTGGAAGGGTTCCCCGCCTCTGGTAGAGTAGAAGGGTGATATGTGCCTATTTGAATACATTATCAGTATGGAATAACATACGGCAGGGCACAAACATCAGCAGCTTCTCTCCTCAGGGCTTCTGCCCATACCTGTGGGGTCTCCTTAACCCCTGAAGATTCCATCTTATCATTTTCTGATTTAAAACTGTTGCTGGTAAACAGCCATTCCTGGCTTAGATACTTGGAATCTGGGTGGAGAGGTTTGGCAGACGCTTCAGCAATTTGATCAGCTTGTGCAGAGGCAAAGAGAGGTTTCTTTGGGAGACAGAAGATGACTTATCTATAATGCCATTTATCTTGTGTTCCTTATTATCTACCTCAAGATTACCGGCTGTTCCATGCCTATCTGAAGCATATATCACAGAATTCTGGCAAGGTTCCAATACCCTTCCATTTTCAGAAAATGTGTGGGAGGATGAAGTAGGCCTTGCCAATTTATTGTGCCTAACATCATTGGCTGTAAGAAATTCAGAAAGGAAGGCATCACTTGCCAGCTAGAAAGAAAATATATGATTGCAAAACTGCTTGACAAGATTAATTAATTGTGAAGCCACGAGTCACTGACAATTAAATTAGAGAGAATTTAACTGGTTATCCAGTGCCATCAAATTCCCTCCAAATCCCCTTTGTCCTATCTATAATACCAGAGGAGAAAGGATGAGTAGTTGGTCCCATTGTAAAGGTCGTCTGACTTGTCAAGCCTAGGTCTTAAATGGCTGTCGCCTGTCAGTATTTATGGAAAATACCCCACAACTTGTTCAACTTCCCAGGAAATAAATTTGGAATGTAAACGGTAACTTTTCTTTACGTGGTTAGTAGGCCATGAAAGAGTTTCTACTGCAACTTTTACCCCGAACTGATTATTGGGTATCGTGTCCGCTCTCTTGTGTATGTCGACGGTTTGTGACCATTTTTGTGGCTCCATTCACGCATGAGGTTACCTTCGGGGGATTAGGCCCAGTAGTGAAGTCAAGAATGAATTTAAAGTAGGAACAACTCCTAAAGTAAAATGATAGAAAATTTTTAAAAAAATTACACTACGTATGGGTAGTACATTTTTAAGTGAGTTGCATACAAAAATAGTATTGAATAGTAGATTTTGTCTTCTTTGGATGGAATTTGTCTTCTTTGCGTGAAATTTTAGTTTGCCGAAGTGGTCCTACTTTACTGTAGTCCCCTAGTGTCGGGCTTCTTCTTTATTACTTACTTTTGACTCAAACAAAACGATGTGGTCCCATAACTCATAATGTAATCGGTATATGTTATTTGTTTACCTTTTCGAAAGCACTTGGGTCTTTTTTGTTCACGTTCTGCAGATAAAAAACCTACACAAGTTGCTTTCCCACCACAAGTGTACTTATTTTAATGTTTATGGTTGATGCACTCAGTTTGTACCTGATCTATTGTTTTATTTTTATACTTTACTGGATGTGGGCTGAGTTTTAATGCACTTATTTCAATCTTACGTGAGTGGAAATGTCTCCCCATAGTTTGTCCTAATTTTACAGTAATATACTAGTCCAATTATATGTGAGTCTGGTAGGGTTGATAACAGGTTCAGTTCAGGTTAGATTAACTAGTGTTGTTTTTCTTCAAGAATTCAATTGTAGTTTCTTGTTGCATACACTATACAGTTGTTTCACAATTGAACATCTTGCTTTCTTGTTGTGAACTAAGAATGGGGAGAACAAGTGGATTTCTAGCTTCATATTGAAGGGCTATAATGACTGCTATAATGACTCCTTTAAGGAGCTTTTGAAAGTTAAACTAAAATTGAAGAATTGGAGAATCTTTCCTCTATTAAAGCACAAATAGGCTTTTTTAACATATGAATATATGCCTCAAATAGAGGGGGAAGCATCGGAAACAGAAAATTAAAAGAAAAAACCAACTAGGAAATTCATGTCGTTTAGGTAATAGCTTTAGCAGCATTCTTAGAGTACTGACAATGACAATGCAGACCAATAGATTTGATTTACATTTGTCTGGAATGATTCCTCATATTTGCTGAGAAGCTTGTTTGGGATCTGAGATGGTCATTTTGTATTTTAGACTGTCAAATATTTTGCAGGTTCTTTCGTTAATTTCTCTGTTTAAGTATGATTTATTGAAATTCTTAGTAGTCTAGGTCTCAAACCAGATAGACTATCTCTTGGAAGATTTTTACATTAGTGGAATTGACACATTAGTGTAGAAAGAAATGCATTGACAGCAACTTATGAAAAGCAAAGAGAAAGGATATTTGCATTGACAGCAACTTATAAAAAGCAAAGAGAAAGGATATTGCTTGATATCAGTTGATAGCTTTTTAGCAACATTTCGTGACTGCTAGTGATGCAAAATCTAGATCAAGAGCACTGGTTCCATTTTGGAGCCTACTGCCTGTAGGACCTCTTTTTCTAGTCTAAACCAAGTACTGTTTGTTTTATAGTTTTTTTCGAATATCCAGATTTTCTTAATGTGAACTGTACAGGTAATCCAAATGTGTCACTGTTGTTCTACCTATCTTCTTAGCCCTTTTAAGATTTATCTGCTACATTAATTACCTTTAGTTGTATTAAGAGTGAGGGATGTATTATCTCTGTAAAGTTTTTGATCGTTTAGAATGAGATACACTTTGCGTAGGGCTTGAGTGTGAGTTGGGGCACTCCGCAAACATTATGGGCTCAGTTTGGAAGTGGTTTCATTGCAAACCAGAATAAGTCAGGTGCAAGCTCCTCCAAGGTGGTGGTCCCTACCATTGAGCAAGCCATCAAGATGATTGAAGGGAAGACGAAGAGGCCGAATGATGACAAACATACATAGGAATAGTTTTTGGCTATTTTTGTCACAATGTTGTGTATTTAGGTGGAAGTAAGCACATTGGTATTTTTGTCACAATGTTGTGTAATACCATTATTTTTTGTCACAATGAATATTTAAGGTTAGAGTTATATTTTGGACCCATATTCATGCTACTGATATGGGTCTTTTGAATGTCTTTTGGATGTATATGGATACATTTTGGAGCATATCCATGTTGATGAAATGGATGTTTTTGATGTTGACCATACCTGCCTTAAGGTTATACAAGGTACATTGCAACAAATGCCTTCATTGCTTTAAATAGATATGACCAAAAAATAGCAACACAGGATACATAGCAATGATTCATTGCTTTACAACAAATGGATAATGGTTATACAGGGTAGATAGCAATATAGACTGAAAAAACTGCTTTGAAGGCACTTATAAGTTCAGCAATACAAATTGGAAAAACTACCTTGAAGGCACTTACAAGTTCAGCAATACAAATTAGAAAAACTGTCTTGAACGCACTTACAAGTTTAGCAATACAAAGGATAGATTTCCATTTACATATTTCACTACTACATATGTCAATAATACTAAAAATACAAACAATGCCTTCAAGGCAACTATATGACCAAACTCAAACTTCAGTTTATGGTGCCAATGGTAGAGAAACACCCACTTCCTTTTTTTTATCATACATAGAAGGCAACAACAACAAAACAATCAGCACCCATGAGAAAGTCAATATCCTCCTATAGAATTTCTTCTCTTCATTGTGTCTATATTTTGTGGAAACCAACTCTAAGCAGAGCCGTGCCATATTGCGTTCCATCATCGCACTGTGCTTCACATACTCCTCCTCCATCGTTGCAATGCACTTCGCATACTCATCCTCCTTTGTTTTGAAATGACTTTCTATTTCAAACTCTATATGTGTCCTTTCGTGCCTCTCCCAATACGGCTTAAAACCCTCCTTCCATAGACACACATAGGAGTATCAAACCACATGAAAAACCTGCATGATCTCCCAAACTACATTCATATCATGTATAAACATTTCAACGCAATAATAAACATCCGTACTAAAACTACGTATACAAGGTATTACCTTGTGATTCACACAACTAAAAAACCTTCTGCCAAAATTTGCTTCTGTGTAGGCAGTTTTCAGGCAAGATTCAACTCCACAGTAACAAATAGGAATTTTAGTTGAATCTCCACCTATGCTTGTTGCCAAACTTGCAGTACTTGGTGATGCAGGTGAATTGCTTAAAAAACATGTGAAAATGAAGCACACAGAACCATTATAACTCAATTAGAAAGAATTAGTATTGGCTACTAGTTAAGCATTTCAAAAAGAGTTAGGTCATGACTATACTAAGACTTATTCAGTAACTGCTGATCATGCTTATTAACGAAATTAGTTATTCTTCACAAATAGGAACAATATTTACCAAGAAAATATAAAACATGGACATGATGACTAGTAATGATATCAATATATATATATATATATATAATATATATATATATATATATATATATATATATATATATATATATTATATTATGTATATGTATATGAGAAACACATAAAGATGAGGTCATTGTCACTAGTAAACAAAACTGAACCAGGAAAAATTTCATGGAAGAAATTAATGACCCAATTTGTGGCACATTATCTTCCAAACTTACCTTTCCTTCTTCTTTGACTAATAATAATTTCTCTATATATTTTTCCCCCCTTTGAATAAAGGGAAAAAACTTTGGTGAGTGTTAATGATATAGTCACTTTGAAAATGACATAATTCCCATTGATTCATACAATCCCACTTCTCATCTCCTATATATTGAACCCTTTCACCACCCTCACTTAAGAAATGTACATAAGCATTTTAGACATGAGAGGGAAAAATACAGAGCAACAAGAGGGGAAAATGCAGAAGCATTTCCAGTGTGACGTCATTTCTCCTGGATTTTAGGCACCGCTAGGGCTCAACAATGTCGTTGGGGAGGGGGTGAAAGCCAGATCTTCGTGGGTACTGGGCAAAAGAAAGAAATCCGAATGCGAATTTTAAATTCTAAAAGGATAGAATGGAGGGAAAAACGGGGAGAAAAATATTAAGTGTCTCACGTGGACAGCAGGTGCGCTTATTACAGTCAGTCTTAACGGAGAATTTGGCTACAGGGTGGCAATCAATGGAAATCAGAAGTTCATGGGCCCAATGTCACGAAATCAAGATAAGGGGGTGGAAAGTATCAGGTACCTCATAGTTTGAGGGTGCAAAGTATAATTTCCCCAAAAAACAATTTTACTATGTAATGTAAAAAAATGTCTTAGAGTTAAAAAATTGAAAATTAAGGACTAAAATTAAATTTATTTGGTATTACAAATAATGAGCAAGTTGACATGAAAATAAGCTATGACAGAAAGTGAGTTTCCCACATGACAGATAGTTTATTTGGTCAGCTAACCCAACTGAATTTGGTAAAAGACACAATGATAATAGTGCTATATGTTTTTGGATAATAATGATGCTTTATGTTGGTAGGTAAAGTTATCTGAAAAGATGCAACAATTAGTTTGTATTATTAATGTGAACTATATATAAATCTTAGAGTAGAGCTGCTTAACCTCTGCAACTTGCCCCGTCTCTTGTTATTGGAAGGAAGAGCACTTAAGCTCTAATCTTTACTTTTCGTTTAACAAGTGGATAAAAAAAGAGGACATTTAAAAACAAAAAAAAAAAAGAATAAAGAGAAAACATATTCAAATATTCGACCTCCAAGATGGTACAGAGTGCGGATCCAATAGAATATCAAAAGATTAAACATGTCCTCTTAAAAATTTCAATTACCTCAAGCATACTTTTCAATCTACAAATAACATCATAACAAAAAGCAACATCAAGATCTTAGAAGTACTAGAAATCTTAATATAAAACTAGCATGTATTCATATATTGTGTGTATACAAACTTAAATCAGATAGAGTTAACATCAAAATGAGATTTTATTTCATGGAAATTAATCACTTTGATCGCAAATCAATACACTGGGCTTTAAGGAGGGTCAGCATGATTACATGAGACATATTATATATATATAAATTCAACATTTTGCATTGGGCCAACTGGGACCAGGGCCCCAGTTGGACCCCTTCCTCCCTCCGCCATTGATTAGGCCCCTAGCTTGAATTGTAAGTCCCACACTCTTGTCGATGGCATAATTTATCTGAGCAATGATATCCTTATATAGTCTTCTCATTTCATCCTTGTGGTCCTCCTAATGGATACGTATCAGTATGACTATCCTATCGTCACTATTCCATTAGAAACCTCTATTTGTATTTTTTTCGAAAATAGAATTACCTCATGTTCGAATTCAAGACACTTGCTCTGATATAATGTAAATTCGTCACTTATAGTAAAAATTTGTGTGGATAAAAAGAGATAGATTTGTTATCTTTCTATTTTAACTCATTATTAGTGGCAAATAATTATTGTGGTGACAAAATGATTTGTTAATTTTTTCAGCTAGTGCGATAATAGTTTGATGGGAAGGAATCATTGATCTTGTAAAGTGTAATTTATTGCTGTTTTTTCTTTCTTTCCGTTTCCGAGTTCCCAAACATGATGTTACAAACACCAATCACATCAACAATAGCAAGAAGTATACTAGTACTTAGATGAACATTCCTAATGAATCCAGCAATCATGTCACAGGAATACAAACTCCCTTGGCTGGATTACTCGCATCTTCAGATAATATGGGTATATTAATTCCGATCACAAAGAGCTCCTTGTTGATCTTTTTATTTTTCCCCCACAAATATAAATACTGAAATCGATATGCCTCCCGCTTAACAAATCAACATTCTTGTTCGTAGCTTATACACCTAGCCTCCTAGGGCAGGTCATGGCCTCCTAGACCATAGTTTACCAGCTCGGCTTTCAGCTCCAGCACTTGTTCTTCCGGTAACACTATCTTCACTATTCTACCTTCGCCACCACCCTTGCCAATGCCAGACCCTTTTGGCCCTGGAAGCACGAAAACCGCTCCTTCATCTCCAACGCCTTGGACACTATAATGCACAACCTCTGGTTTATCTCCATTCAACTCCAGTCCGTAAAAATCAGCCTCTTCCAAGTTTACAAACGTCAATTTTGCTCCATATACGACGAAATCGGACACCCCATGATCCTTCTCCACCAATTCTTCAATCAGGCTTCTTTCATCCACGGCTTCATTCAGTAGCAATGTCGCCAATTTCCTCGGGTCCGTCTCAGTTATAGAGAAGCTGCCTGCCTTAACCTTGCTTATGATTTGAGTGTTAAGGGCAGTCCCTTTGGCTGGCTTACTTGGACTATTTTTGCAAATGGTCACTGCTTCAGGTCGAGTTCCTCCTCTAACTTTGGCTAAGCTTTTCCATATAATGGCGCAGAGGGACTCAAAAACTGGGATTTGGTCGATTTGGTTTGGACCTGAGATTTCTAACTGCAGGTTGGCTAACTGGGTGGCAGTGACCGGGAATGAAAACGTAGCCATTTTGCTGTTATTGGGAATTATCCAATGGTCTCCAACCGGATTGACCCGTTTCACAGAAAGTGGTTCCTGGGGAAGTGGTTTAGGGTTGTCCTTGGATCTCTCAGTCAGTGTGTCTGATTTGAGGAAGTTGGGCTTGTTGGACTGAAGACCAGCCACGATTTTACCCCATTTGTTCATGAAATCTGCAGCAGAGAATGCATCTCCAAGGATATGGGCCCAGCTGAGGCCCAATGATATCCCCCCACATTGGAAATAGGTTACCTGCACAAAAATGGCACGTAAATAAAGGAAAATTTGGTAGTGAATTAAAGGAAAATAAGCCTAAGCCGCGGGTCGTTTTGCTAAGGTTTTAACAAGAGCTAGCGCTACCCTGCTGTGCACTTGGGGCGAAGAGAAAAGAAAAGAGATAGATGGCAAAACTACTCTCTAAGCTAATTTGCATCATTCTACCAATCTTTTTTAGGTAACTAAAGAAATCATGCACCACTCGCATGCCTCGTACAGCCTACTGGACAGACTTTGAAGCAGGCAGGAAGCGCACATAAAACTTTCGTACATATCCAAGGTCCTCTCCATACACACCATTTAAGTCACCGGGAGGCTTGTGGCTAATTAAACTTAAACCTATCTACTTATAGGTTCCCAAGTCAATCCGCCCACGTCTAGGCAACCATCCTACCAATTTTCTTTTTATTTGTTTTCTTCTTTCTAGGCACCTAAACAAACTTAAAACGACCACCCCACTCTAGGTTTTCCACGTGGAACTTTTTATTCAGAAAAGCGTAAGAGATGGAGAGACTAAGGTGATGTTTGGATATAAAATATTTTTAACTTTTTTAAGAAAAAATTTCAAAATCTTAAATTTTTTTACACAAATTCAACCATTTTTTTTCACACAAATTTCAATACTTTTTCATTAAAAAAATACATCAAATATTATAACTCTTTAATTTTTAATAAACTCTAACAAAAATCATTCTAAAATCACAAATTTTTCAACTTTTTCACTCACTGTTTTTACAAACCTCCGCTAAAAAGCCAAACTCAAAAGTTTTCTCGTACTTAAATTCTTAAAAAATTTGCTTCCCAAAACATCACGTAAGGGTCAAGCTGCCTAACTAGACCTTATGATGGTAGTATTTCTATCTGTGAGGGACTTCATAGGGAAAACCCAGATGGATCTATGGAGGGTCCAACAACACTAATTAGTGGGGTTGATGTAGTGCGGTTCACAAGTTGGTCCATCAAATAGGTCGAGGCATAACCTAATTTTAGCCTACTAGAGGCATAACCTAATTTTAGCCTAAATGGTAAGAGGCGAGAGACTTGAGATAGAGGTGTGAATTTCATCCACCTGCAATTGTGTTGTTAGAGACTCAAAGCATGACTCTCCACTTAAGTCTACTTCAATTTGTAATATATTTTGCCACTGTTCATGCAGTCTCTTTTAACAATTAGGCCAATTACTCCTAAACTGGTTTCTCCACATGGTTTGGGTCATAAATTTTTAGAAATTTCCTTTATTTCAAGCTATAATTCATAACTTCAGGTAAAATTTTGAAAGGTGCCCCTCCCCCTTTGTCCCTATGCAACTATTTCGGAAAAAATTTCCCTTGCTCCCACCCCAAGAATTTGAAACCATATCCCACCAAGAAAATTCAAGATTCAAAATTTTGTATAAAAATTAATGTCATTTTTGAATTTTAAAAGGTTCTTAGGGTTAAAATTTATATGTTCTAGGAATTTAGTGTGAGAGCTTTTTGCTCCTTTTTAGTCTCTTCGAACTCTTCCCTTGTTTTGGATTCTACTTTCTATGTTCTTGACAAGCATATTCACAGGATAATTGTCAATGTCCTAATTGAAGAAAGAAAATCATTATTTGTAGTTTACCATCTTTAGCTAATATAAATGTGTGTTACCTATCTTCAGCTAACAAAAATCTAATTGAAAATGTTTTCCTGACTTAGATTATATTTATACAAAAAAAATTCACATTATATGTGTAGCAAAGTATATACTAAAACTATATAAAAAAAAAACAATTAACTATATAATAACATAATATGCGCCCCCCAATATATATATCAGCTTCACACTGCTACATTTTAGAACCATATTTGGCCTGAAGGAGTACACACTAGCCTCAAATGGCTGGCCAAGTCCAAGAATCTTAACAGTAGAGTCCCTCGTATGGTTTGTGTACTCTGAATCCTCTCTAAAGCCAATATCATAAATCACAATATGCTGTGTCTATTTTTCAATTTATCGAATAATAAATTAAATAAATTCTTATAAGAGAATTGTAACGCCGAAAAAGAAGAAGAGGCAAGTGAAAGCCAACCAGGACCCCAAAAACCTTGTTTTGCAATTAATGCACCTTACTTTTCATGTACGAGCAACCTATTAAATACTAACACGAAAAAAGACGAGCAGCCTATGAATCGAAGGAAGGAATGTTAGGTCGAGGATGGGGAAGAACATGCAGTACTATAATTTCCAACCAAACCTATCCGACAGAACTAGGAATGAAAAGCGAAACCACCAACCACAAGAATCCATAATATATAATTGTCCGGAGAGAGAGAGCTAACCGGCGTTGTCATGCATCTTATCGAAGTGCATGCCGGAAGTACTGACACAAGATACAAATTAGGAAATATGATGAATTTGACATGCCTAGAAAAGGTTTTTTTTTTGTTCTTTTCAAATACGATTTGCTCTGATGTCTGATCCCACTTTGATTTTCAGAGTTCCTAAACAGAGGAGAAAATTATTACCTGTATGAGAACAAGGGGAGAGAATGAAAGTTCAGGCCCAATGACTTGTTGGGACACCAGCAGCCTTTGAAGAGAGCAATCCTTATCCAACTC